>CM077226.1:34724605-35222105 GCA_039654775.1 Spinibarbus caldwelli | reverse complement strand
ACAGACTTGTACTTGGAGGAAAGTTTAGGCATCATGGACACAGGCCAGGAACGTCACGCCACAAGAAATGCTTGTTTGTAATCTTCAAAGAAGTAAATCACCTAAGTAGTAAATATGCACCTCGGTTCTAGTTATGTTTGCATTTCTCATAACATTAATAGTCTGGTACATGCAGCGTGTGTGAATGTGTGCAGGGGTGATTTATTATGTCTCTTGTTGCATTTGACTGTCTGTTTTTTGTGCGGTAGCTCTTATTCTATTCTATTTTTTATGTCTTCATTGTGACCTTTGTGTTGTTCCCATGCTGCTATTTGCTGACTGTTAATTGTAAATTAATCTTTGTGATTTAACTTTCACTTTCTCTGCTGTCTCTTAAGATGAGTGGGAAAAATAATGATGTGCGGTACGGTAATGATTTATAAATTGACAGAGCTGATGGAAGAAACCATCTTTATGTACATTAACAGCAGTAGAGCCCCGGTTCATCCAGCTTACCCTGTCAGCTATTGACTAATAAGAATAATTCACCCAGATATGTAGCCTAAATTTTGTCACCGTTTACTCATCTTTCCAGACTTGTATGCTGTTTTTATGTCTTTTCTCTGTCATAGTTTTTTTTTTTAGTTCATAGTGACCAAGTCTGTCAAGTGTGGTGGTGTTTTAGTGCAAAGAAAAAAAAAATTAATTATTAATTAAAAAATTAAGCTAAGGATTCTGGTTGCCATTTCAGATTTCTTTATTGGTAAATCCTATTCTGAAGTAGGATTTGACTAAATCACATCCATTGCTCATGTAGAATCTACCAGAGCATTGTTGCTCACAATAATTTTTCCTTTTGAAATGTTAATTTTATTCTTAAAATATTATGACTTCAGTCTTGTATTGCTATGACTTTGTTCTTGTTTAGACTTTAATTAAAAAAAAAAATACTATTTAATGTCACTATAATGCAACTTTATTCTCAAAATATGACTTTATTCTCATAATCTTTTTTTATTTTTTATGTGGCACTAAAATGCTGTCACAGTCAAGCAATCAAAAAACAATATAATAACACAGTACTTAATCTAATTTGAAAAAAAAAAAATTGATTTCATCAGACGACGGCTCGATTATAAATCAGGATTTTTGTGCAGTTTAACATCTTGGAAGGTAGAGCTGGTTATGTAGTCTTAATGGGTCGCTTATTAGTCATTATTTCATATTCATTCCGTTATCTGACAACAGAAAATATATCTATGAAAAAATATATCAATGAAAACAGTTTTATTGAGAATTTAGCTGCATCAAAATACAGTATGTGGGCACAGAGAGGTAAACAAATGTAATAATAAATAATAAATGTACATTTAGCATGTTCAGAAGAAGTGAGCTGCCCTGTAGTGTGAAAATGTAAACAGGCTTGTGTAAGTCAATTGCTCAGTGCAAATAAAGAGAAGTAATGGGAACCTGGTATTTCTATGTTCTTTTTCATGTGTGTAATAGACATGAACAAGTTCTTTGAAAAACATCTATGACCTTTGAAACATGTCCAGTCTTCATGCTCTAGATTAACTATGGTTTCACTAATAATAAACATATATTGCATAAAGCATCCATATTTGTCCATGCCCATGTCAATTAGAGTATTAAAAACTTGAAAAGTATTAGTTTAAGGTACATTTAGAATAGATAAAAAAGTGTGATTAAATTGTGATTAATCGCGAGTTAACTCATGACAGTCATGTGATTAATCGTGATTAAATATTTTAATTGATTGACAGCCCTAGTATTTATACATAATAAATATAAACAGTACATTCACATATATGTAAACAAAAACTTTTATTTTGGATGTGATTAATTGTGATTAATCGTTTGACAGCACTATTTATTTTTATTTTATTTTACTTTTTTATATTTTTTTTCTTTTTTTTTTTCTCACGAGAAGATAATTGTGTGTCCAAAAGTTTGAGCATAAAATGTGCAGAAAGTGCTCTAGATTTGTTGCATTCATTGTAAATAACCTGATCATATTGTTAACTCTTCACAGCTCTTCACTCTTCAGAAAACCTGTCCCTTTTCCTCATAATTTATCATCTTCATTCATGTCGGCTTGTTTATTTCTAAACCCCAGAACTCAATTTCTGTTACGACTGCGATATCTAGGGGCTCAGATGTTCTTCTTTATAAGTGAAATGACTAACACAACAAAAATTAGTGCCATAGACCACCTGTGAACAGCAATAAATTAGACAACACGAGTTTTATAGAGCTAGAAATAAAGCTCATACATCAATCGAGTCCTATCAGCATATCCCAACTTGTTCTAATCTAGTTCCTTATGAGCTTTTCCGTCACTGTCCGATAAGCATCGTCTGCTAAGGGTTATTCAACTCGTCAAGTGCTTTTTATCATTGACAACACGCTAACTCCACACGCACGCGGAGACGACAGAAACGCAGCACCTCGTGGCGTATGTGTGTGATCATGCATGCGGACGCAGCCTCGGATTGAAGTGAACCGTCTCGTTGCGTCTTGCTGAGTTGTATGCCCCTGCTCCCAGCACAATGAAATTACATGTTTGTGATCTTCATCTCACAGACGTATTCAAGGCCCATTTATTTGGAATTGCTTTTAGTGTAATCCAATAAAGACATTTTTTCATTTATTTCCATGGTGAAATTTCTGCTGAGGCGATGTGGGCCAGCATTTCCTTCATTAGCAGTAATAATAACAGTAATAGCAATAACCGCATTAAAGGCAATTATTACACTGATCCTCATCATCATCAACATCAATAATGTCAAAGTGTACAGCACACTGGGCATTAGTCATTTATGGAGAGGATTAAATCAGCGGAATATTATGGAAGGGGGTTAACCGGCAAAACGCACGAGAAATGAGAGGCCTTCACTGCGAGAGCCGTTCTGTGTTCACTTGGCCTTTTATGTATGAATGCTGTGGGGTATGACAAATCATATATCACAGAAAGATTAATTTTATACCATGGTAACGGTATATATCACATTACAGTTATTTTTGCTGAAAATTTAACCCCAAAATGGATTGATATACTGGATAAATTATAATATGATGCCTATTGTGAGTAATCCACTGAATTAATGTTTTTCTTCCTTTTTTAAGGTGGAACTTGTGTATGTCTGTGTATGTATTGTTTTTGCCTTCATATCCAACTTCGTCCATCAAGTTCTATATTGAAAAAGAAGAAATAATACAACAAAAAAATATTTCATTCAGTGAATTACCCAATGTTTATCCAATATATAAAACATTTTTGGGTTCAGTTTCCAGCAAATAATATATAAATAAATATACAATAACTATGAATATGGAATATTTGATCATATAGTTAAGTATAACTATATAATATAACTAATATAATTTATTTATATAAATATATACTTTATAAAATATTTGAAAGATTTTTAAAAAAAAAAATGTATTTAATACTTTTATTTAGTAAGGATGCCTTAAATTGATCAAAAGCGACAGTAAAGACAATAAAATTATTTTTCAAATAAATGCTGTAAGCTCAACTGTTATCAACATTGATAATAAGAAATGTGTCTTGAGTAGCAAATGGGCATATTGAAATCATATATGACGGATCATGTGACACTGAAGACTGGAGTAATGGCTGCTGAAAAATTGTGGTTTTAAATTGTAATATTACTTTTATAATATTAGTGTTTTTTTTTTTTTTACTGTATTTTTGATCATAAGAGACTTCTTTCAAAAACAGCTTGCTGACCCCAAACTTTTGTTTTAAAAAGTCATTGTAAAATAGCTGACATACACGCTAGACCTAGACTGAACCTCTGTTTATTTATGTGCTCGTAAACTGAATAACACAGACAATTTCTTCTTCTCCTCTCCTAGCAGTCCCAAAACACTCCGTTTATTTTGGATTGTCTTCAGGCGTTGTGTTGCATATCAGGAGCGAGATAACAACAACAACAGCGAAGGTAACCGGGTCAGAGAAGTCGAACACACAGGCCGAAACAAGACCAAAGGGACCGGCGGTCAGAACATCTCCGCCAACTGGCTACCTACACGGACTCTCTGAGGCTTGCAGGAACACAGATCTGCAGCGATCGTTAGAGCAGCAAACTGTTTCCTGCGCCGGGAAAAAAATAAATATTTGAATATTCTCAGGCGCTCCTAAACCAGCTTAAATTGGATCATTTTATTGTGACGCTCCACCCTGCCAAAATGCCAAGAGAGTGTGGGTCTTGGCGAAGGCCGGCCCTCCTGAATCTTCCCCGCGGCCTGCGCACCCCCCCACCCCTCTGCACTATCTGCTGACACAGAGTCTTGCCCCAGGCCGAAGCTCTCCGCATGGCCAGCCCCCTGCTGGGACAAGATGCACTGAGCTGGAGAGAGCTGGAGGCGTCCCAGCACACAACTGGCCAGAAGGCCACTCAATGCGTGACACCTCACATATGTGTGTGCCGCCCTTTTATACGGTATGCACGGCACATTGAATGTTGCTGCCAGTAAATAAATGTAGTTTTGCTTTGCACTGAGTATACTTCATATTTACTGTACTCTTTGTTAAGAGTAAGTCTTGCATGATAACAGTTTGTTCAGTTAGTATTTTCATACTAATCGTTTGAATTCAGTTAACTGGAAATTGAATCACATTCCATAGAAATGGGGAAAAAACTCTGAAAATATGCATATTTTTAAACAATCCTTATCATTTAGTCATGAATAACAGGAAAGATTATGGCAAAGATCAAAATGCATTGGTTAGAAAGTGTAGGAATGCTGTAGGAAAATCTTATTGGGAGTATAGTTCAAATTTGTTTCTTTTGAAAGGAGAAAGTTAATAATAATTGCAAAACAGTTTTTTAAACAAGTAATTGTCTAATTATTTTACCTGAATGACTCAAGACACATTTTTAAGAATTTTTTTTGAGTGAAACTCCAACTTGCAAGTTATATTATTTTGCTTGCTAAATATCAGAAAAAAAAAGTTGCTGTTATTTCACACCCAAATCATTTAAAATCCCTTGGTACAATCAGGAATTACAAGTATAATCACTTGAATTCAACTCAATGAAACATTGAATTGTATTCCATCAAAATGGAAATCAGCCATAATGACAGGAAAGATCATGGCAAGGACCAAAATGCTTTGGTCAGAAAGTATAGGAACGCTGTAGGAAAAGCTTATTGGGGATATTTTTTTTCCAGGCTTATTTTAAACAAATAATTCTTTATCTAGTTATTTAACCTGAATGACTCACAACAAGTTTTAAAGCATTTCATTAAGTAAAACACTAATAAGTAAGTTAAATGATTGTCTTGCTAAATATTCCAAATGTCGCTTATTTTTTGCTGCTACTTGGCAGCCAAATAGTTTGACAACTCTTGGTAAAATCAGGTCTTTCAAGTAAATAAGCTTGAATTCAACTCAGTGGAACCTTGAATTGTATTGAAAGTGAAATCCACCACAAAAACTCTCTCTCTCTTAAAAAAAGTTTAATATATATCTGTTTAATATATATCTATATATATCTGTTTAATATGTACTTTGAATAAATATATGTTGTACATATGTTTATATTGTATTGGAATATAGTTTTTAAAAAAGGGGAAATAGAATTATAAATGCAAAACATTATGATTTCTTTTAGAAACAGATGATCATTTATCTAATTATTAAACCAGAATGACTCCCAAAAAGTTTTTAAGCATTTTATTGAGTGAAGCACAAATTAGTTATTTTATTTTTAAAGCTAAATATCATGTCAAAAAAAAAAAAAAAAAATTAAAAAAATAAAAATAAATAAAAAACATTTGGTATTTGCTGTTACTTAGCACCAAAATAATTTGACAAGGCTTGGTGTTAATCAGAATCATTACACCTTTTTTAACAACCAGTGTGGCCTGAGGCATTTTAACTTCATGCAGGCTCATAAGTAATATTTTCAACCTGTGTTTTAGCTTCTTGATTGCATAACTAGCCTGGAAGTTTAAGATACAAGGTGATTTGCATATATAAATAGTCACTGTCACATATAAAGCACCTTCGCTGGTGTCCAGCAGACTGCAAATCTTCTGAAATTCACACTACAGCATAAAGACATTCGATTAGTCTAGAATAACAACCAGAATATAATGACACATTAGTACTTTGCATTTTAGTAATTTTGTATTAGATCTTTACCGAATTGTAACTTCATATTGTCATTAAAACAGAGACTAGATTTGCCTGATTATATCCAGTTAATGTCATTTCATTTTGCTTGGCTTTGCTTTTAATCACCCTTGTCAATTTGAAACACTCATTTATCTTTCATCATGTAACCTAAAGTATTTCCATATTTTTCTCAGCAGTCCCTTGCACTTTTTCTCCTTTCATCAAACTTCTCTCATCAGTTCACTGTAATTGGCTCATTAGATTTCTGTTAATTAGCCTATAAAGCCTAATGTTTTTAAAGCACCTTGTTTCTTTTCATAGCACTCTGTTCTAGAACTATTCTTTTTTTACTTCCATTAGCTCATTGTGCAGGAAAGAGATTTTCAGCATTAGTTTACATTTCTTACATTTTTGAGTTCTGTAGCACATGCACTTTCCCGTAATGCAGCATTGAACAGCAGTGACCTTGTCTGCGTTTCATGCTTTCTTGCCCACAAACAGGGGGAATATTGCATTTAAGCGGTTCTTTCTGTTCAGCTTTGTTGTACGAAACGCATCACATTCCACTGCCTTCCAATTTAGAGTCTCTTTGTACGTGTCAGCCGCTGCGTTCTTCCCTCATATTTAACTATGAGAAAGTTCTAAGAGTCAGTTTGTTTGTAAAACAAGGCAATTTAAACGAGCAGCTGGCACCAGAGATCAGCGTCTAACAACACTTTTTCTGCTTCCTCCCTGATGCGGTGCAGATCGATGTCTAGACATACATCTGTTGGTGTGCCCCGCTACTCTTCATGGAACGGTGCATTGAGAGGCATGCATTGTTTGCACAGACTCATTTAAAAAGCCAGATCCTTCAGAGGGCCGATGAATGACAAATCAACAATCTGTTTGAAGACGCTCCAATCAGTTCAGTGTTCCCTTATACTGGTTGACGGTAACCTCCTCTGGTGCCTTCTTTCTTGGTCCACCTATGTGTCATTTGATATCGTCTTGCTAAGCTAAATAATATTTGTGCCTTTGGAGATTTTGATATAAATACTGCCGTTTTAATGGTCAAACAAATAATACGAGATGCTCCAAACTCATGCTGACTCAAACAGAGCCACAGGTCTACACATTTCAGAGGGATTAACCTATAAATGGTTTACTCATAAGTTAAAGTTGGAAAAAAAAAAAAGTATTTTAGCACCACCTTTATGCGCATTCTGCAAACAAAACAGATGCATTAAAGTGTCTCCATTTTTCGGATGCAGCATTGCTTCGAATGCGGAGGCGTGCAGTCCCTTTAAAGTATTACCAACCGCGCATCATTTCCTTTAGCTTCCCTGGCATTCCCTGCAATCCTAAAAGTATTTCAATTTGACATACCCAAAGCATTTTGCTGAAAATAATGCGTAACACTCTGTGCCGAGTGGCCGATTTGTAAGCCGTTAACTTTCCTTTGACTTTGTGTTTCTGTTCAGGCCTCAGAAGCCGCTTGATGTGAATGTGAACAGCGCGTCGGAATCCTGTCACTCTGTGAGTGCAGGAACGCAGCTATTGTTTGAGATTGATCGTCCTTGGCCCAGTTGTGGAGGCTTTGTAGGGGCCTTTCGCAATTCAGCATCCGTGTGCGACATAGCTGTAGATTTTTCCCCAACTCAACTTATGACCACATTTTCTTACTTTAGATTGACCCCACTGATCCTCCTTTGTGCTGGAGTGAAGATTAGGGAGCGAGCAAGACGGGCTGAGGGGCTGCCAGTGGCTCGGCAAGCCTTATTCATGCCTGAAACCTCCCTCCTGCAACATTCCCAGTTCCGGCCCATGCCAGTCTATATGACTTATGGAGTTTGGGCCTTATACTGCCAATCCCACTTAGAGTGCATTTTTCTGATAAACAAAAGCACATTCAAGCTTTAGCTTCTCATTTCACACTGTGTGCTTTGGCTCGGGGCAATGCTTTCCTGAAGCCCTTGGCCTACAGTCCAAAGAATGGCTCCAGTTGGCTTTCCTTTAAAAAAAAGAAAAAAAAGAAAAAGCAGCCACATGTGGAGGATTAGACTCCATCTTTCATCCTCCACGCTCTCTACTCGCCCTCTTCTGCCCAAGCCCACTGGCTCCCCCTCAGCGCTAACGCCTCAACTCGCGGACACACAAACACCCACATGCGTATCCGCACCTCCAGCTCCCGATCGAAGTTACCTCAGCAGCCTCGGTCCAGCTCATCTGCGCCCGTGCCGCAGTAAGAACTTCTTTGGCAGCAGCAGAGGCAGAAGTGAATCTATTTAGGGCACTTGCGAAAGAGAATTTGCATTATCGGTAGCGTGTGTGCTGGTCTGCACTGGCCAAATTCAAAGCTTGTAAGTTTGCAAGAAAGTTTCTCCTTTGTTTCCCTTCACCGCCCACTGGCCTTTGTGGATGCAGCTGAAGCATTTGCAATTGTGTGCAAATAGTTCGGAAACATGTTAACTACGCTATAGTACGCATATGGTGCTTCTAACAAGACGATTGTTACGATTAACATATTCCATATTTTAAATGCACATAACCTGTTACATGAGAATCCCGCACCAGATGGAAAGATAGAGTGGTGCGTGACAAACATGACTCTTAATACACCCACTATTAAAAATACTGTGCCTCTGATCAGACAATAGGCAACCCTATTCTAACCCTTTGTCTTCAACTCGATGGGAATATCAGAGCGGTTATTAGAGGAGGATGTGAAATGATAGCTATGTTGCAGGTTGACCCCCGGGGCATGGGCTGTCTCTGGGAACAGATGTGCCACCCACTCGCAACAGTTGTACTCTTCCCACAGTGCCCTGGTGGGTGTAGCTTGGGCAAAGAGAGGACAGAAGATAATGTTTTGGTAAACTGCTTCGCCGCTTGTGATCGGGAATCGGGTGCGTCTTGAGCAAGGTCTTGGAGGTCGGAGACTCTCCGGCAGGTCAAACTTCAAGGCTGAGTGTGAATCTAATCGGAGAGATCTGTGGAAGTAGAGTGTGTTTTTTATTTATTTTTTTGTTTTTTGTTTTTTTGTAGCCGCTTCTGGAAAGTGATCAGAAATGACCATTTGCAGAGTCCATGTAATTGGATGCGACTTACCAAAGGCCAATCTCAAGACTAAGGCGCAATGATATCCGACTCTAACGTTTCATTCCCACGTCATTAAATTGGATGCACTGGGTGACAGCTTGACTCTTGGGGAACATGGCCAGACTGATGAAATGAGATCATAAGCGAGATAAGCGTTGTGAGTGCAGGGACTAAGTGGAATGAACGCTGTTGACACATGAACCGAGCAGTTGCACACGACTTTGTGCTGAAATTCGTGTGTCAATACAGTCGCTCATTTTCTCTGATCCCTTCGCACGGTCCCACTTCGCACCGGCTTCCCTCTGTACGCCAGCGAATGAGAGTGGATTATTGGAGTCTTTGGGTTTGCAATCACCTATTTCTCTGAACTTCCTCATGTCTTTTATTTCCAGGTATATTGTTCTTGAACGGGGATCCGTGGCACTTATTTATTGTATTAGGGAGCAGTAATTGTGTTTTATTGTCCGGGAGCTTTATTGGATGTTTTGCCAAAACCCAACAGGTTATCTGTAGATAATGGCAAACTTCTTCACAACTGCTGAACGATATGAAGAAATGACTTATTAAGAGTCGCCCCCACATTTTTTCCATATTCATTAGACAAACTTTTTGTGTTGTTTTGCCACTTAGCAGAATGCTAACGAATCTCAGCTACAAGCTGAATAAAAGGCTTGAATTTCCAGCTTATCAGTGTTTAAGGTGGGTGCGCTGCTTCGTGTCCTCGGTGGCCATTCCAAGGAAGGCGAACAGAAGGGACCGCTGCTGCCGAATGCACATTGATCAGCTTCGCCTTCCTCCCCCTTCTTATTTATTTAATCTTTTCAGAGCTAGATTTGTAGATTCATTCAAACTCTTGAGATCCCGTGTGTGTTATTCCCAGAGGGCAGAAATTAATTCCTCCTCCTTGTCGTCCTCCTCCTCCTCTCTTTCAGCACTAAGGTGCAGTGGGCTCTCTTTCTCTCCCCTCCGAGAGAATGCCGAAGAGGAGGAACCAGTCCTGAGGGAATCTTGTCTATATAGTATTTCATCCACACTTTAATCCGCTGCTATGTTGAATGGTTCATAGGGAATAAAAGACAAAGCTTTTGTTTATGATTCTAATATTAGCCTCTTGGCATTTCTTACATAAATGAGAGCCTGCCCTACGGCAACACTATTGATTTCCCACATCCACAAAAGTCAGCCTCCGTCCTTACAAAATAAGGCTCAAGAGATTATGGGGAAATAAAAAGCAAGCCGGGCTGTATTTCTGTTATTTTGTCAGAAATGGATTGACCGTTAATATGAATAATTCAGCCCTCAACTCCTCTTTGTGGACTCGGTAGGTTTGGTAAGAACTGTCAGGGAAATTTGTCCCAGATTCGTTAATAATTAGAGAGGTGGTAATGATTGTATAAATTAGATACAAAACTTAGTTATTAAGCCCGTCAGATGTAGCTCCTTCTCAAAGCATTAAGGGGTTTGTCATCTATTTTAAATGCACATCCACTTTATTAGCGTTTCTGTCGTTTGGTTTTTTTTGTTTTACTTCACAATGAACAAAATTTATTTAAATCCTAGCCATACAGACACATCAGCATGTAATCCCGGTCATACGTGCGGCTCGTTTCAGACATGCAAATGAACGTATTAATAAGCTAATAAACATCACAACTTCAGCACGGTGTCTTTATTAGAATCATTAAAAAATATTAAACGTAGATTACACCTCCTTATGGATAAGGCATTTGCATTTTAGAAAACGAAGGACAAAAGCTCCCCGGTTCTTTTATTTTGAGAAAGCGCTTGGCAACCCTGAAATCAGCGACAGGTCTTAGAATGAAAGAACGACAGGAAAAGATAGAACTGTAATCCCAATCAATGCACTTCATAAAGCACCTTCTTCCTAAAATGTGTGACTAATGTGCACAAATCTCTGGGTTTAAAAGCTGTCAGCAGAGATGGCTAGAGTTGTTGCTTTGCCATTCATCTCCGCAATGTAATAAACCGACTCGTTTGTTTGTTCTGTTTGCTTTCTTCCTTTTCGTTTTGTCTTTCATCTGAGCAAATGTACCTTGAGGTCTTGTGTAGGGTTTCCCTTTTCAAGCTGAGCCTCGACAAGCCTGCGTGCTTCGTGCTTCCGTAATGACATTAAACAGGAACATTTAAAGGGCTTTCGGCGAGAGCCGCATTGTCTGCTCTGAAGGCTTCCAGAAAGGGCTTTTATTATGTTGTGGATTTAATGCCAGTGTGTGTTACCTGATAACATTAAAGCAGAGAAGAACGAAGCAGGAATATTCCCACGCTGGCAGAGCTTCAAGAATATTGACCACCAACAGGATTTCAGCTGATGCCGGGCATGTATATTCATGGGCGCAGAAGCGCCTGATTACCGCCAATGCAGAATTATATCTGGGGAGGTTTAATTCATTAGCTCTCGTTTCTTTTTATCTAGCTTTTGAGTGCGAGGTTAGTGTGCTGGTGCCGAGCTGGATAAATATTGTTTGTTGCCATCTTCCAGAAATGCTTGTGCCCTCCTCGTTTCGCCTAGCTCTCCTGGCGATCTTCGAGTTGAGTTAAAAGGAGCGAAACAATGACACATTAGTGAAGTATTGTGTTCCCCGGGGCGCATTAAATGCGTCTTGCTTTGTTTTAAAACTCATTCAAAGAGCCTCAATCAGGGAACGTTGAATGTGGACTTGTTCAGGTGTGCTTTGCTTTTCACTTTTTAGGAGATGAAGTAAATTAAACTGATAAAATGAAGTTTACTTCCAGCTGAATGGATCCTTCCCATAAACCTAGGAAAACTAGTCATTTTCACCGGCGTGTCGGAGGGAGAAATAATGACAGTGTTTCGGACTTGTTTGATCATCCCTAGCAAATCTGAATGGTAAATTTATTCCGCAGGTGTTGCACATGAAATAATGTTTTAGCATAATGAGGATAAGATGTTGATGGGGTACAGTACTTAGACGCTCAGTATTTTAGACACAAAAAGCCCCCCGTCACTGATCCGTGCTGAAAGCCAACGATATATCCAACGATATATTCGCTCCAAGGTTGTTGTTAACCATCAAAAGTTGCGTGTATGGTGTTTTTTGCAGGAGTGAAGATTCATTTGCAGGTTGTATAATTGCAGGCGCTCCACGTGTCCCCTTCTCATTGCGGCAAAGGCCTGAAGCGTACTCTACGCAGGCAGGCTTCTAGTTACTCGAGCTCAATTTCTTGCAGGTCAGACGCAAGAATGTGCTACATTCTTAGTGTTTCTGCAAGGGGTGTTATAATGGCTATTAAAATAAACTTAAATGGCCAGTTTTTTCTTTTAGGTCAACTACTGTCAAGGAGGAATGAGAAATCTGTTTGTTTATATCCAGCTACCTTAATAATAATAACAACCAACTTTTGGCTCTGTTGCCTCTGCTGGTAGATGTTGTAACTACACCGTTATGTAGGTAAAAAACAAAAACAAACAAAAAAAAAAAAAAACACTTTTCACGCCAGTTCAAAAGTAGCTGTATATTCTGATGAACTATATTTTGCATGCATTCATATGAATTACAAATATTTTATTATAGTATACTGTTAATGTTTTACCAGTGCACTTTCTTTTTTTTTCCAGATACAGAGTGACTACATGACATTTGCTAGACAAGTGATTGCCTAGAAAAAACAAAAACTTTCCAGAACTGAACAAAGATGGCAGCATAATGGCATTTGAAGGTAACTCTATCGCCCCCTTGACATTACAAAGGTACAGCATTTTAAATATGTTGCAAACCATCACTTTTGCATTTATATTTGCGTAATATGTTTATTTGTATTTATATATTTTTAATTAAAATATACTAGCATAAATATTGGGCCAAATCCTGGGCAACAACGCTACGATTTTGCTATCTGAGACAAACAGGACAATGCAAAAAATATATCTATTATATTATACTATATTATATTTAGTGCTGTCAAACGATTAATCGCTATTAATTGCATCCAAAATAAAAGTTTTTATTTACATAGTATATGTATGTGTACTGTGTATATTTATTATGTATATAAAAAAATAAATGCATGTATATTTAATAAAAAAGTTACGTTTATATATTAAATATATTTATATATAATATAAATTATATGAATATAAATATATGCATGTAAATGTTTTCAAAATATATACTGTATGTGTGTGTATTTATATATAATAATAAATAATAAATATACACAGTACTTATATATATTATATTTATATATAATAATAAATAATAAATATACACAGTACACACAGATATATTATGTAAATAAACTTTTATTTTGGATGTGATTAAAAGTTATGTAAAGTTATATATAAGCACTTATTTATATTCATATATTTATATTTATTTATATTATATCTATTATTAAAATATATATCTGTACTGGGCTTCAGACTTCATCCAATCAGGGACAATGCTCATTCGCTATTATAGTCTAAAAACATTGCATCAAGCAGATGAGGTGCTGAACTCATGGTTGATCCCATGTGCGTTTATCTTGCCCATATTACTCTATTAGGCCGGTAATAGGAAGCAGAGCTAGTAAAGACTCAAGCGCAGAGAGCAATGTCTAGGAATCTCTCCACTTGGGTGTAAATTACAGAGCCGCCTGGGGTGTTCTCTACCCTCTCTCACTGGCACCTTTCCCCGTTTCATCTGCACACACACACACACACACACACAAACACACATACATACATGCACACGTACGAGACAATGACTATTACCCGACACACCTGGGTTCTGGGCCCCACAATCTTCTTAATATCTTTTAAATCTTCACATAAGGTATGCCTTCCATAGGGCTTACAATACCATTTGCTCTAATAAACTCTTTTGGCAGAGGTGCATGCAAGCTGCTTCCGTGGCCCCCGGAGAGAGGAACGTAACGCGGAGGGTGAGGCATCCCAAAATATGAGGATAAATCGCAGGTAATCCTGCAGGACCGGCGCCCTGGTAATCAACACTCTTCCAACTGGATACATTTTACAATTCTTCATCTTAATTTAACTTCTCTCTTTTTTTTTTTTTCTGCCGTTCCTTTACCTGGTAATTCTTAGCAGTGGGTACAATCATTTGCACTGGCGTTTGAAAGGAGAGGCTGCGGAAACACGAAATGGAGAGCTTTTAAAATGGGGGGAGGGGGCGATAAGCAAATCAAATTAATGACAATGAGTGTTTGTGGAGAGAAGGCAGGCAGAGAGCTTGTTTGAGCCCATCGTGCGTGCCATGTTAAACACTTCACTCGCCGTGGAGGGGCTAATCCAGTCTCCGACAGCTAGCTGATTATACGAATAAACTACATACGCTTGCCGCGGAGAGAAAGGAGCATCCCTCGTTAACGTTCAAGCTCACTCCAACAAGGAAGTAATTAAGATGCCACCCCTTCCCCCCCGCAAACCAAAAAAAGGAGAAATGATTTTAACTGTTGTCTAATAGACCGGCTTGAAGGTGTTTATTTTATATTGTCTCGGTGCAGAAGTCATTATGCGGCTGAAGAAGGGCTTACAGGGAGCTAAACGTGGTGAGGTGAGTTTGTGGTTGTTGAATAAAGTCAGATGGCTTGAGGCTCGCCTGCGACACTCACTCTGCGATGCGCTCCAGAGTTGCAGGAGCATATGAACTGTCGCTTGTTGTTTTAAATAATAGATTGCCTCCCCTAATTTCCTGCCTGATATTTTTGGCAGAGTCAAGAGTCTTTTGGATGGGCAGCATCTGTCAGACCTCGGCGCAGGCCAAGAAAACATTCCCCACCCGAGCTGTAAGAGAAAAAAAGCTCGTGTTAAGCTTGAATATTGCGACAGTCGGCCACCGGCTCTGCAGGTTACATGTGCTTCAGGAGGCTGATGAAACAGAACTTTTAATAGATTTCAAGAAGTTTCCAGTCCTCTTTGAGTACTTTTCTCATTGGTTTTATTTTTGCGTGGAGCGCGCGTGCGATTGAGGGTTAAGTAGTTTAACAATGATTACAGTGGAGTGATATTTGATTATTATCTCCTGAAACGGCAACTCCTCCGGCTTTCTGTTCTTTTAACAATAGTTTAATTGTTAGTTTGGACACCCACTCAATAGACAGGCAAAATGAAGAGCAGTAATGGAAAAGAATTATGGGGGGAATGACATAAAATGAATACATTTATAAAAGCACCTGCATGTCTGTTTTTTTTTTAAATGAAATATATTTTGATTAGCCACGAGAGCGTCTTTACCGTGACCCGTTCAATCAATAACACGTGTTGGAATATATAAAGCACCTTCGCAGAGCTTTATTTATGAGTTTTATCATTTTCTGACGACCACTTCGCACTCATGCTGCAGTGTTAAATGAAGCTCAGATAAAAGCAGTTTCTCTGTTTCTCTGTGTGTAACAGTTTTTCATGCAGAATATTGTTTTTGAATATACATTCAACAGTGAAATTAGGCCTATATATATATAGATTGTGCTGTGTTCAGTATAAGATAGACAGACAGATAAATATTTATTTTATTATACTGTATATATTTAAAGTTAAAATTAAACTACACAGTGTCATATAAGAAACCAGAGTTGCATTTATTAATTATTAATAAATGCAATTATTAATTATTCTTCTTCTTGTTATTATTTATTTTGCAGTTCGCTGTTGCGAATACATTCACTAAATTAAGATATTGGCTGTTCCTTGCATAGTTGTGCTTTTTTTTTTTGCATGGCATTTCAAAAGCAAAACAAGCATATAGCAACAAAAACATTAGTAAGTTTAGTTTGTTTGCATTAGATGCTTTAGATTGCATTAGTTATTTTTCTGTCTTTTTGGTCAATGTATCGTATTATTTGTGCAGATTACTTATCTCAGGTCATTGTGAGTCTTAGCCTGCTCAGTGAGCGATTCATTCAAACTGATTCAGAGTTGTCTGATGAAGTAATTCTTGTATGTGTTCCAGTCTGATCAAATCACCATATAAAAAAGTGTTGACTGTTTATTGTCAGTATACCGTCGCTCCTGAATAGCGATGCAGAAAACACTGATGCGTGTGATTATGTGTCTTTGCACGCACGAAGCTTCAGTAAAGACAGACACCCTCTATTTCCTCTCTGGCCAGAGGCTAACGTCTCGCCCCCTTGGCCCCACTAGGGCCAGAATTCCTCCACGAGTGTGTGTGCGAGTGAGCCACGCTGGGATTGCTTCAGACAAAGGTGGCACACTTGCCAGCTGCATCCCTATACCACCTAAAGCGACACATTTGTTCCCCTTCCTCTCTGCCTCGTCGGGTCCACCAGGGTGGCGTCGGCCCCAGCGCTGGAGTGGGGCCCTCAGGAGACTGGAGAGTGAATAAAGAAAACATTTTTCATGCTTTTTTCCGCCTAATGCCTTTTCCAAAAAAAATATTGCGGGCTTCCGACACAGAAGGTAAGGTTTACGAAATTCTGAACGCTTGTTTTGGAGAGGCTTGTTGTTGGTACCTGATTCTTCTCTCTCTTTTTCCCCCCTCATCTCCCTTTAAAAATCAGCAAATCCATTCGCTAAACAGCTGCACCTCTGTACAGAACAGATAACAACCTGGGCCAGCCCGGCTCTGTAACGAGTCAAGGCTGATAGGCCCAAATCTCTGGCCTTTTTTTTAAATGCTAATGACGGAGGAACACGTACCAAGCCAAAAGCGCTCTTGTAGATCTGTCAATTGCTATTTTGACAGATATTTGCTTGTAAGTACACACAACACTTGTTCCCTGTGTCTTATCTGCGGCGCTGCAGAACACTGACCTACATTGCATCAAGCACAATATGATGCACAAACCCGCGCTGCTCAATACCATTTTTCATTTTCACCTTAAAAAGCGGATGGAGCTCAATGAAATGGCTGAAAATCCAATAAACAGAAGGTATTCTCTCCCAAATAAGAAGTGTGTCATTTTTAAAAAAAAGGAGAATCTCTCTCATCTGAAAGCATTTGAATGCCTTCTCAAGGGTTTGTGCGTTAGCACTTGCTGGTGACGAGTAAATATTGAACATAAAGATGCAGCTGCTCCATTTCTCTCTCACTTACACACATATACGTGTACGGCAGAGGAAGGGAGTAACTCGCTGATTTCAGCCAATTTGTATTTTTTGTCACTTTGCCTATTTGGCTTTTGCCATCAGATCCCTGTTTGGTTTTTGAATTGTGATTTGTTTGTAAATGAACGCAATTCAGTTACACCCCCACAGTGAGGTACGAGTGTTGTTTTTATATAGTAACGTAGTAATTTCCACTTAACATTTACAGTACTTTATAGACAGATAGATAGATAGATAGATAGATAGATAGATAGATAGATAGATAGATATCATTAGTATTAATTTGGGGTCTTGCATGGCATGTAAAAAACAAAACAAAAAATAAAAAAAACTAAACATTTAAAAAAATGTTTTTAACATTGATAATTATTTATTTTTATTTTAAGGCGATATTTAGGATTTATTTTTCTTTTTTTGTCAGTATTGAAATATTGAATTATTTAATGTTATATTTTATAGAGGACATGCATTTGTCAGGATATTACAATAGTTAGTTCTTGAACATTGGTAAGTTTTGTTTTTCATTTATTTAGAGGCCATGCATTTGTTATTTTTTGGTCTTGTTTTGCCAATATATTGCAATATTTAACATTTTAATGTTACTTTTTGTTTAAATGCCAAACATTACTTATTGTCTAATAACTAATGCATGGCCTTGTCTTTTATATAGCTAACTATGTTGAGGTCCCCAAAAAATCAACAGATGCCAAAAAATAATGCATGGCCTTCTTAGGCTTTCGTATGTTTGGAAACAGACATTATTTTTGCAATTGTATTTTGTGCTGCTATGAATTTTGAAATCCATGAATGAATTTTGAATTCATTTCAGTTCAAAGTTGTTCTCACAAAAGAACCAGCACTGTGTATTTACACATAAGATTCATCCCAGCTTCAGTTCCATGCTAAAAATCAATGGACTCTTTGAGGAACCATTGGTTACAGCTGAAACACCACTAAAGATCTCACTCTCTTTGTTTCAAATGAAACATGGGAATCTTTAATGGTTTTTCCCATCTCTAACTGTAAGAACGTAGGGGGAACAATATCCAGCCTTTGAATAATGCGCAAGGTAAAGAAAAACATGAAACTAGCCCTTGAGAAAGAGGTTTGAGGAGAGTAAACATTTTGTTCCCGCAAACAGCTCGATGCCAATCAGCGATTAATGAGGTGTAGTTGAAAAGCAGCGGCTGAGGGAAGTTAAACTGAGCTGAATTAAGGAGTAATATCATCCTTCACGCAGGTGCTCGCCGAACGAATAACCGCTTTAATTACTGTTATTCAATCACTGCCTTTTTTTTTCGTCCTCCACCCCCTTTTCTCTCCCTCCATCTCTGCTATGGCATTATCGGTTTTTCTTGTCAATTCACAAATGCCTGTCGCAAGACAAACGTGTGCGCGGCTCCCGGCGGTGCCCGGCCATATGTGACCTAAAAACACTTCCTCAGCGAGCGTGCATTGTTCAGAGCTGTGAGGAAATGCACCTACAGTCAGTCTTCAAACTCAGAAAGCTGTTATCTCGGTTTCGCGTTATCTGGCGGAGGAGCGCGAGTTGCCCTTTGATGGGCGCATCTGCACGTGATATGTGCTCACCATGCAGAGGGTGGAGGCGGGCGGGAGAAACGAACACCTGCTACTGTATTCAGCTCCACAATGGGGATCATTTAGTTTAAGACACGTTTGTTCGGTCGGGGACAAGAGGAGGGGTGCAACTCTGTCGCCTCCAACAGGTTGGACGACCCTGGACGCTAGTGGGGCGTGAAGATGCTTCTGCTAGTCAAATGAGAGCGCTGTGAAAGAGCACAGCATGACTGTCTGTCTTTAGTGTTAGTTTTCTGTCTTCCTTAATTACCTCCCTTTATCTATCTATCCGTCTGTCTGTCTATCCATTTTCTTATTTTTCTGTTTTTATCTGTCTGTTTTCTTAGTTGTGTCTCTGTCTGTCTGTCTGTCTCTGTCTATATATCTGTCCATCTGTCTGTCTGCTCTGTATATATATTTGTCTGTCTATGTATCTGTCTGTGTACTGTCTATTTGTCTATCTACTTGGTCTATGTCTATATATGTCTGTTTGTCTGTCTCTCAATCTAAACTGTCTGACTATCTGCTGTATCTGTCTGTCTGCTGAGCAGAGCTGGGTAGTAACTGATTACATGTAATCTGGATCACGTAATCAGATTCCAAAAATTAAGTACTTGTAATTAGAGTAAATTACATTTTAAAATACTCGTAATCAGACTACAGTTACTTTTTTATGGATTACACGATTACATATTATTCACACAATAGCAATAAATTATTCATAATTCATTGATTCTCCCTAATTTCTCTTTTTCATCTTTTAAATTTTCTTTTCTAAAATAGCCTACCGATTATATACATATTATATTTGTATATATAGTCCAGTTTTGTGGACATTCACACAAAGATCAATCATTAGTCAGGTGGCGACAGCATTTGACCACTTGATTTACAAAAATCATTTCAGGTTTAAGAAGGGTTTCAACATTGCATCAACTACTGATGAACACGTTCATTTTTATTTGAATTATTACTCTGTAGGTTTTTTAACCATGTGTTATTAATTATAACTAATTAAAATGCACATATTCACTTTATTTCTTAGTTACATGTAATGCAGCCATTCCAAAACATTTTGTCATCTAAACCTTATCCACCAAATATATCTGCCTTAAGTACCCCTGAGATTTAAAAATAAATATTTCAATTATTAAGTATCACATTTGCATGTTCACGGTTTCTTTGATGTTGATTAATGATCACATGGCATGCTATTTCATCATTTTTAGTAAGTGTTTTATTTAAAACAAAGACTATAGAAATACAAAGACGGTTCACTCCTATACTTGAATGGGAAACTGCAACGTGCAGTATGGAGGAATAGTCCCACCTTCTAAATGAAAGAGCCAAATTTCCCATAGAAACCTGACTAGAGCCAATGCACAGTCATAAGCACGTTATGACTCTGCATGTGCATTGACTGGTCTAGCCTGAAAAATAAGCTTTTTGAACGCTATTTGAGCATAAGAAACAACATTCATGGGGCAATTAATTTCAGATTTTTGTTGCTGATTTGACATACACTACCGCTCAAAAGGTTGGGATCAGTAAGACTTGTAATGTTTTTTAAAGAAGTCTCTTATGCTCATCAAGGCTGCATTTATCTATCTATCTATCTATCTTTCTATCTGCCTGTGTCTGTCTGTCTGACTGCTGAATTTGTCTTCTGTTTCTATCTGTATGTTTTTCTGTCTGTTTATCTGTCTGAATCTCTGCCTACCTACCTGTCTGCCTTTCTTACCACTTCTCTTTCAGCAGTAAAGTGATGTAGTTCTCAGTAACGTACAAGGCAATCAAAGGAGATAAATCACTTTGCAGAATGTGCTGTATATTCAGTGTTCTGTGAGGTTAGGTGACTCTGAGATGTTTGAGGAGTGAGGTCATGATGTTTAGCAGTGTGCGACTTGAGTCGATTAACACTAAACAAACGAGGTGCCTGTGTAAGGATGAGTCTCTCCGGAGCCGAGCGCTGACAGGCCCCTGCTCCCACGGGAGAGCTGATAGAGATGTTATTACATGGCAGAGGAGCTTCCCTGATGCTCTCAGCTACTGTTATATAATATCTGAGCATGCTGAGTATTACATTTGATATGTCAAGTATACGCTGTGAAAATCATATGATATGTCACTCAAATATGTCACTTTTATTTTTCTCTGTTGCATATGCAGTGAGGTCCAAAACGTTGAGATCACTATATATATAAATAGAGTTCATTAAGTTGCATTTTGTTTTTTAATTAGTACTGCCCAGGAAAAGCTTTTTCACATGACAGATATTTGCATATATTCCACAATAAATGAATTCATTCTAATTAGCCATTTTGAACGTTTCCATCCCATTGGTTCTTCTGATGGTGTGTGACTTCATTAATGATCAGCTGTTTGTGTGTTTTGTGATAGTTGTTCATGAGTACCTGCTTTGTCCTGACTAGTGAAGCTTACATTTACAGTACGTTTATGCATTCGGCAGACACTTTTATCCAAAGTGACTCATGTTGCATTCAAGGTATGAATGTTATCACATTTGAGCTCTTCCCAGTGGTGGCTGTATGATGTTGAGATCCAGCTTTTGGATGATTGTGTAAATTGCTATCATTTTGTCTTCTGGGAAATATGTGAACATCTTACTGCCCTTCAGAAGCTACAAGATATTTGCATATTTCCCTGATAAGATATTTCTCATATTTCCAACTCCTTTTAGAGCCATTAAAAAGTGATTTACAGCACCTTTGAATATCTGTATGGTGTTTCTTGTTTTGTGGCGTTCACTCCCTGTCACAGACACTCGTGTCTCCAGGGCTGAGCTGAGACAATGCACCCTTACAGCTGCCCCCGCTGGACCACCGATTCTCTCGTCCCTACAGTACTTTACAATCACAAATTTTGTTGCTTATGTCTTAACAATGTACTTACAACTCCAAAACACGCGCACACACACACACACACACACACACCTATGATGTATGCAAACACCCACACACTCGTACATAGACATGATCTGAAAACAAAGCCCTTCCATAGCGAGTGTCACTGCCATCCGCTTTTGTTTGCCTGTCTTCACAGAAACATTTTCATTCAGAAAAGACTATTGTTTTGCTGTTGTCTTCTGGAAATTCAGAGTAGCAATTTGTTCATCTCACCATTGAAGGTTTCTGCTAGTATGCATTTTTGCAGCAGGCTTTTTTCCGTTTTACCCTGTAAGTCTCTTTTGTCTAACAAGATTAAATGATTTTTGAAACAAAGTTTGATCCTTGAAATCAGAATATGAGTTGTTGTAGTTTGTAACGCCACTGAAAGCGTCATGCCCATACATTATAAAAAGTTCTGCCAAATTCATTGCATGCTTGCTGAAATAGAGAACAAGGCAACATTTAGTGCTCGTTTCTGTTTACATGTGTTGAGTCTATCTGTTTTCTCCCACAGTAGAAGACACTGGCTATGATTGGAATGGCATACTAGTCATACTAGAATGGCAGTATGCATTCTGTGTGCAGTATGTAAATTGTCTGGAATGCCTGAATGACAGTGCATTTACCAACATGTGCACCATGCTAGAGAATACTGTGTATTACAGTACAAACCACAATGCAATATGCAGTGCACTTGACTCCATTTTCCGTAAGTGATATCAACCACAATTTTAACATCTCTTCTTTGACTCATTATTTAATTGGATTTCCAGAAGTTTTGATTAAAACAAAATAATACGCTGTAATAAAAAATCTGTAATAAGACAGAAAAGTTACTGGTAATTTTCTGCCGGAAAATTAGCTGTTCATTTACGGACCTTTCCTTTAACACTAAAACCCACAAATGTAAAGCATAATTCAAAATACTCGTAAAACACCTGTGAAAAATTATATATTAACTTCATGTTAATGCAGTACATCAAGCGCTATTTTTGTTTTGAATGTCTTTCTTCACTTATTTGACTGGACTGCTAAATTAAAATGTTTTTATACAGGATTGGATTAGATTAAATTTATAAAGTCATGGCACTGCAAACAAAAAACAAACAAACGTGTGCGTGTATATATATATATATATATATGTATATATATATATATATATATATATATACATATATATATATATATATATATATATATATATATATATATATATTAATAAATGTTTTTAAACATCATTAAATCAAGATAAATTTACTTGAGATGTAAATTGAAAATAGGAGGTCTTGTTTTCTGAGAAACTGAACAAAATTAAGTGAGTTCATGCTTACATAAAGAACAAATATCTGTCATTGGGGTATGAAAACATATTTTGCCTTTGAATTAAATTCCTTTTTTCTTTCTTTTTTTTTTGCACATTTGGAAAATTTTGGAAAATTGCATAAAAATGCTGGATGGAAACTTCAAAGATTATTTCTCTTTTGTATCAGTTTACCTGGAAGTAGTGATGGTTTTGTTCTCTTGAACACATAGGACAGATTTATTTGCAAAATGTTTTTGCAATAGTCAGTTTTTTTGCATACATTTGTAACTTGGCTGAAACTTTGCTAATGTAGCATACTATTTGAAATGCTTATCCTTGCATAATGAATCCTGTTTCAACGTTAAAAAAATTCAGTAAATGTAGGATGTCCTCTGGCAGCCCCAGTGTTCACTTCTGTCATGTTTGTACTAATTTACACCTGTGCAACATTTGAATAATGAAGTGCATGGGTAACTGCTAAATGCATTCTTAACTATCTGCAAAGACGTGTATCACAGCGTCTTATGCCCACATTGTTTCTCTTAAGTGTTATGATTAAAATGGAGTAATGGCTCCATTGGAGCTCATTGGTTTGTCAGCGGTGGGTTCCTTGGTGCGCCGTACATCTCTGAACTCCTCGCAAGCAGTAATGCCCCATCCGACAGCGTGATGGAGAGGTAGGTGTCATTACCGTATGTTTAAACAGCCGAGAGAGGCGGCTATCATTTAGTCGAACGAGCTCTCTGTGTGTCTGATGAGATGAGATGGAGAAACCCAGGGAGAGAGAAAGAGACATTTCAGAGGAATTCGTTGACAGCGAATAACGTCACTTAATCAAGAGCGGTGGCAGTTGTTTACCTTCCTCTCTTTCTGCGGCCGGTGTGGAGTGTATTATATGAAGAAATAATCGCATCCCGGTGGAGAATAAATACAGGCTCTGTATATTCGAAATCAGCATCAACGTTTATCAGCTTGGCATGAAATCGCAAGTGTATGAAGTTCTGATAGGCCATTGGTTGCCACTTAAAGCTGATTTTAATTGACCAATGGCAATGTTCATGACACTTATTTGAAAACTACAACTGTGCAATAGCATAACATTCTGCTTTTGCTGCAGTATGTACTGTAGTATTTGGCTGTGCACAGATTACAGAAATGTTCTGTAATCGTAGAATAACTGTGGCCTACAACATTTGCCAAAATCTGCAGTATATGGAGGAGGCTGACTTTGAAATATCATACTGGCATACTACTATAAATATTTTACTATATCTTATTATGGAAGAGATAGTATACTATTTCAACTTGGGCAGATAATACTGTGTGGAGTATTGCATCCCACACTGAAAAAATGGTGTAGAACAGTTTTCACACAGAAATTGGCAAAAAAAAAATTGGAAACAATTACAAAGAAATGCCAAGTAACATTGAATTAAATGTGAAATTTTAAGTAGAAAAACTGAAATTGTATTTTTTTGTGAAATGTATTCTAATAATCTTTATTTTATCTACAACGTATAAAAAAAATCGACCTGGTCTCATGACGAAAACGTACCTGTAGGAACTTTTTCTCAAAATGCGAAATACGTACCAGTAAGTACATATCACTGCAGTTTCCAACAGAATTTAACACTAGAGGTGGTAAAACATCAAGCATTTGTAATAATTTTCACACACAGTTATGATTATAGCTCCATATGTTTCATTTTCCGGATGCAACAAGCTTGCTCGGTAGCTCAGCCGGCACAGAATTGGACTTAGGATGCAGAATCTGTGTGTACGAATTCCGTCAAAAACATGACTCACGATGAAAGAGCTGAAAGATGAGAGAATGAAAAACAAGCTAAAACGGCATGCTTGCAATTGCATTTTTTCATCACATTCGCTTTTGTTCATACTATCGGGTAGGGTTATGCCGAGTTCACACTGCACGATTTTAGCCCCGATTTTCACTCGCCAACAGGTTTTGTTAAATCGCTGACAAATTCCCAAAATCGGAGGCAAATCGGTGCTCGTTCACGCGAGCGACAATCACACAGTGTGAATTATCAAAGACGCGATCTGAGAGAATCGCCGACGCCCGTGAAATATTTGGCACACTAAATATCTGGACCTGTCAGCCATTCAAAATCCTGCGGTGTGAAAGGAGTTCTGACTGAAAAATACATTGGCAATGACCTAAAGTTTGGGGAGTTTGAAAGTTTGGGGAGGATTTATATGAAATGTAGTTTGTGGACCAGTGTTGCCAAGTCCGCGGTTGCCGCGGGTTGAAGCAACCCCAGTAACGTGATATTTAGCCCCTGGAAGGTGAATTGTACCAGGAGAACCTCGCCAAAAAATTTGTATTTTACCCCCCGGAACGCGATTGTTACCGGGGGACCCCCCTCGAAATACGATTGGGCTAGTTTTGAGTAGCAGTGGGGTGGGTTTTGTTGCGAAAACCTGGCAACCCGGGACCAGACAGTGTTATAGGTGATTTTCCTATTGTAAAGTCATGTAGTGTGTAACCTCCTGTCGCCGATCCATCATGCAATGTGAACACAGCAGCAACTGAATGCTACCCCAGATAGTCGTGCAGTGTGAAAACAGTGGTGATCCGACGACTTTGAAAATTGTGCAGTGTGAACTTGCATTAGGTGTTGTGCAGATGGTATGTTATTTTAAAAAGTCATGGAGCATTAGACTTATAGCGCCACTCAACAGACATTTCAAGTCAGAACTGCAGTGATGCCTACAAAACCAACATCATATAAAACGGACCATATGTATGTTCATCTGTTCTGGGGATAAAAAGGGAACACTCTTTTAGCACCACCCAGTAGACATTTAACATCGAGTATTTCACGAAATGTACATGGCGGTATGTATTTCATGTCTTGCGAAAAAGCTCCTACAGGTACGTTTTCGTCATGAGATCAGGTTGGAAAAAAAAAAAAGATCAAGCATTGTGCTTGACTTCCATTTCCAGGGTAAACTGGATATAATACCAGCCATGACTTTTGGCATCTCTTTGCCGGACCATTATGTGATCAGATTGTCAAAAGGTTATACATTTTTACACAAAATGGTAATTATTTTTAAAACTAAAATTAGAATTATAATTGCTTTTTCTTTGAAGATAATAACTTTAAAATGGTAAATTTGATTTACGTTTTTATTTTATTAAAATTAAAATTTAGCATATTTTTAGTAGGCAGCATATAATGTATGCTTCGCAGTGTTCAGTAAGTACATGTTATACTACTGTTCCATTCCAAAGCATTGTCGATGTTTATTTTTGCCCATTCCATTTGGTGGTTATTTTAAATTGGTAAAAAAACATATTTTTCATGATCTAGCATGATGAATTGTCTGATTCATCTGTATAAACATTTTATTTATTCATATGATGCATGTTGGCTTACTTCAATAACATGTCAAGTGGAACTACTTTCCTCCTCACACTAACAGTAAGTATATTTCATTTAACAACATTTATCAGTACATGCAAAAGTCTTAATAAAAACAGTTCTACTGTATGATGTAATGCGCTTGACAACAGGAACTGTTGTTCTTCCATGGAGACGTCAATTTTGACCCTGTCAACCAAATGTTTTCCAGCTTCACAACCCATTTTACTTCTATAATCTGATCAGAATTCCAAGTAAAACAGGATATCTAAGTACAGTATATGTAGGATATAACTGGAAAAATGTCTATGCATTCAAATGTCAATTAACCTGAATTCACCCTTAAATGTATATACGTATATACACTGCATATATATATATATATATATATATATATATATATATGTATATATATATACTTAACTCTGCTTATGAAACTGATGTAGGAGAAAGTATTTTAAGATTCATGTCTAGTCTCTCAGGTTCCCATGTCAACATATCTGTGCTGTGTTTCTTAGCATCAAACATGATGGTAAACGTCAAGCATTTTATCTGTTCTCTATAAACTCTGCAGAAACATTTAGTATAATGTCAGTGGGAAACTCAACATTTTCATGTCTTGCATAATTTAAGGCTTTCTGGCTATAGATTGAGAATCATTAAAGTCTGAAGCACTGCGGTTTGTACACATGAGCGACTTTGCTCCGAGTGGCCTCTCATGTTCAAAGGTCTGCGGTGGCGACCGAAGCCGAATGATTGCCGCCGCCGTGACAGCCGTGGTGGCTAATGGAGGAAAGTGGAATAGACAAAAGTTGGGTCCTCCTTTACTGTACGCAAACCAATAATGAGTTCCAAATGTTTACTATGCAATCCCCAGGGGCGACAGCCTTCACTAAATAAATTCATGCATTTAGAAAATGCGTCTGTAATAGACAGCAAACTGAATTTTAAAACATGGCCCATATGTTAATGTTCCTTAATGCAGGAAGTTTAAAGGAGTGAGATTTGTTTGAAGAGGAAGATGCATCGTAATCGCAGAATGAAGAATCCGGTTTGCTTCAGCAAATTGAGTGAAAACCACACGGAGCGAGCAGTCGTGCACACAACGTGGTAGAAACGCCATGAGTTCTGCACGGCTCCATTAATTAGTGATCTATGGCCACGAACTTAAATTATACCATGTCAAATTACACTCTCTCCATTTATACTGAAAAAAAAGAAAAAACACTTGTTACCAAAATACATTCTCGAGTGGAATTGTTTGCACTTAATTTGTTTAGATTCTATTGCAGCACATGTACAGCCTTGCACTATTTTGTTTAACAAGATTGCAGCGTTTCCTCCTGTTCTGTTGCGCTCAGTTCTTCTAGAGATGGCGGTGTTGCATCCACAGGCGGCCCAATAAACTGTTCAAACTGAAGAATCTACTGTGGCTTTGGGAAATAAAATTTTCAATTTGCACAACCATTGGAGAGCTGTTTTCAACCCCGTCTCTGGCCCTTCTGAGACATCAGGTGATGCTTTTGCAGGCAGTGCTTTTAAATTATGAATATTTTTCTATTAGATTTAGAGGAGAAGAGTAAAATGTACTAACTCAGATAGGCCTGTCATGATAACAACTTTTTGTTGTGCTATATATTGCCCCAGAAATAATTGCGATAAGCGATATTATTGTCATTTTAAGGCCATTTTATGCCTCTGAATATATAATCATGATATAACAGCTTAATAATGCAAGAAGGCCTACACACTTTCAAATGACAACAAACTTTTATTTCTTAATATTTAGATGATGGAAATTAAATATCAAAATAATAGATACCTTAAAAAACTTGAATAAATAGTAAATAAACATTTTCTAACAAAAAGTGCTGAAAAACCCAATCCCTACTTAGCAGTCAGGTGTCCGTATGCACTAATGCACAGATTCCTAAACAAGGCCATATCTGCAAATGAAACTTTTTTTGTAGAAGCATTTTTTACATTTGAACTAGCACCTCATGACTACACCACGTTATGTACAAGAAGCTGCAAAAGACACAGGTGCAAGTGTAATGCAAAAAACATGGTGACATTAATTTATATGTAAATATAATGGGCAATATATTGCGTCACCAAAAATTATTGAGGTCATGTACATATATTGTGCGATAACTCGATATATTGATTATTGCAACAGGCCTAAACTCAGATGTTCAGATAATATCATCTAGTTAAATGGTAACAGCAGACCAACAAAGTGCATCTTTCTGTCATACACTTACTTTTCTTGTCATTATTTGTGTTCTACAGGTCTGTCTACGTTTATAAGGAATGATTATCAGGTAATCACTCAGGAATGAATACATGGGTTCAAAGATGTCTTAACTTAGTCTTTCTCTGTTGTTGGCCATTCAAAAGCAATTTGACATAATAACATTCATTCATTCATACTTTCATTCATGCATTCATTCATTCATTACTTGTGGAAGACTCTTGGATGCATGCAATTTAATTGAATGCATATATCTTTATTTTTTCCTTGTTGTCACTAAAACATATTCTTTCTCTGTTTTCATCCATTCAAAACATACATATATTTTTTCTTTGCAATTTTTCACTTTCATATTATAGTAGATGTTTTACTTGAACATTATTTATTTATTTGTTCGTTCATTCATATTGGGCTGGTGGAAGACTCTTAAATGCATACAGTTTCAGAGATATTATTTGTAAGCAACACATACTTTTTTTGTTCATTTTTTTCTGTGTGATTTTTTGTTTTCGTTTTATAGTAGTTGTTTTGCAGGAGCCCTATTTATTTATTTGTTTATTTATCTGTTTTGTTCATTTGTTTTTGCTGGTAGAAGACTCTTGAATGCATAAAATAGAATTTTCGTGAGTGCATAAATATTTCATTTTTGTCTTTTGTCTCAGCCCATGATAGTTTTGCTATTTAAACCCAACTGGCCCAATTTCCTGTTTCATTAGGAAATACATCAATGTGATATTTTTATTACATACTGCTCATGTTTGACTTTGAGTTAGTTTTAAAGAAAGAGTTCACCCAAATGTCAACATTAACTCACCCTCATGTTGTTCCAACCTGTTATTTTTAAAAAAGAGAGATGTTATGACAAATACTTTTATGCTGTTTATCATAAAAATGGGTGTATATGACTTGTGTGCTATATTCCAGGTTTTCTGAAGTGCTATGATGGCTTTGCAGAAGAAACCGTCCGAAAATGTAAGTAATTATTTACTTTTAATCTCCTCTGCTGTAGCACACAATTCACATTTACTATCAGTAACACAAAAAAGTGATGTTTATCAGGCAGCTCAAACAATCTGCCTAACATCTCCTTTTGTATTTTGTAGAAGAATCATACAGGTTTAGAATGACATGAGGGTGAGAAAACAATAACAACATTTTCACTTTAAGGGGGACGATCTCTTTTTAAAGGCAGTTTCATTCTCCCATTTTCTAATTTAACTAAATCAGATCAATTAATTGAAAAAGGTAAATGGCTAAATTAATATAATTTATTATTTTACATGACCTATTGTTTCACCAGTGAGTCATCAAGCTACTTTTAATCCTTTAGCTTGACTTAGCTTGAGTACTTTTAATTTAGCCTAATTAATGCACTCATTTATTCATTTATTTTGTGAGGAGTATCAAACATCTTGAAGTGAGTGATCTTCTTGATTTGCTTGATTTTTACACCACTGCTTTCTAGTGCACTTTTTTGGTAAATGTATGTTAATTCCTCTTATTATATGATACATTGGTCATGAGTACATGGCTTATGCTGCATGCATGAACCCACCTTAGTGACCTATTACTTAAAAAAACAAACAAAAAAAACCCCTTAAATTCTCAAATTTATGTGAACTATTATCTTGTGTATATATAATTATATAGATGATTATTTTAATTAATTAATTAAATATCTATCTATCTATCTATCTATCTATCTATCTATCTATCTATCTATCTATCGATCAATCGATATCACCGATATATTACAAATTAAATATGCATATGTATGTATACATATGTAAATATTAAATATGTGTATATATGTGTTAATTGTTTATTTTATACCATTATGGCATTTTTTGGAACTTGTCAACAAAACAGTAGTTATTTTATTTTATCCCTTCAAATTCTCCATGTTGATGTCTGCTTATAACGTTCAACATTTTTTGATGAATATTTATCATTAGAATTTTTTTTAGAAAATTCTTACAAAAGGAAAATCCCAAAAATCAGGGTTTTAGTTTGTATTTATAAGTGTCCTAGATTTTGCAGGGATGGAAGTGCCAAGTAAAATGAATAGAAAATAAAACAGCATTAAGTTTGACAGCATTCATTTTTTTCCCCTTAACATTTCCCTAAGTTTAAGCACTTTCTTTGCTAAATTTGTCGAAAAGGAGACAAAAAGATGTTTTTCAGTCCCTATCTGTTGAAAGAAGCAGTACTAGACAAGAAACCCACACAAGTATTTTGTTTTTACGTGGTCTCAGATTGTTTTGCTCCTTTTTAAAGCGTGATCAGTGAAAAAACGTGGGAAGATGAGCAGACAGCAAACATCAGCCGATAGTCACCATCACATCCCCCTGAAAGCGTGCCTCCAAAATCACTCTAAATTCTGTCCTCGCAACATGGCGGAAAACGTTGCAGAGAAAAAAAAAAAACATCTATTAGTCTAGTAATTGCACTGTGATTAGCAGATGTGAGTGTTTGGCATGGAACGGGCTTTCCTGGAGTTTGGAAGACGTGGAGCTACTGCTGCATCCTGATACAATACAGCAGCCTCGGCAGCCATACATCCTTCATGTCTTCCTCTGTCTCTCCACCCACCCCCATGGGTCTCCTCTCCCATCCATCCATTCGCCTCCTCTGCCTGTCTGGATCTCACCCAGCTGGCTTCATTAGACTCTTCACCATCCCAGATCTGCTGGTTTTGTCTGTTGCACATTTTTTGACTCTTTTATCTTAAGCGCTGTCCATCCTGGAGCCTCATAAATATTTCCCTGGCATTTCTGCATCTGCTCGAACTGGCTGCTAATGAAACAATTCATGTGTCCATTGTACATTTGTTTTTTTAATTAATCTTTGTGTCCTGCATTTATTATTATTATTTTTTCCCCTTATTTAAGGGGGGCTTCTCATTGTTTGCGAGTGAACGGTGAAGCGTGAGGTGGAAGAAAAGAGGATTTCCAGGTGGTTTTTACTTTTAAAAATCATTTCAGCGTTCGCTTTTTGTTGTTTTCATCACATTGGACGCAGCACAAATGTTGAGATGATGGGATATTTCAAAGCAGTGTTGACAGATTAGTCTCTTTTTAACTTCATAAAAATGAATGTGCTTATAATAGAGTACAGTAGACTTTTATAAATATGTTGTGGTCAAGCTCAGGCACTTAAACTTTATTTACACAATTACCCATATGCATAATTAACCATTAAGTGAGCAGGTTTTGTGATATTTTTGAAAAACGTTTAATATTTTCCCATTTTAAGACATATGTGACATACAGTATGTGCCTCAGGCAAAAGCCTGTGTTATGGTTTCTCTATAGAAACATTTCAATTATTAATTATTTCCTCTCAGCTTCACATTATATAACAAAACAGCCATCTTTCCCTCTATTTCCCTTTATTAGTTTACCTACTGTCATTCGGACAATCTAGTGAACTCCAGTATTTAGGAATATATAAAGCAGTTTATAATAAAGAAAGACTGATCATTGATATTTGTTATTAAAAATCATGTTTCTATTTTAATATCAGGTCTGAGGATAAAGAATGGCACCCAGTGGCATAATCACTGTGAGTTCAACAGGAATCAGCTGTGTTCACAAGAAAGGTATCTAATTTATTGTTTGGATAAATTACTCAACTTTTTATGTAAATGCTATTGTCACGAACGCTGGAGCCAGGAACGAGGAGACACGGAGAATTCACAAACTGAGAGTTTTTAATAAACCATATAGGGAACAGAGCATCTGAAGACATTCAAAGACCGACAAACACTAACTGAAAGGACTGGGGCTTTTAAAGACAGGACAATCAAGGAACTAAGGAGACACACCTGGAAACAAATTAACAATCATACTGGGGAGAAACTGGGTCACAGGGAACACATGGGGAGCAAAAACCACAACAAAACAGTCCAGGGGCGTGACATTACTCCCCCCTCCCGGAAGGTGCGTCCTCGCACCGTGTAACAACAGAGGGGGGGAGGGAAACGGGTGGGAACAATGGCGGCGGCTCAGGAGGAGGACGGACAACCGGGAGGGGGCCGGCAGACAGAGACCAGGGAGGCGACGAAGGAGGGAGGAGCCAGGGAGGAGACAGGAGGGACTCGGAGCAGGAGGAGCCTGGCAGGACCCAGGCCACAGCCATGATGATGGCCCACGGTGGAGCCGACGGAGGGAGGAGCCATGGAGGAGGAATGGCCGCCGACTCCAGGGGGCCGACCAACGGAGGCGGAGCAGGAGGAGGAGGAGCCCGAGGTGGAGACGGAGAGCCGACGAGCCAGGGTGACGCCGAGGATCCGGGGGGCCAGGGTGGAGCCGAGAGCTCTGGCGACCGAGGCAGAGGCGGAGCTCCGGAGATCCGCGGCGGAGCCAGAGCGACTGAGGACCAAGGTGGAGCTGGAGGGAGGAAGGAGCCCAACGGAGCCGGTGGGACGGAGTGACGAGGCGCAGCCAGAGGAGAGGAGTCCCGATGCGATGGCGGGTCGACGCCCGACCAAGGCGGAGCCGGAGGGACGAGGGAGCCTGGTGGAGCTGGTGGATCGATGGATGACGGTGGAGGCGAGGGAGCTAGGAGCCGAGGTGGAGCCGCTGGGTCTACGGGCCGAGGTGGAGTCTGGGCCTCGGAGGCTGGAGGTGGAGGTGAGGGATTCTCCAGCCACGGCGATGGAGGATGGCAGACCCGCGGAGCTCGCACCGCATTGATGGAGGGCTGAGGGCGAGCAGAGGGGCTGCCAGACGACAGCGGTGGAGGAGGCAGGAGCGGGTGGGAGGGTGGGCATTTGAGATCCTCCGGGCTTCCAGGGGTTAACTCAGGAATGGGAGCCGACACTGTGGGGCGCTCTGGAGGACGCTTTCGGGAAGCGGGCACAGGGGGGTGCTCGGGAGGAGCGGAGCTGGCTGGAACCAGCGGAGACGGAGAGAGGATAGGGGAAGCGTCGACCTCCAGATCATGTTCCCAGTCTAACAGATCCCCTTCAAAGTTTAGCAGCCCCAGATGTATCATCAGCTCACCCTCAGCCGCGGTGCAGGGGGCGGAGCTCCACTCCGCGCTCACACCGTCCACGGCTGGCTCCCACATGATCAGCTCTGAGCAAAAACCACAACAAAACAGTCCAGGGGCGTGACAGCTATTCATTCTCAAGTGAAAAACACATAACATTTTTAGCTTATCAGTTAGGCATAGCCTAAAATCATGAAATAAAAAAAATAAAAAAAAACAATAATAAAAACAATAGTTTTTTTTTTTCTGTTCAGTTATTTGTTATTGTGTCAATATGCAAAAATATTCACTAATTAAAAAGAGGTTCCACATATTATCAGGAAAAAACATTTAGTTTCAGAAAAAAAAACCATTAAGTTAAAAAAATCACAAAATTACAAAAAAAATCACAAATATAATAATAATAATAATAATAATAATAATGTTTTTTTAATGCTGTAGTCTATCAGTCATTTGTTACTGTGTCATAAAAACATATATCCCAAAAACATGTAATTTAAATCACAAAAAATTAAAATATTTTATATTTGTGTTGTAAAATAACACAATAAAGAAAATATACAGTGCCCTCCAAAAGTATTGGAGCAGTAAAGACAAAATTGCTATGTTGGCTGTGGAGTCAAGACATTTACAAATATGATTAAAAGATGAATATGAGACAAAACTACAGAATGTCACATTATATTATTGGGTGATTCAACACATAGATGTTTTACCAGCTAAGAAGTTCAGCACTTTTAGAGTTTCATCCCCCTATCTGATGTGAGCATAAGTATTGGAACAGTTGCCTCACAGGTCTTTCTAAGTGATCAGCTGTGTCCTGTTGCATTCATTCTTCAGATATTAAAAGCAGGGAATGTGTCGTATCAGTTATATCCATTACTTCTGCATTCTGAATCTTGCATTCGATGATGACACACACAAACCAGGATGAAGATGAGGGAGCTGACTTTGAGAGAAAAGCAAGCAATTTGGATGCTAAAAGAAAAGAGGAAGTCAATTAGAGCTATAGCAAAAACAAAGGGCATGGAGAAATCAAGAGTTTGGAAACCACCAGCGACACCAGCAACCAACAACAACCTGATCGGCTGAGAAAACAACAGTAGTTGATGACGGACAAATCATAAAAGCTGTGAAAATTAACCCTAAAAGACGTGTCTGTAAAATCACCAACAACTTCCAGAAAGCTGGGGTGATGCTCTGACAATCTACTGTCCTCAGGAGACTTTGACGCAGAATTACAGATGCTACACAGCAAGATGCAAACCTCTGACCAGGACCAAAAATAGAAAGGCAAGATTAGAGTTTGCAAAAAAGCACAAAGGTGAGCCAGAATAGTTTTGGAACTGTGTTTATGGACTGATGAGACAAAGATGAACCTTTATTTAAGTGATGGGAAAGCAAAAATGTGGAGAAAAAAAGGGAACTGCAAAAGATCCCAAGCATACAGCCTCATCTGTAAAGCATGGTGGAGGTGGTGTCATGGCATCGGCATGCATGACTGTCTCTGGAACAGGCCCTCTCAACTTTACTGGTGACTTAATGTATGATGACAGTAGCAAAATGAATTTGGAAGGGTACAAAACCATCTTGCCTACCAATATTCAAGAAAATGCCACCAGATTCATTGGTGAGTGTTTCATATTGCATCAGGACAATGACCCAAAACACCCTGCCAGTTCAGTCAAGGAATTTATAAGGGCAAAGAAATGGAAAGTCTTAGATTGCCCAAGTCAATCTCTAGATTTAAATCCGATTGAACATGAATTTCACCAGCTGAAGAGGAGAGTAAAGGCAGAAACTCCCCAAAACAAGCAACAATTGGAATCGGCTGCATTAAAGGGTGGGAAAAGTATTTCAAAGGATGAGACCAAGAGTCTGGTGATGTCTATGGGTCACAGACTCACTGCTGTGATTGTGCGCAAGGGATCTGCAACTGCAACTAGCTTTTAATCTTTTATATCTGCCTTATGTTCAACTGTCCCAATACTTATGCTCACATCAATGAGTGGGATGAACTCTAAAAGTGCTGTTCTTTTTATTTGGTAAAACATGTATGTGTTGAAACGGCTCATAATAAAATGTGACATTCTGTAGTTTTGTCTCATATTCATCTTTTAATCATATTTGCAAATGTCTTGACTCCACAGCCAACAGAGCAATTTTGTCTTTACTGTTCCAATACTTTTGGAGGGCACTGTATATATATTTGTGTAATTTACCAGTTATTTGTCATTGTGTCAATAAGCATAATTAAACAATAATTAAAACAGGTTTTGCATATTATCTGCCATTAAAGGATTTAGGCCACAAAATAAATAAAAACATGAAATTAAAATCATGTTTACCAAATATGTCTACAAAATATTAGATTTTTATTATATAGTATATATAGTCTTTAAATGACTTGTTATTGTGTCATAAAAGCATACCCCCCCCCCCCCCCAAAAAAAACAAAAAAAAACCATGAAATTAAAATCGCTAAAAATATCATATTAGAAATTCAAATTTTATTGTTGTTGTCTATCAATTTTTTGTTGTTGCGTCAATATGCACAGTAATTGCAATAGGCTCTGCATATTATCAGGCATAAAAGCAGAATAATAACTGGTATAGTACCAGTTGTAAAAATGAACATTGGTTGATCTGTAGTTCATAAGCAGTAAAGCATTCTGGGTACAGAGCGGTGGGCTGGTTGCCGTGGCACCTGACAATTATGTCGCCTGTGTGTGTGTGTGTGTGTGTGTGCATGCGTGCAGAGAATGGCAGCCAGATGGTGGTGGTGGTCTCAGGAGAGGGGAACTGGGGCATAGTTGCCACCGCTGGCATGCGTAGCCCCATCCTGACCTCCCTTTCTCTCAGAGTCTCGAACCGCGTGTCTGACAACGCACGCTGCGACCTAGGAAGGAAACCGCGTAGATAGATAATGCATTTATGCAGGAGATTTCACCGATAACATGCAACACACATAAAAATGAAAGCAGACCAACTTAAAACCTCGCAGCTCGACGTAACGCAAGATTCTGTCATTTCTCAAGTGGCAGATCAGCCTGCTGCATTCGCCAAAAGTGGCATAATGCATAACACTTTGGAAGTGTTGTTCTACATCTTTATTTGCTGGATCACAAAAGGGGGCGAGGTGACAGGAAGAATGGGGCGACGTGCACATAATGTAAGGTCCTCAGTGGGCCGCAGCTGCACCGGGCCAGGCTTTGATTCTTGCATGAGGTTGCTTTGTGAAATGATCTAATCCGATGGGTTATTTATGGAGTGTCATTATTTATTTATTTGATTATTTTGTAAATTATTTATCTATTGAATTATTAATCCATCCTCATGACAAGGCCTGAATTATGCATGACTTAATTTGAGATTATTGCATTCAGATGCCACATTGTTGCAGTGGCAGATCGCGTTCGCACGTCACACGTGGAAATTAAATCACCCTCCCAGGCCATTTTGTCTTCATTTGAAACAGAAGCTGAGACAGGTTGCTGCAAGAACATCAGCCTGTTATCAAAACAAGAGCCACTGCATTTATCTTAATGCCAGAGACGCGCTCTGATCTTTTGCAGGCCGTTTCAGCCTGATGTCCCTCTGTATGTACAGGTAACCACAAACCCTGTGCGTCATTTGTCAGGAGAGGGGAAGGTTTGGCCATCTTCACGTAAATATTTTGCACAAATTTCTTTCACCGTAACTACCATCAAAAGCATCTTTTTCATTGGAAGTATAACCTTTGACCTCAACAACATAAGATATGAGTAGCATTTAGGGTCCCATTTAAGGTTTCAACCACCAGTGAAGAATTACTAGTGTAAAATTTCAGGATTGTTTTTCGAGGATCTCATTAGCTGTCATTTGTTGTGTTATATCATTAGCCATTGAAAAACCCACCACTAATTCTGAGCCTAGAATTAGTGGTTTTATATTGATGTTATTATTTAAATCCCAATGGTTTTCCCTTCATATTTAAGCAGTTTTCATTTGCTATGTCAAATATGAGTTATCTCAATATTTGTGCCTTCAGCTCATTTTCATGTGTGTATGTCGAATTTATCTTTGCTACATAACTTCATGTTTTGCCTTGATAACATGCCAAATTGTCACATATTGATGCACCATTAGTGAAGTATTCCCTTTGTATTTTCCATCAGAATATCACACATAGAATGACATTTTTATTTGTCTGCTTTGCAAGAGATGTGAAGAGTGCAAGTTGCTCTCTGAATATTTATTTGGAGACAAGCCGTTACAAAAAAACCTTTTTTATATTGTAGTAAATATGACTGTGAACATGCAAATGACATATCATCAATAGCAGTTCACTTTTGTTGTGTTATTTCAGTAGGTAATAATAGGTCGTAGATAGAACAGAATCGTACTTTAGCCATAAAAAATACAGGCTTGTGTTCAAGCTTGAAACTTTCTGTGAGTTTGGCAATATTGCTTTCATACCATTTGCGGTTTACATGAACTGCATCCCAGACTATTTTTAATGTGTTTTGTGTGTGGACCAGTGAAATGCACCACAGGTCCCTTACAAAGTTGGTCTGAGATGCAGTTCAGAAAAAAAAAAACCAAAAAAACACTTTCATGCCAGCCAAATGAACTGAAATCTGAGGTCAAACAAATGCACCAAAAATGTGAAAATGCCCAAACAACAGGACACCAAATGAACATAACATTGGTTTTATATACACTACAGGTCAAATGTCTCTTATACTCACCAATTCTGCATTTTTTGACTAATACATTAAAAAAAAAGTTTCATATTTTATTGCAATTAACAAAACTGTTTTCTATTTTAATACATTTTAAAATGTAATTTATTTCTGTGATGCAAAATTGAATTTTCAGCATCATTACTCCTTCAGAAATCATTCTAATATGCTGATTTGCTTCTCAGTTATTATCATTTATTATTGGTTTCAATTATTAATAATAGATCTTATTTTCTGAACAGAAAATTACAAAGAAAAAGGCATTTATTTGAAATGGAATGTTTTGTTGCATCACTTTTTAATGCATCCTTACTGAATAGAAGTTTAATTTTAAACCTAAACATTTGTATAGTAGTGTATCACGGTTTACACAAAATTGTTAAGCAGCACAAATATTTTCTACATTGATAATAATAAGAAATGTTTTAAATTGTAATAATATTTCACAGTATTACTGTTTTTACTGTATTGTATTTTTGATTAAATAAATGCAGCCTTGGTGTGCAAAAGAGACTTCAACAACATTAAAACATCTTTTTATTTCAAACTTTTGACTTTAGACTGGTTGATAATTTTGTATCAAATAAAAAACGACATCAGCTGATGTTTAGAAAATGTTAAGACTGCTAAGTTGGAGCACATGTGCTCTGATAGTTCATTTGTACCAGTTAGTTTGGTGTGATATCAAACCGTTTTTAGTCACCTGTAACTTTTTCGAACTACTTAACTGAGGTTTTTACCAAACAAAGTGTGACAGCATTTGTGTCATTTGTATTGCTTTGCAATTAACCCAAGAAAACTATATATATATAGTATAGAATAATAACCCTGAACCTAAAGCAAATAGAACAGCAATTAACCCAACCATGTGGAGTTTGTTTAGTAAATTGCATTCAGGTTACGATGTGAAAAGTAAAAGTGAGACATTCTGATAACCTAGATCTCAAACTGATTCCTTTATCTGGCTTTCTCCTCCCAATTTTTTTTTTCACACCACACCGTCGATTATCATTGTGGATTATTTCAATGCTCTGGTTCTCCAAGGATGCGGTTTCTCTGCTACTTGTGGAGCTGAAGCGTCATGTTTGCTTGTCGGCATGCATCTGTCTCTACTCAATGCTTAATTCAAAATCTGTGTGTCTGATTTAAAAGCACGACTGCGGGTCCTTCATCAACACTTACCGCTCGGTTTAAAACTTGTGAGACTGTGCCTTACCTATAAAAAGTGGAGGAAACCGTAAAGCAGGAGACGTATTGTTAAGTGTGCTTCTCTCTTCTCACTCTCGCCATAATGAAGCATTCATTATGATTATTTTATAGGCCTGAAGTTTTTAAAAACTACAAGAATGCATTACTCTGCATAATGAACAGCTGTTGTGGCAACAAGCACATACATTATGCATAAAAAATTATTTCAATTTTGATTGTAGATGCTGATTTATTGAGACAAGTCTAGCTTACTGCCGTAATGGAGTTGGGATATGCTTCTGTTGTGTTATTTCCATAATTAATATCAGGAAGCGCGTAATATGCATGCTTCATATTTATATGTCGAATTGCACTTGAGCCATAATAAATACAGGCTTGCATTCCAGCTTAAAACCGAAGTGTGTTAATTATGCATCAGACCACAACTACAAAATAATAAATACATGATCTTTCGTATTTGGCGCGAGCCTTTTAAATGCATCCAGAGACGCGCTTTGAGGCTTTTTCGCTGCGATGTGCAATGTGCCGTATATACATGCATGTTCTTTTTTGAAGAAAGTGAGAACAAGTGGTGTTACGATGCAACTCTGTGGGGAAGAACTTGTCATTTGAAGGAAAACTGTGAATTGAACCGGCAGTGCCAGTTGACTGTCAGGAGGTTTTGCGTGGCGTAATTGAGATAATATGATCACTGGAAGTTCGTGGAAAGCCGGAGAAGGTGAAGTAACGACCCACGTCTCGATCCCGAGGTCCATGTGCGGTTTTCGACGCATTTTACCACCACATGGGACAGAGCACAGTAGAATTAATGATTTGAAGACACGTCGTTGATAAATAATTTATTCTGGCCCCAAGGATGGTTAGGAGCAGAGTAAAAGACTAATAAATCATTTGTGGCGCTGCTAGTTGTCACTTTCGATTATTTCTGGCTTTGTGATAAACTGCTGCACCTGCCAGCTGCTGTTTTGAGTCAGAGCGGCCAACTTTCCCCAAAAGTAGTCACCCTTTCTTCAACCAGCACTTCCTTCCTGTGTGATGATTCATAGCCGCCGCTTCCAAGCGGCTGACAGTGGAGCTCTATGAGTCCTGTATGAATTGATATTCCCAGAGAGCTTCCCAAAAGAGTTTAGAGATAAAGTGTGGCATATGGGTACACTTTAAAAATATATGACCTAACTGGGGGTCTATTATCCCCACAGGACCAAAACAGTCCTGTCAGTCATTTGCGCTTAATTGGGTTGTGTTTATAGGTAGCTAATGAAGTGGCTTTTAGTAGCGTCTATATTCCAGCTGAGTATGAGGACCGAAGGATAGGCCCACACAGGATATGCACATATTTTGTGTTTTTTCTATGCTGATTATGGAGGAAAATAGGGTTTGATTGAAATATGATCAAATGTGTTCAGAGTTCTGGTATAGGAAAGGCATTTTTTAAACCCTTTTAAAAGCAATTAGATATGTGTCAAATATATATATATATATATATATATATATATATATATATATATGTTTTATTTATTACATTTAAAATTACATTTAATTTAAATTAATTACATTACATTTTAGACTGATAAAGATTAATAAGAAAAAAGTAATTTAAGATAACAGTTTTCTTTTAATAAAGTGAGAGTCATGCCTTCTCTTTTTCTTTCAATATCCTATGAATATCTATGGACTGGTGTTTATATACATGGCTGAGTTAAAATTTAAAACAAATCAAATGTTAATATAGATACAAGTATTTTATTTTATATAAATATTAAATTATAATAAATTACAGTATAATATATACTATATATATTAATATTAAATAAATATATTTATTTCATATTAATATATATTATATATTTATATATTGATATATATTTAAATATTAATGTTAATTAATATTTAATTTAAATTTTGCATTTAATTTAAAGTTATTAAATAAATTACATTTTTAATAAAGGGAGAGTCAAGTATAGATATATTGTAGAGGTGTATGTGATATACTGAAATACTGTATTGTAATTTTTTAAAATTGAATTTAAAGCTTTTGAAGATTAAAATAAAAAAATTAAAGCTAACAAATCCTTTTTCTTTTAAATATGGTATTTTAATTTCTGTCTGCATTAATCAGGCACCCCTACCGTACATTTTAATGTAAACCAAAAAAAAAGTTTTGTGTTTTTATGTAGCTTAGCTGGTAGCACCAATAACGCCAATGTCACGAGTTTCTAGATTCCTAGAGAACGCACAGACTAAGTAAAATCCATAGCACCGCAAGCCACTTTAGATGCGTAAATGTAAACATTTCGCCCTTGTTAATCGCACATCTCGAATCATTATTTGCATAAAGCCTTGTCTTTGAGCATCGGTTACTTCTCGCCCTGGGGTATTCACAGCGATAACGAACCCTCGAGCGGCATCCAAACCCCGAGAGTCGTCGTCCTTGGGGACGCGGCAGCCCGCCTGAGCACATGACTCAGATTCTTACCCTCCACATTTCAAAAGAAAGTGATTCAAATGTTAATTAACTGTTACTTATAGCCGACGACCTCCAGCGCATTTGCCACCTGTGCCGGAATGAGGCGAAATGGCCCTTGAAGCCTGGAAGTGTTGAGCAAACAGTCCTCCGCACAAGGTGCAATCACTGCACGGAGAGATCGGCGTGCCACCGGCGGAAAAAAAAGCCTGCGTCTGCTGTGCGTGGAATCTTATTAGGTAATGACAGAGTAGGAGGTAATCAAGTTGAGATTGTGTCTTTCTCAGAAAGAGGACAAAAGGAAGCACTGGAATGGAGGAGCTCATTCGAAGAGATGAGATGAATGTATAAGCAAATTGAAAGCTGAAAAATTTCCACGTGGATCTCTCTTGAAAAAACGGCCCTCGTCTCTTCTGCTTTTCTTCGGCCCCCCGAATTAGTTCCTTCAGAACCTGTTAAGGGTTGAAAGGAAATAATATGTTGTGAATTGTCTTCTCTCTGAACTGATTAAGTCAATGCTTATAATCATAGCTCCTTAAAAAACATGTCTAGTGTCAACCCATCTCGCCCTTTTTTTTATGAACATATAAATTACACTGATTAACACTGTTGAGCACTGGTATGTATTTTCACTTTTATTTCAATACAACAGATTGCATATTGTAGCGATGTGAAAATATGTTACGAGGTGTAAAAATGTCTTTTTAATTCTGTGCCGCAACAACACGTTGCCATTGTTAACATTCAGAGACGTGTCAGGACGTCCATATTTTGTCACACATTGAAATGAAACCAGCGCGCGGTATGGAGTGGCGGTGTGCTTGGCAAGCAGCCCATCGGTGTTTACCACGCCACTGCGACGCCTTTGTTTTTCATTGCTTTGCTTTGTTTTATGGCCCTGTTCGCTTCCAGAGAAAAACTAGCACCACTTTACCAGATGCCACTACTAGTTCTCGGCTGAAAAAAGACTTTTTCTGTTCCGATTCGGGCCGGTTGGGTTGAAACGGGTTGATTAAGAAGATGGTGTGTGTGTAATTTTGTGCATGCTAAAAACTTTGTCCTTTTCTATCTTAAAATGCAGATACAACTAGATATCTGAAGGCTGATTTCCCAAAAAAAAACGTGCAAAAATGGATGACTGTGCAACATCTGTTTGGCAGACCAGTGGCGGGCAGTAAGACTTTTTTTATCATTAACTATTAAAATATATACTATTATGCAAAAATTTTGAGTCACTAAGAATTTTTCAAGATTTTTTTAACAAATATTTTGTATTCAGCAAGGATGCATTAAATTGATCAAAAATGACAGTAAGGACATTTTTCAATTTAAAGATTTATATTTTAAATAAATGATCTGAAAATAATGTGTCATGGTTTCCACAAAAATATGAAGCAGCACAACTGTTTTCAACATTGATAATAATCAGAAATGTTTCTTGAGCAGCAAATCAGCATATTAGAATGATTTCTGAAGGACCGTGTGACACTGAAGACTGGAGTAATGCCTCAAAGGAATAAATTACATTTTAAAATATATTCAAATAGAACATGCTTATTTTAAATTGTAATAATATTTCACAATATTACTGTATTTACTGTATTTTTAATCAAATAAATGCAGCCTTGGTGAGTATAAGAGACTTCTTTTTAAAATGTAAAAAAAAATATATCATACCAACCCCAGACCCCCTTTTTTTATAAATAAATAGTTTAAATAAAAGTGTTGTTAATCTGTTATATAATTTATAAGTATAAAATTATATATATAAAATTATTATTATTGTAATATAAAATATATAACAAATATATAACATAAAATATAAAAGATATTGTATATATTTATATATTATTAGTAATTAATTTGTTTACATAAAACACTTTTTATATACACTATTTAAAAGTGGAACAAAGTCATATATAAACATTAAATGCAGTGACTTCCAGGCTTGTATTTACAGAAATCCGGCTGTAACAGCAGTGCAGGACAGATGCAGGCCGATGCACAAGAGTGTCCCGTCGGTGTGTGCGAGTGAAAGCGCTCTTGTAGTCAGGGCCCGCTGGAAGTTGTGCATAGGCAGAGCTGCATTAATCGGAGGTGTCACGGCCTTCACCGCAGCTTTCACGCTTCACTCCCCGCCTAATGTAAATTAGAGGCTACACAAGTTATCCATTTGAGATATCGAGCTGGTATAGAGATAAAGCCGTGCACTTACTCTCCGCAGGTGCCCAGGGACCACGCTCCGTTTATCTGTCACCTGCATTACTGCACGCAGCCACTCGCTGCAGGTGCCATCAAATATTAAACGCTAACCTCCTTTCCTAAACTGACCAAACCAAAGTGGTCACTTGGGCCCCGAGGCGAGCCGGAGAGTTTTTCTTCTATTCAATTTTCTTTTATTTCAAACCAAAACAAAGCGTGCTCATCCGAGGCAGGCCTGCTTTCAGGAATGGTGATCTGTGAGGTATTTTTCAGCTCATAGAGTTCATTGCCACTGTTGCCTTTGGCTTGCTTAGTTGGGGTTTAAAAGACACTTAATATTCAGTAATATCATCGATTTCACTTCACTAGTAGATGAGCAAAATTTGAACAGAATTTAGCTAAAAAATTAAGCCAACATTGTAATTGAATTTGTGTATAATTGACGACTATTGCAACATCGAAACTGAACTGAATCAACACTGAATAATGGCATTGTTGTCTTTTTAGAGCTGCTTAGTAGATGAATTGAATTTGTTTCGTATTTTACTAAAATTGCAACATTAACACTGATATTGAACTGAATTGAATCAACATTGAACTGACTTTAGCTGTATGACACATTGACTTCTGTAGAGCTGTTTAAAGCTAAATTAAGCTTATTTGATCATTTGATTAACTTTACAGTTATTGAACTGAATTGAATCAGCACTAGACTGACTTGAGCTGAATAATGATACCATTGTCTTCTGTAGAGTTGCTTAAATCTGAGTTGAACTCATTAATTGATTAACTTTACAGTTTTTGAAATTAATTGAACCAGCTTGAGCTAAAAAACACCTCTTATGTGGCTTTATGTAGAGTTGCTTTTTAGCTGAATCGAATGCATTTTATAATTGATGAATTTTGCAACATTGACACTTTTAGGGGCTATTCACCCAGAATGCGTTTTTCCATTCCAATGCACTTTTCCATTGTTTTTCTATGTTAACACACTAGACGGACATGTATGACCGTTGCGCTTGTGTCTCGTGTATTTTGCAGCATCTCGCATGAGCGCTGCATTTTTAAGATTCTGTTTCAAGTTTTAGACTTTTACATGCAGCGCCGCTCATCAATGTCAGTTCCAAAACAGTGGACCAATCAGAAGACCCCGGAGGTGGGGCAAGCGTTGCGAGCTTGTTTACAGTAGCACGTTAGCATGTCAACTGTTTTATTTGATGGAAGCATGACAGAGGAGGCACTCATAGTGGCTGTGTCTGGATACCCTGAATTATGTATCATTTCTTCAAGTGATTATCACATCCTCTTTCTTTTTAAAATGAGCCTGGAGAGAAATGCCTCTGTTACTGAATAAGCCTGTCAATATCACGTCTCAAAAGCGTGTCTCAAGACCCTGCGCTTTTTTTAAAACCATTCCTGAGCTCTGCGTCTCGCGTTTTTAGACACAAATATGCATTCTGTGTCAATGGCTCCTTACTGAACTGAAATCAACATTGAACTGACTTGAGCTGAATAATAACACTATTGTCTTCTGTAGAGCTGCTTAAAGCTGAGTTGAACTCACAATTAATGAACTGAACTGAATCAACACGAAATGACTTGATCTGAATAATGACACTATTGTCTTCTGTAGAGCTACTTCACAGTTGAATTAAATTTGTTTCATAATTGACAAAAATTGACACTGTTATTGAACTGAACTGAATCAACAATGAACTGACTCAAACTGTCTTCGATAGAACTATTTATAGCTGACCTGAACTCACTTGCAATTATTGAACTAAATTAAATCATCATTGAATTGACTTGACCTGAATAATGACAATATTGTTGAATAGGGCTACTTTACAGTTGAATCAAATTTTCATTGATGAATTTTGCAGCATGGACACTGTGACTGAACTGAACTGAATCAACATTGAACTGACTTGAGCTGAATAGCGACACTTTTGTCTTCCGTAGAGCTGCTTATAGCTGAATTGAATTGTTCATAACAAATTTTGCTGCATTGACTCTGTTATCTAATGGAACTGAATCAACAGTGAACTGAATAATGACACTGTTGTCTTCCGTAGAGCTGCTTATAGCTGAATTGTACTCACTAGTTGTTGAACTTTACAGTTATTGAGCTGAATTGAATCAACATTGAACTGATTTGAGCTTCATAATGACATTATTGTCTTTCGAAGAGCTGCTTATAGCAGAATTGAACTCACTAATTAATGAACTTTACAGTTGTTGAACTGAACTGAGCCAACTTGAGCTGAAGAATGACACTAATTATCTTTTTAGAGCTGCTTTACAGCAGAAAAAGCAATGCGTCTCATATTTGCATCATTTATGCTGTTATTTTCCTGGTTATTACTGTGAAGCTGCTTTGAAACAATCTGTATCGGGTAAAGCGTCATAGAAATATAGGTGGCTTGACTTGACGAAAGTGACACCGGAGGGATTTCCGCCGCCAAATCCGAGACCTCGCTTAACGCTACATTTAGTCAGGAATTTTGGGAGTTTTACCGTGGCTGTTTTAGTGCTTTTAAATGTTGTCTTATCTCACACATGATCAGAGAGACCATCTGCCCTCAGGCCCGTCAGAAAGGCGGCGCAGTGCCTCCGTCGGCTTTGGCTTTCGGCAACGGACATGTAAGTGACAGCAGGCCGCTTTTCGTCTGCTCGCTGACACGCGCCTAATCTGATAACGAATGGGGACAGGTTGCGTTCCCCATACCTGGCAAGTACTTCCCAACCTGCACGCGTGGATTTCTTCGGATAAGACTCTTCTTGGCAACCGCTGGGATCCTCTGGAGAATAGTTATAGGGTGATTAATCATTGTTTAGGCGCGGAGTGTGTGGGAAGAATGGGAAAGCGGCGTTTCACACCTCTGAGGCAATTAATCCCTGTGATCTCCACCAGGTTTGTCTTGTAGATAAGTCAGGGTACAAAACTGTTCCTAATTTATCAACCCACTCATGCCATCCGGCATAAAACACACAATTTATTTCCAATCATTTATAGTCAAATTTTAAAAAGAGTGACTTTGCCACATCCAAGTGTGCCTTATATTAGCTTCATATAAACTAAGTACCCCAGATTACAATGGGAATCTTGTTTTATTGTGCACATCTGGTCGAGTCACAATGCATTTCTCATTTGCAAGCTAAATTTTGGAGCGAATGTGGCATAAATCATTTTACTAATAAGAAGTGTTAGTGATGGGAAGTCATCTCGGAACAAAGGAAGAACATATGGCCTTAAAATCGCGTCGAGGTACGTAACCTGCGAGAGGATATGATATTAGGAAAGATCATTCAGCAGTATGTCAAAGAGGAATTTCTCCTTGACTCTCGATTAGACAAATATAATACTGTTATTTAGCGAGGACACAATAAATTGATCAAAAGTGAGAGTAAAAACGTTTATGATGTTACCAAAGATTTGTTTTTCATCAAAGAATCATTATCTCATGGTTAAATGTGAAGCAGCACAACCGTTTTCAACATTAAGAATAATAAGAAATGTTTCTTGAGCAGCAAATCAGCATATTAGAATGATTTCTGAAGGATCATGTGACACAGAAGACTGGAGTAATGATGCTGAAAATTCAGCTTTGCATCGCAGGAATAAATTACATTTTACAATATATTCAAATTGAAAACAGTTATTTTAAATTGTAATAATATTTCTAAATTTTACTCAAAATATTCTATGTCAGGCTTTTTCTTTGCGGATGACATTAGGAAAGATCTTCAAGTAATGGCATTTCGCATTTTCCGCCGTGTCAAAGAGGAAATTCTCCTTGACTCTTGATTAGGAGAATTTAACACTTTTATTCAGCAAAGACATTAAATTGATCAAAAGTGACAGTAAAGCCATTTATAATGCTAAAAACATTTCAAATAAATGCTGTTCTTTAAAACTTTCTATCTGTCAAAGAATCCTAAACAAAAAAAAAATCATGTATCGTGGTTTCGCAAAAATATGAGCATTGAGAATAATCAGAAATGTTTCTTGAGCAGCAAATCAGCATATTAGAATGATTTCTGAAGGATCATGCGACACTGCAGACTGGAGTAACAATGCTGAAAATTCAGCTTGGCATCACAGTAATAAATGACATTTTAAAATATATTCAAACATAAAACAGCTATTTTAAATTGTCTAAATATTTCACAGTTTTACTCAACATAAACTAACCTCCGCCAGGCTTTGTCTTTGTTTGGAAAAGACCTTCAAGTAATGGCGCTTCCCATTCACCACCATGTCAAAAGAGGAAATTCTCCTTGACTCTCGATTAAACACCACGTAAAACACATCGCCACTTAAACGCAGTCAATGCAGCCATTATAAGATCACAAAGCCTATTCTTCGAGCGCGTCTAGAAGGCATCAGCCTATCGAACAATATAGTGATTGATGGACTAAAAATGACACCATGCGTTTCTTTATTATGAGCGTGCTCATTCCGGGTCTGTGCGCGTGGATTCCAAATCATATTTGCCTCCTAAAATAAAGGGGGGGTTCGGTGCGCGTGCCAATAATAGTAAAATGCTTCGAGTTTTAATTGCATCATTACGTCCCCAATATCAGCAGCTCGCCTGCCAATATCAATATTGCCAAGGCATGGGTGGAATATAGATGGCCCAGGGTGAGCGTGGGTATCCTCAGAGCGGCCTGTCTGCCAGCTTCATCTCTCCTGCCCGCTGAGAAGGGAGAAAAGGAAGTAGGCCGGAGATCAGCTCGTCTTTCTATTGTCCCTCTGTATTCCCTTAATTACTGATGGATCTTGTTTGGCTTTTGATGGCAGCCTTGGATCTGTAGTTGCAACACATAGGAATAGATGCGTCTGGTGGGAAACATCGTATTACGGCTGTGCTCGTGTGTGTGTATTTATATGAGAGAAAGAGCAAACAATCGAGGAAAGGAAGGAGAAGACGGAGGTGCTTGTGTAGTGGTAGACGGCAGACCAAACAAAGGCGTCTGGAGGAAGGCAGCATGACGGTGCAAATTGCCAGTGTGATGATCTCGTGCGGGGCAGGGTTACACTTCCCTGCTGGTCTCTCAAACGGGCCTCTATGTGTGTATGTGGCTGTGTGAGCTGGGCTTTTCAGCTGAGGTTATGACAGATGCATTGTGGGATTGCATAGGGACCAAAACTGAGTTTCAGGTTTAGACACAACAGGCCAGGACAAGCTATGGGTCACTCTCAAAATATGGTGATAAATAGTCATTTGATAAAAATGATCAACATTTTTTTAAAATGATGTGAATTTGCCAAACACTTGAAAAATCCCTAGTCCTCTTCATCCTTTAATGCGTATTTTTCTTTCTTTCTTTGGTTTTCCCATGTTAAGCAATAGTGTATGTACGTATGTATTGGTTGGTTGGTTATAATTATTATTTTTATTGTTTACTCATTTTATTTTCCCCGGTTAAGCATTAGTGCAAAAAGTAATTTATTTGTTTATTTGTTTGTTTTGTTGTTATTTTGTGTTCCCAAGTGAAGCATTATTGCAAAAATTATTTATCAATTTAACATAGTTGTTGCTGTTGTTCAATCATTATTTCCCCCCAGGTTAAGCGTTAGTGAAATTTATTTGTTTATTTATATATTTATTTAGTTAGTTAGTTAGTTATTATTATACTCATTTTGGTTTCCCGGGTTAAGCATTAGTGGAATTTATTTATTTATTTATATATTTATTTATTTAGTTAGTTAGTTATTATTATACTCATTTTGGTTTCCCAGGTTAAGCATTAGTGGAATGAATGAATGGATTTTTATGTATTGTTATTATTATTATTGCTATTGGTTGTATTTTTTTATTATTATTATTATTGTTGTTGTTGTTGTTGTTTACTCATTTTGTTTTCCAAGGATTAATCATTAGTGCAAAAAAGCACTAAATTCACATGGTGAGGTTTCCAACATGTTTATTAATCAACATTTTAATTCTTCTTCTCTATTAATTTACATGGTTTGTTGATGTTGCATTGATTTTCTCACGTAAAGATTTTTTCGCTAGTATGTGAATGTAAACACTTCTAGCCACACAAGCTTGATTTTGTGTGATGTTGCATTTTAAAATGTGTGAAACCATAATTTGTAATCAACGCATTACACACTACACTACTTCTCAGCGTGACCTTAAGAGGCGCTATCGCAGAGTAAACGGTCTTCTTCTATGGTCAGTTTTCTTGTTCTGGTCAACAACTCTCATAGCAGAGCAACCTTATTTTTTTTATTTATTTTTTTTATAATTTTCATAGCTAGCTACCTAAATAATAACATTCCACGTAATGCACAGCCTCTAACGCCCCCTTGAGTCATAGAGCAACACGTATAATGTGTTGGCCATATATGCATTTGTTTCTTAAAGGTATGTTTTTCATCAGTGCATCAGCTGGGAATCAAACCATGATCTTGGCGTTGCGATCAACCATACTGATGTGAGATCATTTTATGTCCTTATTTGACTTTTTTTGTCAATAAAAGAAGCAAAAATACCAATAAATAAAATAAAAGACAGCAGTCGCGAGACTGCTGTCTAACTTCTTTGTTCTTTTCCGCTGTAATGGAGGCTCTCGAACGCTCTGTCACTCTTAATTAAAATGTTGTTTACATATTAATTCCATTTTAAACACAGTCATATAGTTTTGATGATAACAGATGGCACGGTGAGATAATGGAGGGGTTAGTGTGGAGAAAGATTGCACATGATTTATTAAGATTTACTTTATTAGCGAGGCCCAGACGTAAATCGCGTTATTGCAGCCAACCTCACAATGTTCTCCATGCTCATTGTTTCGCTGAGGCTCCCACATTCACACATCTGCTCGTTTCAGGAGAAAACGCTCTCGGATGAAGTGTTTTTCTCGCTCGAGTTATAAAGGAAAGGGGTCAGCGATATTGTGATTGAATGTTTATCACGCCGAAATGATTTCCGAGCATGGATAGTTAACTTGGCGTGTTGCATTGTTCATTTAAAAGCATTGATTTATGTTTATGTTTAAGGCGGAGAAAATATTTGCACAAAAGCACCTCTCCATCGTTGTCTTGTTTTTTAATCTTTCCCCCAATTTGTTTGATTGGTTGTCGTTTTACTTTTGTGTTCTATTGTTCGTCTGTGAGCTAACAAGCTGGGGTCCCTCAGAAAGGCTGAAGCGCACGGTTCAAGAATCGTTTCATGTCAGCGCTTGTTTTCTTTGTGACATTTCAAGAGAGAATAAGGGAGAATTCAGTGTAATCTGGAAAACATCATTGACCTGGATAGCTCTGAGATGAGAGGGCATATCTGAGAAAGACGAGAGGGAATCTACAGTGACGGCAGTTTAGATTCTTCTCTACTGATATCCAGTTGCATCTTCCGGTTGTTTCTTCAACTATGAGCAATTTTGTTACTGTGAACTATAAACTCAAAATTAATACTTTGCACATTCTTACTAGTTTGATTTGTCTTTCTAACAATGTCTAACAGTAGACATACATGTATTGCAGGAGAATTCTGTTATTTTTGTGAACAAATATAATGTCCACCACCATTTAAAATGAGGTCTATTAATCCTTCAGCAGTGGAAATTACATTTGTAATATATTTGGATTAAAATGGCATCTTTGTAAGGTTAATTTTATGTGTCCTAAGTAAACACAATAAAATACATTTATGTATTTATTTAATCATCAGAAATTAAGCAAAAAATATTGCTATATATTAATTTCACAGCTTGCTGTGTATGTATTCTAAACACACAAAATTACATAATATTTTAACATATTTTTAGGATAATTTTAACATTATTTTAGCATGATTGGAAATTAAGTATAAAATAGTCCAATATTTACCTTTATGCTTTTGTGTCCTTGGCAAGGGCACAAACTTTGAATAAAACTTTATTATAAAAAAAAAAAAAAATACACATTTAAAATAAATAATAAATATAAATTATACTAAATTATGTAATCCTTTGTAAACAAGTTCACAAAGTTTTATTAAACCTATATTAGTGAAAAGTTGCTGATTGTGATGGAGATTACGCCATAACCTTTAAATATTTATTTATTATTTAAATTATTATTTTTTTATTTAAATATTATACTGTATATAAATTGTTTATAATAATAAATAGAAATTACATTTTATATAAATATTTTTACACAATATATTATTTTACTATTTATTTAATCTATTATTTTGTGAAATTTAAATAGAGATTATGAAATTTTAATGATTAAAGTCATTTAAAAAGTTTCAATGTGAACTTTAAAAAGAGTAAGGGAAAAATTTAATCTGTTATTTTTAATAAAAATATACATAGATCTGCCTGTGGTTGAAGAGCATTGTGCGAGTCACCTGTGATTTTAGCTAGTAGTTTAACAAGCGCTCCGAATTGGTCAGGATGACCTCTACTAGCTCTGCTGGTTTGTATGTGCGTCAGACTGAGCTGCTGTGATATTCCCTGCCTGTTGTTGTTGTGTCTCTGGATGATAGTATATGATAGATGGAGTGGATCCAGGACATCTCGATCGACAGCTGTTGATTGCTCTGAAAATCGAGAAAAGCTTCCAGAGCAGAACGATGAGCTCATTGCTCTTGCAGTTCAGTCGCCAACTGAGCTCTGCAGAGGGGCACTTCATGAATTTCAACCATAGGCACTAACATGGACCCACGGACACAGCGAGGAGAGAGAGAAACACAAACACACAAAGCCTCTAATGTTCTGTGCAAGTTGTGGTTTTAAACAAGAATTTCCACAAAAAAAATTAAATTTACATTAACAACTTTTGAACCATATTTGTCTTATTCGATGTTTGTGTAGTATATAAATAATTAGGGTGCTTGTAGATTTTCCTGAACTTACATTCATTGAGAAAACATATAAAAGCCACATGAGAGTCCATAAATAGAGTGATTTATAGCATAAGATGTTTTAAGTGTCTAAAACCCCTTAAAACCCATGGTAAAATCACTGTAACACATGACCTTGAAAATGAAGTGACGTGTGGCCAAATATGGTGTCCTATACTCAGAATTTGTGCTCTGCATTTAACCCATCCAAGTGTGCACACACAGTAGTGAACACGCACACACACACACACACCGTGAATACACACCCAGAGCAGTGGGCAGCCACATTGCTGCCCAGGGAGCAGTTGGGGGTTCAGTGCCTTGCTCAAGGGTCTCACCTCAGTCGTGGTATTGAAGGTGGAGAGAGCGCTGGTTATTCACCAACAACCCCTGCCGGACCTGAGACTCAAACCCGTGACCTTCGGGTTAGTCCGATAGTTAAGTCCGATTCTCTATCCATTAGGCCACGACTGCCCCATAACCTTGTGTGGCTTATGAGTTTTAAAATGACAGTGCTTTAAATGTTTTAAAATGTTTTAAAATGACAATGCTTAATAAATATGGTGGTTATTTTTTGGGAAGAAACAGTAAACCGATGCTTTATTATTATAAAAGGTGAAAGAAAAGGTGACCAGTGTCTAAAAAATGTCTTCTCTTTCTCTGATAATTTTATATGAATTTAAACCACAAGTTTTTGTGATTAAATATCTGTGACCTCAAATAAAGACCCTTAATGAAAATATCTTTTTTTATTTGCTCATTTTGATTTTCTAAGATTAAGCATTTATGCAAAAATGGTTTGTTTGTTTGTTTGTTTGTTTGTGTTACATTTTTGTTATTTGATACAATAATTTTGTGCTCTTAGGTTACACATTAGTGCAAAAAAAAGTATTTATTTATTTATTTTACTGGTTATTATTATTAAATTTATTGTTTACTCATTTTGTTAGGCATAAGTGAACCATTTATTATTATTTACTGATTTTGTTTTCCCAGGTTAAGCATTAGTGCAAAAAAATTTTATTTATTGATTTTTAAAAAATATTTATTTAAAATTATATCATCATCATCATCATTATTATTATTATTATTATTATTATTATTAATGTTATTAATATGGTGGTTGTTATTGTTTACTTTTTACGCAGGTTTGGTATGAGTAGGATTTTTTTTTTTTTGTTCATCATACGTTGACATAAATGTAAAGCATTTACAAAGTACTCATGCATGATGTTTGTCAGCAAGCCAAATTTCAGTCACTTCTCTGCAACCTTCTCAGCGTAGCCTTGACACATCGGTGACCCCTTAATAAAGGCCTTAATGAAGGAGCGCGTCAGCAGCACGTGGGTGTCTGCGGGGAAGTTCATCAAAGCAAATTAGTGGTGTCTCGATACTTCAGCACTTTTAAACGGAGCCTGTACTTGTTTGCTGTTTTTTATGAATCCATTATGATTAGAAATTAGAGACAGTGGGGTTGGGAGAAGAAACGGCGGATTGTTTTTAACAAAAATTAGCATTCTGTGAGAGATCTATCCCCAGGCTTAATTAAGGCAAATTCAGTATTCCAGTTCATCATTGGCTTTATGTAATGTTAAAAAACAAGTTCTGCTTATTGGCATCTGTTTATTTCTTATTAAAAAAGAAAACATAATACCGGGTGATTTGGCACCTTCGTAGTTTGTGCCTGGGCCTCATATTATGGGAATTCTTGGTTTGTGCGATGATTAAATGCTTAATAAAAAATTCATTGCTGTCGCCAACATCTGCATTGTAGCTCTAACGGCTCACTGGAGTGTGCGCGGCTTGTAAACTTTCCAAACGCGCCGGCAAGAACCCTGGAAAGTTCAGCGCTGAGTTTGCCTCGCTCATTACGGCGCTACTCCTGCGCCTGCGATTAGACAAAGAACATCTTTAATTGCTTTAAAATCGGAATGCATGATAAGAACGGATTAATTTGATTTTTCTGTTTCTACAAGTAGCAGATGGTTTATGTCTTAGGAATGCTCATGTTGTAAAATGAGATCCCAGCTCGCCTCTGATTGGTCACTGTTAATGAAGCGTGCTGTGCTGATTATTGATTTAGAAAATGAGGATGACACCGGGATTGTGTGTGTTGTGGTAATAAATTAAAAAGCACGGTGCTTCTTGTGGTTTTTTTCTTTAACGGCCGTTGCCGCCGACGTAACTTAAATAACATAAAATATTTGATTCACCATTCAGGTGGTCTCCGGCCTGTCGAAGTAATTTATTATTTATTGTGAGTTTGTATGATTTTCCTAGGCGCTGCTAACAAGCAGATGGTCGACTTGACTTATTTGTGTTTTGTGTTTCTGAATGACCGATCAGGTGCATGATGGGAAATTCAATGAGCTGCCTGTCAGAGGAGAAACAATTCATTGGAGAGCCCACCAAAGCAGTGTGTGTGTGCTTTGTTAAGATCTGTCTGTCTCTCTCTCTCTCTGTCTCTCTCAACCCCCTCCCTCTCTATCTATCTTGTATTATTATTGGCTGTGGCAAGAGCAGCTGTTTCGGAGTGGCGTCCCTCTCTGCATTAATAACTTTCCACTGGTGATTAGCACGCGGAAGTGCGGTCCAGTGATGGAGCTAATGTAGTCCTCTCGAGGCCTGTCTGTCTCTCCTGAGGGCTGTCTGTGTCTCTGGGTGCTGTCTTGCATCTTTTCCTAGAGCCGTGTGAACCTCTCTCGGGACCGGTCCACAAAATATATCAGTGCCTTACCGCAAATAATGCATCATGGTGGTTGTTTAGTCGGCAATTTTTGCAAACAAAATAGTAATTTAATGCAGTGTCTTTACTATATCACAAGCTGGCTTTCAGTTAATATAGGGGGAAAAAAAGAATTGTGAGATAAAAATTAGCAATTACCTTTTTAAAACAGAAGTGTGCAATGTAATCTCTGAATTCAGAGAAAAAAAGTCAAAATTAAGATGTAAACTCAGAATTCCAAGATAAAAGTCAGAATTGCGAGATGTAATCTCAGAAATGTAAACTCTAAATTTTGAGACAAAAGTCAGAATTGCAAAATGTAAATTCTGAAAAAAGAAAAATATATATAAAAAAAATATATGAAATGTAAACTCTGAATTTTGAGATAAAAGTCAGAATTGCTAAATGTAAACTCAGAAATCCAAGATAAGTCAGAATTGCAAGATGTAATCTCAGAATTCAGAGATTAAAGTCAGAATTGCAAGAAGGAATTTTAAAAAAACGTAATAATTGCTACATTTTTGTGAGATTAATACTCAGAATTCCAAAAAAAAAGTGTGTGATGTAAACTCTGGATTTGGAGACAAAAAGTCAGAATTGCGTGATGTAAACTCCAAATATCAGAGAGAAAAAGTCAGAATTGCGATTTGTAAACTCTAAATTCTGAGAGAAGTCAGAATTGCGAGATGTAAACTCCGAATTCCAAGAAAAGTAAGAATTGCGAGATGGAATCTCTCTCTTCTTTGACAGTGGCCTTCAGCTCATCTGCATTTTTTGGTCTCTTGTTTCTCATTTTCCTCTTGACAATACCCCATAGATTCTCTATGGGGTTCAGGTCTGGTGAGTTTGCTGGCCAGTCAAGCACACCAACACCATGGTCATTTAACCAACTTTTGGTGCTTTTGGCAGTGTGGGCAGGTGCCAAATCCTGCTGGAAAATGAAATCAGCATCTTTAAAAAGCTGGTCAGCAGAAGGAAGCATGAAGTGCTCCAAAATTTCTTGGTAAACGGGTGCAGTGACTTTGGTTTTCAAAAAACACAATTAGACCAACACCAGCAGATGACATTGCACCCCAAATCATCACAGACTGTGGAAACTAAACACTGGACTTCAAGCAACTTGGGCTATGAGCTTCTCCACCCTTCCTCCAGACTCTAGGACCTTGGTTTCCAAATGAAATACAAAACTTGCTCTCATCTGAAAAGAGGACTTTGGACCACTGGGCAACAGTCCAGTTCTTCTTCTCCTTAGCCCAGGTAAGACGCCTCTGACGTTGTCTGTGGTTCAGGAGTGGCTTAACAAGAGGAATACGACAACTGTAGCCAAATTCCTTGACACGTCTGTGTGTGGTGGCTCTTGATGCCTTGACCCCAGCCTCAGTCCATTCCTTGTGAAGTTCACCCAAATTCTTGAATCGATTTTGCTTGACAATCCTCATAAGGCTGCGGTTCTCTCGGTTGGTTGTGCATCTTTTTCTTCCACACTTTTTCCTTCCACTCAACTTTCTGTTAACATGCTTGGATACAGCACTCTGTGAACAGCCAGCTTCTTTGGCAATGAATGTTTGTGGCTTACCCTCCTTGTGAAGGGTGTCAATGATTGTCTTCTGGACAACTGTCAGATCAGCAGTCTTCCCCATGATTGTGTAGCCTAGTGAACCAAACTGAGAGACCATTTTGAAGGCTCAGGAAACCTTTGCAGGTGTTTTGAGTTGATTAGCTGATTGGCATGTCACCATATTCTAATTTGTTGAGATAGTGAATTGGTGGGTTTTTGTTAAATGTGAGCCAAAATCATCACAATTAAAAAAACCAAAGACTTAAACTACTTCAGTCTTTGTGCATTGAATTTATTTAATACATGAGTTTCACAATTTGAGTTGAATTACTGAAATTAACTTTTCCACGACATTCTAATTTATTGAGATGCACCTGTAAACTCAGAATTCTGAGAAAAAAAGTCAGAATTCCAAGAGGTAAACTCTGATTTTTTTGGTAAACACTGAATTTCCAGAATTGTGAGATGTAAACTCAAAATCCTCATACAAGGCTATGTCTCTGTCTATATATATAATTTTTTTATGTTTGTCTATTTGGAGCTTTTGCAATTCACTTAAAGTATGTTAAAGTATATGGAAAAGAGCAGCCTACACAATATAGATAACTTATTTTGGGCTCCTCAGTAAAATAATATGAGTGACATGAGAGTAAATGATGACACCGTTTTCACTTCTGAGTGAACTTGTCATTTAAATTTGACTGCCGTCTGCTTTATTCACACTCTTATTTTCATATTTCCCCATGCTGATTACCAGCACCCAGTGATCCATGTTCATATGATCCTGATCTGAGCACAGTGCTGTTCTTTGCATTGTCAGTAAGTCAGCATCTTTTGAATATTTTGCCACCTGTTTCTGTCCGCAGGCTAAGTTGTCACGCGGTGACACCCGTGTGGCAGGTCTTCATTCCCCGCAGGAGGCGCAGAGCAGCAGTGCTGCTGCGGGTGAGGAGGAGGGAAGCCCCTTGTGGATTTTTTGCATCATTAACTATTTACGTGATGCCACTTCATGTTATTTACACTGGACTGATGGTAATGCTGTTCAGAGCTGCTCAGGAGAGCACAAAACCGTGTGCACGGCTCTTTAATGCTGTTCAGAAACGCCACCTGCAGATACAAACACACAGAAGTAGGCCTGCTTGCCCCCATTTATACCTGCTATTAAAGTTCATAAAATGCATTGTTTTTTTTATCCATACAATGACAGTTTTTGGTGACCACACCTGTAAAGCTCCAAAAAAAGACAAAACTGCATAAAAGTAGTCCAAAAATATAATATGAAACTATCATATGAGCTCTTTATTACAGTATATGACTTCAGAAGATATAGTGCACAAGTCTTATGGTGCTTACTTATCCCTTATGGAGTTTGTTTCATATTGTTCTTCACTTTAAAAAAGACACTGGTTAAACTTCATGGAAATTTCTTTACCCAAAAGCACACACACACACACACACACACACACAAACACACACACACACACACATACAAAATATAAAAATTAAATATAAAATTGAATATATATTATATTAAATTTAATCTAGCAAAAGTTGTTGTTTGTTGTTTGTCAAACTAAGTTTTAAAGTTGTGAGTTGTTTTCGAAATTTTGGGATTGTTTAGCTAAAAATGTAAATTAAATTGAATATATATTTTAATATTTATTATAAATTTTAATATTTATTCTTAGTTTTAATTCATTTAATTTTATTCATTTAAATAAATGTAAATAAATTTCTTATTAAATTAATTTTATTTAAATTTAGTAATTGTCTAAATAAATGTAAAAAAAAATAAGTGTATTAATTTATCTGTCTGTCTGTCTGTCTGTCTGTCTATCTATCTATCTACTGTATCTATCTAAAAATATAAATAAAAAATAAGCTGTCTAGTTTGAGATGTTGGAAAAGTTCATTCATATATTTGTTTAATTTTACTTCAGAATGATAGGTTTAAATGTTTATTATAAATTTTAATATTGACTCTATTATTAATTTTTAATTTCAAACATATTTAATTTATTTACAATATACGTTGTAAGACTTGAAATACAGCACACAAATCTTATGGACTACCTTTTGTGGTGCTTATTTGTCCCCTTTGGAGTTTTTCAATAGCTCTGTTCATCACTTTAAAGAGGACGCAGGTTGAACCTTGTGGAAATTTCACCCCAAGAACACAAAAGGAAGTCACACATTGCATTATTAATAGTATTTTCCCCCACGCATTGCACATCTGTACTGAAACGAGAGTTCAGCTGTTTCAGATGTCAAATGTGAGCTTCACGTTTGCGGTGCTCTCTCTTCTCTCCTCTACGTGCCTGTGCACCACGCCACAGACTGCAAATGGAGCCGTGTGCCTAATCAAGCATCTGTTCCACACACAAACACACACGTGTCTGTCCTCACTTTTAGCCGTATTATCATGGGCACATTACTGAGCCATTATTACAACGTTACAGGGGTGCATTTCGAGAAGTTTGGTGGCATTTGGTCATCTTGTGTACTTGGAACCCATTTCTAAAGCAGAAAAAATATCTATTGTAAGAGTTGTGTTTTAAATGGGGCATATCATACATTTTTTATTATATAGAAGTCTACTTATAATCAGAAATGGTCTTTTCTGCACCCAAAATAGGCATGCGTGAGTTTTTCATGACTTTTCTCCAACATACAAGTCTTTTAAGTGCACATACAGTAGATTTTTGGACTCTTACATCACTTTAAAATGTCTAAATTTAATTGCATTGGATAGAAAATATCAAAACAAAGTGGCATCTGCAAACAAGTTACGCTTCAAATAATGTATTATTTTTATCAATTGGTATCAATTGATCATTGATACCAATAATCATTTTACCAGAGTTTGACAGCCAAAATAGTATCGTTTTCTTTATTCTGAACAATATTGCTTCATACTTAAAATGTAACAGTGTAACAATGTAACACTTTTTAAATGGAACAGTGTGCTTTTATTATTTAAAAATAAATACCACTTTTTTTAATATAATGCAAAGACATTTATTCAATTTTAATTGCAGCTTAGGTGTCTAAATACTTTTTTGGACAGCTGTATATAAAAATATAATTGCATTTATCTTTGTTTAATTGAGAAATCATGTTCTTTATTTAATTGAGACAGCAGATCTGCCAAATACCAAAATTGTCTCACTGTCCCCAGCAGGCACCAGACGTCTATGTAACGTCAGGTTGACGCTGGACATGACGTCGGACAGACGTTGCATTTTGGTTGAAAATGAAAATCGGGTTGACGTCAATATTTGACGTTGACTTAATGTTGGATTTTGGTTGCACAATCTAAAAACAACAAAATCTCAACGTCAGCTGACGTCGGTATTGGACATCAATTTAACATTGACATTAGACGTTGAATTTACGTTGAATTTTGGTCACCCGACGTCGCAACCAAAATTTAACCAAATATCAACGTCTTATGACGTTGTGTGCCTGTTTTGTGCCTGCTGGGTCGTATCACACTTCATTTTGTGGTTCACCATTGGCCACAGCGTTCCAGTGGCTCATTTTCTTTAGTTTTTAATTAATTTCTTGTTTTTCTGAAGGAAACGGATCTTATTTTCATGCTGAAAAATATGCGATCCCCAGTGTTTGTTTTGAAATCATGATCCAAACACAATGGGAAACAATGGAGCATATTTGACCATAGTCGCTCATGAATGAGGTTCATTTTTTTCGCAGTGTTTCAGAAACGTTGCACTATGACTTTTCTGTTATCTTGAGCTCAATCACATGGGATTCCCCACAAACTAGGTAGTTTTTTTATTAAACGTGTAGCTATTTGTGGCTGCTGTGACATGCAGAAGCTTCAGCTCCTCCACCACAATAATTAGCCAGACATTAACGAGACATGTTCATTGAGGTTGAATTATTCTAGACATTTATTGTAAGATCAACTGTATCATACATGCGAGTTGACTGTGGAGGTCTGTTTCAGTAATATTAACATTCATGATGTTGCTCTCCAAAGAAAATGCCCTGATAGAATAGAATAGAATAGAATAGAATAGAAGAGTGTTTGCTTATTATAGAAGTGTGTTTGTCATTATAATGATACTCTATAATTGAGTCTTGTCACATTTTCTAGCTCAACTTCTAAACTGATTGAATGACCTTTATGCAATTTCTGGGTGTAAATGCATTTTTACATTTACTTATTAATTGATTTTTGTATTTCTTTTTAAATTAGGCAGTTATGCTGTGCAATCCCTAGACACATATGTTCAGTACATGACAACATTTATCATTTTTGATGACAAATTAAGCAACACTGTGAATATTGCTCATTGATTTCGATCTGCATTATAATTAGCCATAGTGTTTTCTTAAAGGCCATTTCGTTAGACAAGTTTCATGTTCTTTCCTGTTTTCATGAATGTATGCTGATTTTTATGTAAAGTAAATCTTCCTTTCAGTCTTATGTTTAAAATGCCCCCATTTCAACTATTATTTATATTGAATAATCATACAATAACCAGCAGTTCTCTTGTGATTTTTATAGCGATCATCAAAGTGGCCTATGAGAGGCAGAAACCACAGCGATTAAAACAGACACAGTGGAGAAATGTGATTTTGATAGTCAGTCAGAACGTCTCATTTTTAAGAGCTGTAACCTGAGGGAACGCTGTAATCTGATGTAGATTCGTGATCATTGACTGAGCTCTGAGTTTCAGATTAGCACGCATAAAAGAGAAGCGCTATTACAATAGTATTATGACAGTTTGAAGGCCCATTATATGTAGATAAACTATCAGGGATGCTTTATCGGTGCGACATCAGCTCTTGGGTTATGCTCACGTTAATCCAATTCTACAGCCGTGTCTGACTCTTAAATTACTTTTCTTAGCTACATTATATCAAGTTCATTTGATACACAGCATGCTCCAATTTATTACATTTTCAGTTCACTATTGAATGTTTTTTCCATTTATATGTTAAGGTTTAATTGTTATATTAAAGACATATTTATATGAAAAAAAAAAAGTTGTTGTTCAATATGGACTAGCTAGTTTGGATTTAAAATGAATGAATGGACTAGCTAGTTTGGGTTTAAAATGAATGAATTTTCCCAAATTAGCTAGTATATAGAATATTTTCATCATTTACAATTTATAGTTTTATATTATTTAATGCATAATATTTTCAGTATTTTATTATATATAACAATATAATTCATAGGACATCATCATAGCAATAATTATTGCAATTCATTACACATAATTAATTCACATATTTTATAATATATACAAGGTTCGTACGGTCTTGAAAAACCTGGAAATGTCATGGAATTTTAAAACAGCAATTTACAGTCCTGGAAAAGTTTTGGAAAAATAAATAAACCCAGAAAAGTCATGAAAATCTATTTTACAAATCTCTGTATGACAGAATTATGTTTAATCAGCTCCTGAATTTCAGTGTGGGATTGCGCATATAGCCTATCGCATAGTTTGCATAGTTTTACTCATTCTCGCAGCTTTCGAGTTTAAAATGACAAAAATTCCTGCACACATTTATTCAATATAGCATTGTAGGTTAGATGAGTAAATAAATCCACACAAACTGTTAAATCAGTCATTTGAAAACTGCGTGAGTGTTTCAGCTGTACCGTGTCGTCTCTCTTTTATGCCGACTTCATGCTGCACGATTTTCAAAGTCGTTGGATAACCGTTGTTTTGTGTTGCTGCTGTGTTCACATTGCACAATGGATCAGCGACAGGAGGTTACACACTGCATGTCTTTACAATAGGATGAATCGCCGACAACTCTGTCTGGTCTGCAAACTATGTTTCATATAACTCCTCCCCGAACTTCCCACTGCCCTGTAACTTGCGCTTTCATTGGATGTAGGTCAGCGCCGATGTATTTTTCAGTCAGAACTCATTTCACACAGCAGGATTTTGAATCGCCGACAGGTCCTGATATTTAGCATGCCAAATATTTCACGGGCTTCGGAGATTCTCTCAGATTACGTCTTTGATAATTCACACTGCGTGATTGTCACTCGCGTGAATGAGCCAAAACGCATGATAAACCTTGCAAAAGGCAATTTGCCTCCAATTTCGGACATTTGTCGGCGATTTCGCAAAACCTGTCAGCAAGTGAAAATCAGGGCTAAAATCGTGCAGTTTGAACTCGGCATTACTTTCTCAAAGTGGCTTGGCTTCACATCGGTGCATCTCGTTTTGGGACTATCACTTGCCTATTTGGGTCATTGTTGCATAGTGTATCATTCTAAATGTATCATTTGCACATCTTTTTCTTTTTCAGCCATTCAGTACTCACATGCTCCACAGGTGCCTTTCTGTGTCTTCACAGTCACACATGTAAACCAGCACAGATTTGCCTCAGATTTTGGGCCTTTGCCAGTAGGGATGGGCATTCTTGGCAATTTCTCATTTTGATCATTGATAGGTTTCAAAAATGAATAATCGAGTACTTGGGGGGGCAATGCCGTAATGGAGATAATGAAAATATCTGAAGACTGTTATGAAAATGAATGTTAAAAATAAAAATATGACATAAAAACCTGTCTATGAAAACATAAACACATGATTAGAACACTGTTAGATTATGATTATGATGCAGCAATGTTATTAAAAAAGAAGCATCTAAAAAGAAATAGTTGCCTGGGGTGAAGCTGAAGAGTGACTTGTCATATTTTAATTTATATTATTTAAATATTTATTTATTACGACGTACCTATTTTTTGCTGTTGTTTTTGATAAATATAATACGGAGTTCTGGCATGAAACTCTAGATGGCGCAGTTCGTAGGTCTAACTCAATCTGACCCAATCACATCATTAGCTCATGGCACAGCTGATTGGTTTTCTTCTGTATCAGTAGCCAATGAGCTCACAGCTCAATATTCAAATACCTGGCTTTGTTTGCTGTAGCAGTCGCAGCGCAGTTCGTGGCACACTTCAGAAACCCTCCACCTTCCCCAGCTCCACCTGTATAGATCTGCTACGAGGTGATTCGTGTATGCTATAGGGGGTTATTCATATGTGTTATATGTGCAGCAGCAGTATTTCCTACATGCTCACAGCAGCATATTGTGGATGTACTGGCAGTAGCAAGTCTCGCTACTTGCTCTGCCGCAGCAGCAGCATAGCAGATCTATTCCGCCAAGAACAAATACATTAACATTGTCATGTACATTACCATGTCAAGCCCTCCGAGAGTTGTCATGACAGAGCTATATATATACACTATATATATATATATATATATATATATATACATACAAAATGAAAAAAGGTTCATTGTAAGGTGCATAAAGATATATATTGTAATAGATTCATTGAATATCAGTTTAACTGATTATGACAATTATGATTTTTTTTTTAATCTAATATCTCACAAGCAAAAGAACAGGGATTTGTTCCTGTAGAAATCTTGGATGATGGTGAGGGAAAACACAGCGGTGGCAGAAACACAGTCTCTGGTCTTAACACTCTTCCCACTGTGAGCTTTGATTGACACTTCTGTCATCTGAATTCTTTAGCATGGCAAATGTTCTCAACCTAAACCCTGTTTTGTCTGTCATCATAATTTATTTAATCATGTTTTACCATACCTTCCACCCTTCCCCCATCCCCTCTTGGCACAGATACACACTTTTTTTCCCCTCTCTGCACCGAATTGTAAACTAGGCATTTTTGTGTCGCATTTATCAAAGGAACGGCCGGGTGATGTGAATTAAGACAGATTATTGGTCAATAATTCAGAAGATGTCGTAGATGAACTGGACCCACCAGACCACCTGATGCTGGAGTGAAGATCTGGGATGTAAATAAATAATAGCATTCTTTTCAGTTGTGCTTTAATAACATAAAATATTTAGCTATTTGGATGATTGAATTTGCCGCTAAATTACAGGTTGCCTGAAGATGCGGTGAGGGAAACGCTGGCTGATGTGTGCAAACGGGAAGCTGTCCAGAGCAGGAATATCACACACACTCCAGCCCCAGGTGACATCTGCTGGAATATTTACAGAGAGAAATACTACTTCCTGTGCAGTACGTACTGTATGCTACTTTTTAAATATAGCGTATGAAATAGAATGCATTATTCAAAGATAAACATTTCAAAAGGCATTATGCCACATTGTTGTCACATGACCTCATTACATGCTTTTTTTTTTTTAATTCCATGAGTGGCATATATCTTGGAAATGAAAAATGCTATTTTTAATCTGAGTATGAAAAATGTCTATTATTTGAAGCATTCTAGCTTACAGAAATTCTGCTTAAAAATCATACATAATACGTACTGCAGATATAGTAAGAGTAGGAGATAGTATTTTATTCTGAACAGCCACAAGTTTAGACATACAGAACATGCATACACTGTTTTTTTCTTTGAAATTATTTGTGAAATTTACAAGCAATAAAAATTGTTTCAAAGTAATCCTATCCAATTTTTTGTAGTACACAGGTTTATATATATATAACTAAAACATTTAATTAAAATGAAAATAAAAACAGAAAATATACAGAAAAGATTTAAAGGTGACATATCATGAAAATCTGACTTTTCCATGTTTTAAGTGCTATAATCAGGTCTCCGGTGCATCTACCAACCAAGCAAATGTGAAAAAGATTAACCCAGTAACTTTGTTTTGGTAAGCCTTTTTCTGCAAGCGTCTGAAAAAACGAGCGCGTCTGATCTCGCTCCTCTAGTGACGTTGCAAAGGGATCTCATTATAATATTACCGCCCCTTAATCTGTAATTTCCACCTGCTGCGCCCTTATTTTGATTTCGCAAGCGACAACGGTGTACCAGTTCTAATGCCATGGCGAAAGTTTGAGCAAAACATGCTAACTGTTCTGTCTTTGTCTGCACAGACGAGCACAGAACACTATTTACAGTCGCAGCCTCAGAGGAGACAAGAGAGCAGTGGATTTATTGATTTATTTACTGTATATTGCTGCTGCCACACAGATCTAAAATAAACATGCGATTTATTTCCCAACTGTTTACCTTCACAGACGTAACTGACTGTTTTTGTAACTTATGCCTGTTTTTGACGTAAACTTGTGTATGAATGAGAACTTAGTTTAGTACTCACATGCTGTGACAGCCGCTTTCTGTCCGTGTGCTTCAGATGTGTGCACTCAGAAAACCATCGGAAGTTTAAATTAATATGGTTTAAAACGCATGATTTCAGAGCGATAAACATGATAATCAGAACCAAAACAGATGTTTTTCGCTAGTATGAGCTGAAATGGCTCTATTCTGGGAAGTGGGCGGGAGCAGCAGCTCATTTGGATTTAAAGAAACAGGCACCAAAATCAGAGTGTTTCTGCTTCCACTCAAAATAGGCATTTTCAAAATGATATAATAAATGATCTGTGGGGTATTTTGAGCTGAAACTTCACAGATACATTCTGGAGACACCAGAGACTTATATTACATATTGTAAAAAGGGGCATAATATGTCTCCTTTAAAATAAAAACAATAATACTATCTCAATTATATTAAAATAACTAAAATGCTAACATAAAAATATATTTTAAAAAGTTTAATTTTAGCTATTTGCAACATTTCTCCTTTTAATTCAGTTTGATTTGATGTACTAAAATAACTAAAACTAAAACTGAAATAAAAATCAATAATACATATATACAAAAACTACTAAAAATGACAAAAAACACACAACAAAATGACTAAAACTTTAATTAAAATGAAAACGAATTATTAATAAAAATATTAATAAAAACAATAATACAATAATCTCAATGATATTAAAATAACACCAGTACTCTACAAGTAGTGTGGTGAGTTTTTGTAGAAGAGAAATTGATATGTTACATTTCCATTTATGCATTTATTATACACTTTTATCCAGAGAGACTTACAAAAGAGATTCATTAGAATAAAATCTGAATTTTAAAAAAGCCCATTTCCTCGAAAGCAACAATAAGCTGGGCATCCTAAATAAAATATTATTAATAATAATAATAACAAAAAAGTCTGCTATTTAGATCAAGATGACATGCCATGAATTGAGCAGTTGTCTGAATAAATACTTCTAATGTTTTGCTCCAAAAGTTTATCATTTTTGGAAGTGCACTGAATACATTGATATTTCTATCCAAAATAATTATACCGTAAACATGTTGGCACCCATTCTCTTATTACAGAAATGGTAACTACAATGAGAAATGGAGCAATTAGAGAGGTTCACATGCATTATTTAGTCCTCATTAGCTTCCTGTGACATGGCCGGCTGTGGACCAATGAAAAGTGTTGGCTGCGCCCGAGCAATTAGTAAAATTAGTGGTGCAGGATTTGGCCTTAGTTCAGGCCACATGGCCTGCGAGATACCAGCCTGGTGTCAGTCCAGTAATTTATAACTTTGCATGCGAAATAATGGGTTTGAAAAATCACAGACAGGCCACCGACGCGACACCTAATGGAAAAGGCTTCGTGGGCCGCCGTACTGACGGCCAGGTTTGTCCGAGGACGCCGGCCAAGAGGCAGGCCCCACACTAGCCCACCGATGATGAGGCGCGGAGACTCCAGTGTGTCCGTAATTAGCAAGCCGGGATGTGTTTGTTTTCATCTCTGCGTGTTTGCGCTGATAAAGTTTGACTTGCCAAAAATGTCGGCGGCTCAAGCTGTTTCCCGGCATCCTTTAAGAACGGGGCCTCGCTATTGGTCAGCGGCGCCGCGCACCTGTTCGAAAACGATCCGTTCGAACGCGACCGTGCCACCGAGATGATACAATGCTGGAAACAATTAACGTGTAGCGCAAATGGATTTGTTTACTCGGCTCCACTTTTTCCAAAGGGCGGATAAATATGGCTTTCCCCTCTTTGACTTCAAAACACCCACATGTTGGCGCCCATCTCCCGCTGTACCCCCACTTAACTTATAGTTTAGCAGCTATACAAAGTATTTGTAATTCAGATTATGACAAGGCTTGACGAGTTCTCATCGTGTTTGTGCAGAGCTGTAGGAGGACATGCGAGCAGCCTCTTATTAATATGAGAGAGAATACAGGAGTATAAACAAAGTAAGCAGGTGCTCCCAGTTTTAGAAAAAGCACAAGTTAACGTGTTCCAGAATAGCGGGCCGTAATTATACTTTCCCGTTTTGTGGGGGGAAAAAAGAGGTGTTTTGCATTTTAATCGTGCCAGGTAAGTTGGTTGATTTCCTGTTCTAATACTTAAGTTTGACATTAATAATTCATATCACTGCCAGTTTTCCATTTTTCACACACCTGTGTTATTGTTGGGTGTAATGACGAGGGTTCGGCGGGGCCCTTTCGGCGGTGTCATCACAGGTGAGAGCAGCACACTTGATTATGTAAAACAACTTGTCAGCCTTTTTATTTTTATGTAATGTTTAGTGTCAAAAATGTTGTGATTAATTACTCCTTAACCTCAACACAAAAAGGGGACTCAATCAGAGAGCATTAAAATGCATTCTAGCGACCCGTGATCAAATGCGAACTGTATTTTTATGAATAATAATCACCAAAGTTTGAGACTGCTCCTGTAAATGCTGTTTTGCATTTTTTTTACTTATTTAATAGAACATATGGGACAACTTATATTATCAAGATAAATAGACAGACAGACAGACAGACAGACAGACAGATAGTTTCTCTTTTTAAATTCTCTTTGGATCATCCGTACAAAGGAGTAAAACATAATTTCACATAATTTTGCTTTTTTCATGAATAAAAGAAATGGTATTTTTTTTAATGTAGAATTTTATTTTATGAATATTTTATTATAAAGTATGAAATCTTATGAACCAAGTACAGACATTTTTTTTTGAAAATGTTTAAATATGAATATAAATATATAAAAGGATAATAAACTCAGACAAATCAGATTAAAAAAAAATAATACTATTTTATTTTATATACATTTTATTAATATCAATATTTTATTTTATATATGTTTAAGTTTTCTTTGTTTTCAGATTTTCAAAATCAAATGTTGTATCTACTTGTTGTTTTAAAGGTTTTCAAATTCCTTAAACTGTTTATTTCCAGATTTAATATGAAAAACAGAAAAGCTGATTTTGAATATAATATAAATATATAAAATAAATGGGTAAAAAAAAATATTATATAAAATGTAAAAATTTGATTTTTTTTTTACATCATAGTGTTTTATTTTAATTAAATGTTTGTTTATTTGTTTGTTGTTGTTTTAAATGTTTTAAAAATCCTAAAACTGTTCATTTCCAGGTTCAATTTAAAAAAACAACAAAAAAAAGCATATACAGACATTTTGAATAGTTTTAATATGAATATAAATATATAAAATTATTTGTTGATCATATAAAATGTATAAATGAATATTGAATAGAAAAAGAAATATAGAAATATTTTAATTAGAATTTTGTCATTTGGAAGCTGCCAGGGTCATGACCTCGCTGGATTTGACTCCATCTTTAGTGTAAACGGCCCGCGTGCGACCCAGCAGCACTTGAGCTCTGTTAACATGCTCACGGTGCATGTAATCAACTCATCATCATGCTAAAACCGAGAAAGTCCCTCGTGTTTCCGCAATCAATTTTGTCCTTGAATATTCCACACCTGTGAGACAACAAATCCATTTATGATTTTTTTCTCCCCAAATACATGTTTGTCCAGCGTCAACTGTATTGGTGTTTACTCTGTCGCCCTCCCAAGCGTTGTGTTTGTTTTTTCTCTGTGGCTCTGAAACGCTCAAATTGCATTTCTCAGATGCTGGATCCCCGGAGGAGCGCGTTCGGCGGCAGGTGTCTGAGGGAGTCAAATCTCTGCTCCTGTTGTTGGGTAATACATCTGCCGTGGAAACGCATGCCGATGCTGCTCTGAACGTGCGCAAACTTTTCCCCTCTGTTAACTTCCACAGCTAGAGCGCACACAGGGTTCCTTATGACATTAAAATATAGTTCTCGGTCTCCAGTGCATGGCATTTCATCCAGCTGTTGTTATTTCTCTGATAATTATATAACTTTAGTTTTTTTTAAGTTTGAGCAACAAAGCCTGACACAATAGTGCTTTTGCGCGGTGACGATCCCCCACTGGAGGCATTGACTTGCTCTTAATAGATGTTGAACTGTAAATCTGAATTGAAAGCCTGGGTCATTGTGCCTCATTGACTTAAAACCACAAAAAGCAAATGATGTCTTAGTTGAGAGAAATATATCAAAGGATATCAACAATTATGAGTCATAAACAGGCTTGGCGCCGCAGCGGTGGGGCCCGGAGCAGCGGGAATTAGCATGTTGAGCTAATAAATATGCATGTAAAGATTCTCCCAGAGGAATAACACGCGTGTGATTGATAGCTTTGCAATTGAAGGATGTGTAAATTCACCCTGTTTTTTTCCCTCCGTTCTGCACTTCTGCTGTTGTACCGTTGAAATCCATCTCACTTGTTAAAAGTTTTACCAACTTTATAATCCTTAATGCCACATCTGCTTCCTGCCTTTATAGCGCCTGTAAAACTTCATTAAATTATTACCACCAGCTGGCCTCATCGCACAATAACCTCACTTATCTCTCATTCGCTGACAATACTTTTGATTTATAGACCCTATTAGAATAAATGATATTTTATACATATGTGTATATGGGTAAACAAGAGGAAATGTGTTCTTTTTCAATAATTCATGAGCGGCGGCATTTTTGGGGGGAACGTTCGGTGAAAACACTGATTTGCGGGACAGTGTTAATAGTTGTGAAGAATGCTACAATTCTCTCAATGTAATTGTATGTGTAATAATTGCATATTTTATTTTTTGCATTTTTGTGTACTTAATTTTATTTTATTTCCTTGATTTGTGGAACAGTGTTAATTGAAGAATGATAAAATTCTTAAAAAAAAATTATTTGCAAAAAATAAATTAAATTAATAAAATAAAATAAAAGTTTCGTAACACTTTACTTAAAGCATTAAAATGCATTCTAAATGTAGTCTTATTGCATTATGCCTTGTAATGTACCTTATAATGCACTGTATGATCTCATGAATGCAGAGTTATAATACATTATAATACTTATCTATTCATTGTTACACCTTTAGAAAATATAATGCATTAAAACACGTGACAAACAAACCTTCAAATATAATAATGCATTTTAACTTTGGCTACAGTTATTTATAAAAAGATATAATGCATTGCATTGTACCTTTATAATGCATTATACATAAAGACTTAAAGTGTTAGCAAAAATTTTCATTTAGTAAAAGAAATGGATATGTCATAAAATGTAATTGTCATCATATAATACAACAGAAAATGAATGCATTTGTAATGCATATTTGATTATTTATAAAAGGCTGCATTTCCACATACAAATATCATTGTCCTCTCTGTACTACTTTTACAATACACACAATTACCAAGTAAAGTTGGTCTCTCAGATGTTGTCCTCTAAATTTTCTTTTCTCAGGTAAGCGCTTGAAAAGTTTCTCTTCTCACTGACATGGAAAAGTGGGATGGATCTCGGAGAAGCGTTGACGTTCGGATCCAGAAGAATTCCAGCACCCCCTAATGTCACAATCGAGTTACTGAAGTGCTCAACTCACAACAGCACAACCGTTTAAAAGCAAAAACAGCCAAGAGGTACTTGCATTTCCAAACTCTGGTGGAAGCTGAGAGGAACAATGTTACAGTAATTGTCAATAGTGCCGCCAAAAGTTTTAAAGTTGAAATGGAGTAGTGAGTAATTTGGCTAAATCTGTTTCATTTATGTGGGTGTACACAAAGCTAGAAATGTACCCTCGAGGTGCAATAAGTCATTTCCATGTTTTAAGTTTGTTTTAAGTGCTCACACTGAGAGAGGAATGATGTGTTATTGCCCCGAGGTAAAGAGACAAACTTCCTGCACATGTTCTCTGAGGAGACAAGAACTTCCTAAGGTTAAAGGTCAACACTGGCTGTGTTTGGAATGAAATACTTGCTTACTAATTACTGAATACTGCTTAGCTTACTATTTGAAAAGCATTGGTATTTAAAAAGTAGTATGCATCATGCTTTTAATACAATCCTATGCAGTCCAGTCAATAATAATGACAAAATTGCTGATATATTAATGCACGAATAGCAGTATAGTAGTATGCTTTCCAAACAGAACCAGGATGAACGATACAATCAACATTAGTAGTTCAGCAGCATCTTTGGGGCATTAGTTAGTCATTGTTACATTTGGCGTATTTAGTCTTTCTTTCTGTCCTAATTTGGCTTTGAACGTGTTTGGCATATTCTCTGTTTAACTAACAGCTTGAGGGACTCGATTTGGAGAAGTGTAATATAATTATGAGCTTATTAATATGTGTGTTTGCGGGTGTTGTGAGAAATCTGGTAGACATTGTCATTTGCCATGCTGCCTTTCTGCCTTTGCTCAGGTGTTAAAGAGATATGCAGAGTGATTTTTGATGATAGATATGATGGGTGTTAACTAGTCTTGTGCAACTAGTCCTGGTGCATGAAATATGCAGTGTACAGTGATGCTCAATATTCATGATTTAATATTCGTAGAAATAGATTAGAATCTGTATTAGTATATAACAGTTAAGTTAAGGTTTATTGAAACCTTCAGTTGGCTTTTCAAGCAAAATAATCTTTATTCATCTTTATTAGTAATCTTAATCTTTATTAATAATCTTTATTAATTTGAATAATATAAAATTGCATATGTAATGGTAAAATACACACATAATCATGAATAATAGTAATAGAAACAGATTAGAAAACAGTGTTGGTCAAGTTTAATGAGACCCACGATTGCTTTTTCAAGCAAAATAATCTTGCAATAATTTTAAAAAGAATATGAGGAATATATAAGAATATGTGAAATAATATAATATAATATATATATACATATATATATATATATATATATATATATATATATATATATATATATATATATATATATATATATATAATATAATATTTCATTACATTTCAATATTATTCAAAATAATGGAAGTTATTTTTGTGGCAGTGAAAACAATACATTTAAAAACAATAAAAAGCTGATAATGGCATAATGGCATTTTTTTCTGAATGTCAACAAAAAAAATAATTTTATTTATTTATTTTCTTATTTTATTTTATGTTTTATTTTATTTCATTTTATTTTGTATGTTTTTTTTTTTGTAATTTATTGTAGCTTTACCTTGTCATTCTCCATGTTGATGTCTGCATTTTCAATCTTTTTTTTTTTTATTCTTTTTTTTTTTTTTGGCTTTTTAATGTTATTTATTTATTTATTTATTTATTTATTATACCAACATTTTCTTTTCATATTTCCCATATTGAAAAACCACCTTTTAAAAATGGAAAAGTCATCTTACATATGACCCACTTACATACGATGCCATAACTCTGAAATAACCATCCATTATGAACAATAGTTAATGCATTATGTGTCTGAGCGTTGCATCAACCTGCCTGCCTGCGTTTGTTTGCCTTTTTATCTCGAATTTCTACGGACTCGTCAGAAGTTGGCGGTGAAACGGTGCGTGATTAGTATGCATTAAACGCCGCTGCTGTAGTTGTAAAAGTAGGGCCTGTTTGTACTTCCTATAACTGTGATGCTGATGAGCACGCGGCCTGTTTGTTTTCCCTCGTGCAGTAAACAGACTCATTTGGAGCACGAGTTTGATTTCCCCTGAGCGTGTGCTGCGGCGTGAACACTACCTGTCAGCATCAGCACACCTGAGCTGCTGAGCATTAACCATCAGGGTCGCTGACACAAGCCAGGCGCGCTCAAATGAGCGGAACGATCACTCAGCAATAAGACACCAGCTCCAAAATACCAGAAATATCGTGCTGGTCGCCACGTCTTTAAATGTCTTGCCCCCCTAAAGAACAGCATTGCATACTGTGTTGTGTAATGCAGGAAACTTTGAAGTTAACTTCAACTTAATGGACAGTGCATAATGAAAAAATAACAATGACTTGATATGATTCAACTGATTATGGAGAATTTGCATGAACGTTGGCAGGTTTTTAGCGTTTACGGTGTGAGTGGGTGTATTGAGTGATATGAAAAACCCACGATTGAACCTTTAAGACAGCTGAAGAAAAGACCTTGTCAACAGAAGGATTGCTATGATCACATTCAATTAATTACAAATGAAATTAATTAGCATTGAATTAATGCCACGCTTGCTTTAAACGTTTCGGTACCTTTTGCTGATTAGCAAGAATTTATATATTAAAAATGATGCAATAAAATACTGCCTACATAGAAAAATATCAAAAGACTGTTAACGGTATATTAATGAAGGCTCTAATCAAAAAAAATTACACAATTGCTATATTATAGGTGTACATTTGATTGCCTGAAGCTGCTTTTGAAGATTGTCAAAGCGATGTAATTTCTGGGTGATATCAAACAGTCATCTGATTTTATGCTGTTATGTGGTGGCTCAACAGGTCATAAGGCCCTAATTACACTAATCACATTTGAGGCGACTCTTAAACTGCACTGCTGGCTCGGCCCTCGACCGAGTCTTCATTATTCCATGTCACCTACATTTATCCTCATTGGCCAAGAGGCTGATTCTAACAGAAGACCGTTTGTGCGTTTGCTATTAGAGTCCACAGAGAAGTGCTTCAGAGAGAGACTGAGGGGATTGTAGAGGAGAAGAAGGGTGAGTATGTGGCACTGTGCAAGAATGGGGTACAAAATAGGTCTAATTTTTTTTTCTGCATAAAACATAAGACATTAATACATATAAAATTAGTATGTTCTATGTATGTTTATAGATAGATACACAGACAGATAAAATACAGATATTGTTCCACATATTTTAATATTTATATATATATATATATATATATATATATATATATATATATATATATATATATATATGTGTGTGTGTGTGTGTGTGTGTGTGTGTGTGTGTGTGTGTGTGTGTGTGTGTGTGTGTGTGTATGTATGTAGTAGGGGTGGGAATCGCAGGGTACCTCACGATACGATATAATCACGATACATGGCTCACGATAACGATACTATCATGATACAGCGATTCTGCGATAATCGATATATTTCTAGAAAATCCTATAATGATATATCGCGATATCTGTCTAAACAAAATGCCTGTGAAAAGGTTAAGTGCAAGTTTTCTTTCTTTATTCAAGTCCAAACTGTTAGAAAACAGCAAAAAAAGTTCTGTAAATCAATTTTAACATGTTGAGTAAATTAATAATTTTATTCTTGGACTTATTAAAAGCTTACACTTTCCTTTGTAAACAAACACATTTAACTGCTTAACTTATATAGCCTCTCTCTCCATGTAATATATATATATAAAATATGTAATATATATATATATATATATATATATAAACAAACAAACCTGGTACATTTCAAAATTTACCTGGAGTGCTTTCTCAACCTTTCTACTCCTCTCATCATAAAAACGGAGCCCCGCACGGAAAAATAGCCGTTCACAATCACATCGCGTCTTTTGCGCGCTCAGGTTGGTTATTTCAAATGTAGACGCGCGGCAAGCGCACACACACTGCACACTTCTGCGCCGCATTACGGCTCTGACAGTGTTTTGTCTCGTCCTCCATGCCATAGGTGCAGATTTATGTTTCTGCTGGTCGGTGCCCACTGTTCACACTGCATAACGCGCACTTGTAATATCTGTGAGAGATGGAGAGCATCCAGTGTTGTTCACATAAAACTGGACGCACCGGCGGCGCTCTCTCTCTCTCATATAGTGAGGGAAATCCACCTGCGATCCGAGCGGAGAGGTTCGGCTACTCATGAACTGAATATGCGCTCTGCAATAATAACGTGATCGGTGCCTATGGTCCACGCTGATAACTGTTCCGGGGCAGTTTTTTAGTTTTCATCTCCATAAACGTGTATATATAGCAGTAGAGCTAATACAGTGGCTGAAAATCTGTTTATCATTCGGTTCCTCGTGCTTCCCCATCTTCATAGAGAACGCGCTTCATAGTTGCTCTGAGCGCTCTTGGAAAGAATGTGGAAATGGCGCGGCCGCGATTTCCACGCATTTTTAGACGCTGGGAGCAGGAAAATGTATTTAGAGCACCTTATTGTATTAATTAAAATATCGATATTTGGCGCCAGATATCGATTATCGTATCGCATGGAGAAGGATCACGATATATCGCCATATCGATTTATTGTCCCACCCCTAGTATGTAGGCTATATATATATATATATATATATATATATATATATATATATGTATGTGTGTGTGTGTGTGTGTGTGTATGTATGTAGGCTATATATAATATATATATATATATATATATATATATATATAAAACCCTGTATGTATATATATATATATATATATATATATATATATATATATATATATATATATATATATATATATATATATATTAGTGCTGTCAAACGATTAATCGCAATTAATCGCATCCAAAATAAAAGTTTTTGTTTACATAATATATGTGTGTGTACTGTGTATATTTATTATGTATATATAAATATACACACATGAATGTATATATTTAAGAAAAGTGTTATATTTGTATATTAAATATATTTATATATAATATAAATTATATAAATATATATATTTAAATACATGTAAATATGATCAAAATATATACTGTATGAGTGTATATTTATATATACATAATAAATATACACGGTACACACACATATATTATGTAAACAAAAAACTTATATTTTGGAAGCGATTAATTCCGATTAATCATTTGACAGCACTAATATATATATATATATATATATTATATATGTTTTTTTTATTATATATATTAGGGGTGTCCCCGACTAAGGATTTTCATAGTCGAATCGGAATTTTCGAATCTTGCCGATAATCGACTTATAGTCGAATCATATGTTTTGGGGTGGGGGCAAAATACATTACCAAGAATCAAGTCAGACATTGGACAGTCATAATTATTCACTTTAACACACAGGGAAAATTTGTAACAGATGCCTCGCAGATACAAAAATAATGTTTTATGTTTTGATTAAAAGATAGTTAACATTAAACATCAGCGAAACTCTAAGAATTCACAACATTTTTTACAACAGTGCTCTCATTATAACGTTAAGTATATGACGGTAATGTTAGTTATTAATGTTCTGCATTTGAGCTGCGTGCGCTGAAGATGACCACTAGAGTCAAGCATTTGATAGCAGGTTTTTAATCAATGGGATTTAACTCATCATTTATCTCATACAGAGATATTATCGTTCGTTATTTATACAACATAACGTCAATATTACGACTTATAGGTTATCTGCACAAAATGTCCCGAATGCACGCCATGAACGTGTCTGCATGGCTCTGAATGAACTCCTTTTGAGGATGCGTTCTTCACACAACAACACGCAGAATCACGGCAACTAAACTCTAAAAATTCACAACGTTTTATTATAATAGTGTTCTCAGTATAATGTTATGTGTATGACAGTCCCAGTTATAGTTATTAATATTCTGCATTGTTGATAATCACCGTAATGAAGCGCTTTACCGCAGCATAACTCAAATGCATCTTATACGAGATAAAAAAATATATATATGCACAATATATATAAACCAGCTGAAATATTTTTAAATCACTTATACCCTACCTGATCGAAAAAATCCAGTCTTTCACTCTGTCCAAGATGTTGGATTAAGTGAAATTTAAATCTATAGGGGTGGTTGAATTTATTGACGCATGTTAAAAATATTTATTAAAAGCTTCTTTCTTTTCAGATTCTTGTTTACAACATTATCTTAATAGGTTTTATACTAACATATTGGGAGAAAACCAGTAGTTCTTTGTGAAATCAGACACTGAGCACCCCCATATAGCCAAAATGGCATGATCATAACACCCCGCAAATATTCAACTGTGAGATTGGTAGTCAAATCAGGCTCCTCCTATCAAAGCAGACAGACACGAGACACAGACCAGAGAGACAGACACATGAGACACAGACGAGAGAGACAGACACATGAGACAGATGAGAGAGACAGACACATGAGAGACAGACCAGAGAGACACAGACACACGAGACACAGACCAGAGAGACAGACACGAGACACAGACGAGAGAGACAGACACACGAGACACAGACCAAAGAGACAGACACGAGAGACACAGACCAGAGAGACAGACACATGAGACACAGACGAGAGAGACAGACACATGACTGACACTATAGGGGTGGTTGAATTTATTGACGCACGTTAAAAATATTTATTAAAAGCTTCTTTCTTTTCAGATTCTTGTTTACAACATTATCTTAATAGGTTTTATACTAACATATTGGGAGAAAACCAGTAGTTCTTTGTGAAATCAGACACTGAGCACCCCCATATAGCCAAAATGGCATGATCATAACATCCCGCAAATATTCAACTGTGAGACTGGTAGTCGAATCAGGCTCCTCCTATCAAAGCATCGAATCTTCGACTAATCGAGGTCACCCCTAATAAATAAATAAATAAATAAATAAATAAATAAATAAAACATTTACTTTATTATAACATATTTATATATATATATATATATATATATATATATATATATATATATATTTATTTATTATTAGTGCTGTCAAATGATTAATCGCAATTAATCGCATCCATCCAAAATATAAGTTTTTGTTTACATAATATATGTGTGTGTACTGTGTATATTTATTACGTATATATAAATACAAACTAATACAGTATATATTTTGATATATATATATATACAAGCCCGTAGCCAGCTATGAGTCCACCGAGGTCCGGACCTCGGTAAATATTTCATGTTCAAAAATAAAATTTCTTCTCTGAATGACTAATTTGCTATTAAACTCCTCATATGAATGTCTGCATGACATGTATAATTCAGTTTAGACAGTTTTCAAGAATTTTAGCGTCCATGGAATGAAAATGATCGTTGCGAGATGCTGACAAAGTAAACGAGTCTCTTTGAGAGAGTTGTGAGTGAGGACGAGGAGTGTTGCCAGATCCAGCTATTATAAGCATTTTTAGACTTGTCTTTTCCACTTAATTTAACACTTTAGAAAGTTAATAAAGTAGGAAGTTGTAGTTTAGGGTCAGCAATATCTTTATCTTATCTTATTTGCAAAAGATTTGAAATTTCGGTTTATTTTTCCTTATTTTTCGTTTTTAATAGCAATATCTGGCAACACTGCATCACCGGCACTCAGACTGACAGTAATCAAAAAAGCCCATGGACAGGTTATTGCTGACAGGATACCACGCAAAAATATATCTGTCAGAAATGTTATCAACGCTGTCAAAAACAGTATTTAACACTAGTATTACACAGATTTGTAGAACAAGTAGCTAGGTTACATAATGAAATGAAATGAAATGAAATACGCAAACACTAGCCATGAAGAAGTCTATGCTAAGTCATTCAGTATAGTATAGTTAAATTTTCACAAATCATGTTATAAACATTCATAAGAGCACTAGACAAAGTTATCAGCTATATAGCAATGGTTAATAAAAACTATAACAGTAATATATTGTTGCATGAATAATAAACAACTGATAAAATTATCCACCCCTAACTATAGTACAGTATTAACAAATTTTGATGCAATAAATAGGGTATGATTTAAAAACGATCATCCCTCCAAAACAGAGAAAACATCTTTCACAAACATCTACATGTCTGTCTCTTTTAAAGTGTTTATAGTGTATATAATGAGTTGTATTTGTTATTATAGCACAATTCTTTAGCACCCAACCACCCCCGGACCTCACTAAATGTCAAAGCCTGGCTAAGGCCATGTGTATATATATACTGTACATATATGGGTGTGTGTGTGTGTTTGTATATTGGGTTAGGTTAGGTTATTATTGGACTGGGCTACATTATTTTTATTATTATTCAGTAACTTTAGTATTTTGTAACAGAGTTGTGCGCAATGCAGGATCTAGAATGTAAGCGTCACGATTCCACTGGGGAGACGGAAACCAGGAACGGGAAGATGAGGAGTAAATCAAAACAAGAGTCTTTAATGAACCAAACAGAAGAGCACAAATAACTTGCAGGGACCACGGACGCAACAGACATGAATGACGTATAATACTCGACAGGACACACAGGGCAGGACACACAGGGCAGGACACACTATAAATAAACGACGTAATGACATAATTAAACAAACACAGCTGGACAATAATTAACTAACAATCACAGGAACAGGAAACAAACCAAATATGGGCAAACAAGAGGAAGGGAAACACAAGACAATCCTGACAGTAAGCTTATTTTCTATTTTATTATTTTTGTTTAAAATTATATTTCTTATTTTTCAAAACTATATGAAATGTATATTGTACAATATGTTTTATATATATATATATATATATATATATATATATATATATATATATATACCCACACACACACATACACATACATACATATACATATATATATATATATATATATATATATATATATATATATATATATATATATATATATATATATATATATATATATAACTAGTATTTATTTTTATTTATTTCATATAAATGTAAGATAAATATAATGTGGAGCATAAGCTAAATATATATATATATATATATATATATAGATTTTGTATAGCATTGTTCTTTCAACAAATTCATGACGTATGATTTGAATTGTTGGATAGAGTCAAGAAGGTCAAGACCTCAAAGCAAAGACAAAAAGCTAAAATAAATATTTAATTCATTGAAAGGTTCTTTTTCATGCTGTTAACCTTACGTTAGCTCATAGTTTATCTAATACGAGATTTATGCATCTATGAAAGCAACGGGACACCAAACTGTAGCATGTGAACATAGAGTGCCATGCATGTTTTGTGAGGTTAGAGACACATCTCTGAGTTAAAAACGGATATACGTGAGCGGTTTCAGGCTTTGTTTGAAGACGCTAATAGAGCAAGCCTGTTTAGAAGGCAGCACGTGTGCGCTTTCGCCTCATCACAATGAAACAGACCTAACTTCTGTGCGTAGAAAACTAGAGCGTGACTGCCACATTTGAATATGAAATAGCCAAAGATTTCTGTTTCAGACACCTTGTACATTGTGCAAACAAAGCCACCAATTCCGGGGAAGAAAGATGAGTGAATTTAAAGCAGGCCTTTGTCGTTGTTTATAACTGTGTTGTCTTTGTTCCCATTTTTCCTCTGCAGGCAAAAGAATGGGCTGAAATATTTTTAAACAGTAATTACCTGGCCAGGATCCGACAGAGGGGGATTAATGGAGGAACGCGGAGCATCAGGTTCCAGAGATGTGTGCTGGAAGGTACGATGAGGGAGAGACGCGCTTCTCCGTCACACACGGGAAATGAGGAAACGGCAGATTTCTGATGTCGAGCTGTTTCTCTGTTCTTTTCCACCAGCACAAGTCATCAGCTCACGCCAAGCCCTTCACGAACCAACAGGAGCCATTTAGTCTTTCAAATCCAGTCTGGGAGATGTTTCAGAATTTCCTTTTTTCTTCGTTTAACCCTTTGTTTTTTTGTGGTGGTTAAATTAACTATATTTGGTGCTAGTTAACTCTCATTGTACATTTACATAAACCAGACATCTGGACGTTACTTTTCTTAGAGTGATGATCTACATTGACTTTCACAAGTTCGTTGCAAAAGGCAAGCAACTACTTATGAGGTCTTGCTCATTTTGACTGATTATTATGGAAGCCCGTTTCCAACAGCTAATAAAAAAAATAAGATGATTGCAACTTTTTATCTCATAATTTTTTTTTTCTCGTAATTGCGAGTTTACGTCTTGTGTGAGATATAAACTCACAATTACGATATAAAATTATAAATTTCAAATCTGAGGGGGAATATGACAATTCTTACAATTGCAAGTTTACATCTTACAATTCTGCTATAAACTATATAATATAAACTCGCAAAAAGACAATATAAAAAGTCAATTGCAAGATATAAACTCTCAAATCTGAGAAGAAAGGTCACTTTGTAACTCGCAATTGCAAGTTTCCATCATTCTGTCAATTCTGCAGTCAGAATTGTGAGGAAAAGTCAGAATTGCAAGAAAAAAGTCAGAATTGTGAGAGAAATGTTGCAATTACCTTTTTTTTTTTTTATTCAGTGGCAGAAACAGACTTCCATAGAATATTTATATGGATGCAAACAAAAATGTTGATTAATGTGAATGCTCTAAATGAAGTTAGACACTTTAAAAAGTAAACTGAATTTGGAAAGATATATTAATCCCACACTGTACTTTCATTTACATCATAACATTTTAGTTTAATCTATAAGCAATGTTTCGTCCCTTCCTCAGCCATGCATTAGATTTTTACCCAATGCAACATTGAAAATGTCGTATAAGTTTATGGTCTTTTTCACATGAATTTACACTAAAGGTGGATTCAGATCTTATTTTGGTCCATTTTATTTGTGATTGGATTAACTCTCCGTTCTCACTTTTTATATGATGAGTTTAGTTCACTTTAGAAAATATAGTGCACACACACCTGAATCATATGTAGATGCATTGGATAAAAGTCAGGTGTAAGCCTGAAGTTGATTGAAATGCTTTAAAAATATGCATATTTAAGTAGAGTGCAGGATTATACATTTTCATGAGTTTACTTTAAAAGGGTCTGACTTCATTTTAGTAAACAATTTTGTTTTCACCCACACAAATATACATAAAAAACAAGACCTCATAAGTAGCTTTTTTTTAAACCTTTTGGAACTAACTTGTAAAAGTCAAAATAGATCATTGATCATGAGAAAGCTGAACAGGAATCATAAGGTGACAAGTACGTAATGGGAAGTGAAATGTAATGTACAATTTCTAAGACACCAAATGGGATTTTATGATTGTTTCCTGACAGGTTTCCTCCTCCAACCACTGCTCATCTTCCATTGTTCAGAAGGAAACGGACACAAGTCTATACAGTAAAAACCAGGTACTTGATAATGGTAATATTTATATGGTCAAAAAGAGCAAGACTTCATAAGTAGCTTCTTTACAGCCTTTTGCAACTAACTTGTAAAAGTCAATGTAGATCATCACTCCTAGAAAAAGTAAAGTCCTTTAAATTGCATATCAGTCACACATTAGTATAGTGATTTAGTTGGTGGCACATATGCTTTACGATATTGATTGCAGCATAACTGTTTTGTGTTTGAGTACAAAAAGCATATTGATCACTGGTGCCGTAGGCTTTTTGTGCAGAAATGACAGAGAAACCCAACAAAAAGTGCCACGATTTCATCGTCACTTTCATCTTAACAGTGTTTTCTTATTGCATTTGTGTAAAACTGTTTCAACGCCTCAAGCTCCAGTCTATCGGCTAGCTTTTATTTGCGAGATGAACTCAAATTGAGGCTTGAATCTCAGTAAGGCACATCAAAACATGCTTTTCACTAATACAGAGGTCTGTAGTTAATTGAGAGCGCTTCATAAATGTGTCTGATTTATAATAGGACATAAAGTGATTCCTTCCATAAACCACCAGTGCAATCTACGGTCTAATTACAACAACACCATAAATCACGAATAAATCTGAGGAAAACACAATATAAACAAACAAAACTTTGCTGGAAAGTAAACAGTGTTAAAACTATGAAAAGCAGCAGAACGGAGTCATAAAAGCTCATTTAAAGGCTGATATTATGAAGATCATAGAAAATTACAGCAGTCTATAGATAGTAAGCAATCCATTATTGGTGTGTAATGGGCAGGAAGCTGTGTTATGATCTCTAAAGTTTATCAGTCTAGTGGCCTTCGCTTGCTGAAGATGTCATGTGACTTAAACTCAGTGAGAAAGTTGAACAGGAATCATAAGGTGACCAATGAGTAAAGTTAAAGGTCAAGTGTGCTGTATAATTTATGCGGCACCAAATAGGATTTTATGATTGCTTCCTAACAGGTTTCTTCCTCCAAACTCTCCTCATTTTCCGTTGCTCAGAAAAATGGACAAAGGTCTATAAAAAAGGCCTATTAAAAACAGGTTCTAAAAAACACTTTTTAATATGACTTTTTCATATTAAATATGTTTCAGTGGAAAAGATTTCCATACTATGGTTAGGCCAGGAAATTCAACCAATGAATTAATTACATGTGTGCATTAAACTGGGAAAGTAGGACGCATTTTAACAATGAAAAGCAACGTGCTTCACATTTCACCAACTTTGTAGAATGCAGTATTTAGTCATTGAAAATTGATGGCCAATCACAAGTTTTTGTGTATATCTTTTAAACAGAAGATTTTGTATCCTCTATGCATGTGATTTAGTTCCGCTGTCCTTCTAACAGCTTTTAGATTTGCTGTTTATTTTGCCATTTGCACTTTCTAGAAGGGTTGTTTCAGGATAATTTATATGCACTGTTAAGAGTATTCAATAATACTAAATTAGCTGTTATTTTTATATTTTCTGTTTTCTTTTTTATTAGTTTATATTTTCATAATTGTGTGCTTTTGTCATTTTGATTAGTTTTGTTAAAAATATTTTTATATAGCTATAATTAATTTTTATTTCAGTTTGTTTTAATAATTGAAATACTTCAACTTAAATGTTTCAATTCAATTTTCATTAGTTCTTTAAGTTTTGCATGTAATGTTTATATTTTAGCTTTTTTTCAGTTTACGAAAATGATTTTTAATAGTTTTAGCTTTAGTTTAACTACTAAGTAGATATATTGAGATACTATTGTAGTTTTTAAATTTTGAATTGTTTTTTTATTTTTATATTTTGTTTTCACTTTAACTGTAGTTAAGGTTTTAGTACTTTTGTTGTGTTTTTGTCATTTTTATTAGTTTTTTTAATGTCTAAATAATGTCTAAAAATTGTTTTTATTCAGTTTTATTTCAGTTTTAGTTTTAGTTATTTTAGTACATCAAGATAAACTAAATTAAGTTTTTTTTTTTTTTTTTTTTAAATATTTTGTTTTATTTCAAATAACAAATTGTTTTATGGTTTTGGTTTTAGTTTTAGTTCTGTCATGACAACGGTGCATTTAGCATGGTAATTTAATGTGTTTGGTCTTGACGGAATAGATCTGTTGTGGTAGACACTGATGCGGCAGAGCAAGTACCGAGACTTACTACTGCCAAATACGTCCACAGACATGCTGCTGTGTGCATGTAAGAAATACTGCTGCTGCACATATAACAAATATGAAATAACCCCTATGTAGCATACATTATATTACCCTGTAGCAGATCTATACAGGTGGAGCTGGGGAAGGTGGAGGGTTACTGCTACAGCAAGCACTAGCCATGTATTTGAATGTTGAGCAGCAAACTCATTGACCACTGATGTGAACAGAAACCAATCAGCTGTGCCATGTGAATAATGATGTGATTATATCAGATAGAGTTAGAACCTATCAGCCTGCGCCATCTAGAGTTTCATGACAGAACTTTGTATTTAACTATAATAACCCTGTTACTAAGAGCTTGATTTAAAAGGACAGTTCACTTTTAAATAAACATTTAGTCATCATTTAGTCACCCTCATGAATTTCCAAACCACTCTTTTTCTTTTGTCAGAAACAAAAGGAGAGGTTTAGAAGAATGTATGAGCTACTTTTTACATGCAGTGAAAGTGGATGGGAATCAGAAGACCAGAGAACCAGAAGATGCACCTTAAAATCATCATAAAAATAGTCCTTATGACTCATGCACTATATTCCAAGTCTCTGAGGGAAGACGGTTGTTATTTAATGAAATACTTTCATTGCATCAAAAAAGGAGTTTGAACATTCTAAATTTCTCCTTTTGTCTTCCACAAAATAAAGTCAATAATGACAGAATATTCCATTTCGGAACTATTCCTTTAAAAGCCAGAAACATGCATTCACACACAAACAACAACAGCAGAGGAGATACAAAGACAGACGAAACCATGAAACGCAAAGATACAAAGTCGCATTATTGTGCTGTAATCCTGTTAGCGCAGGAAACACGCTGTCATTGACTTCTCCACCCCACCATTCACTCCAAACCAAGAGCATGTGCTCCATCCAGCACGACTCATTAATGATCCATGCTGGGACAATCCTTTATTATCTGAGCCATATTTAATATTCAACCAGCATGGGAAATCAATGCTCGTTTATGCTGAACTCATTTCACTTGATATACCTTCTCTGAGCTCGGAGAAAAACAATAAAATGTCAAAAACTCGATGGTTGCCTCATTGTGGAAATAGATGCGCGTGTCCGTCCATAAATGTTGTTCAAAGCGCTCCATTATGTAGTCTTTCCTGTATGGTTGACCAAATTCAGATCATCTTGCATCTGGAAAGCAGAAAATGACAGTGCTCTTGCCTATATGCAGCTCCTATTAGCATTAATACCATCTGTTAGTCATCAGGAGAAGTCACTCATGCCTTAATAGTCTGTCTTTATGTATCATAAACATTTTAAGCTCAAAGCTGTCATAGATGATTAAGTGTTCCATTATCTTTGCTTTTCTTCTCCAAGTTGGTCGTTTGATGTGAAACTTTTTTCTGAGCTTTCGAGATAGTTCTGAGGACGAAGGTTTACTCGATTAAAGCGATACGCCACCACAAGCTGTGCGTTTTACCACAGGAAATGGCTTAAAAACCCCTGAACCGTGGTAAAATCGTGGTAATGCACAGCCTTGGGTGTTTTTCACTTTTAGAATTGTGGTTTATCAGTGTGTTTTAATATTAAAACCATGCTGAAAACAGATTTGAATGTTCTTGTACTCCGTTTATTTAGGAAACTAAGAATATTGCGGTCCATGTGGCGAAAAATGAATAATCTGTAGAACTGTGTGCGAAGCGTGTTGTCGTGTACGAGAGCACCTGCTCATCAAAAGAGTAATATGAATGCACAGTGGGGTGGTGTGGGTTTAGCTTCACCAGCTGCCATCTGCTATCAATATCATTAGCATTCGCCATGACCAATTGTAATATTAGATTATTGAATACCCAGAGGGTGATGAATACAAGCACAAAATTCTGCATATCATTACAGCATGAGAAATATAGAGAAGGATCTGTTCGGGCTACAGCCTTTTACATTTGAAATGTGCCTTCAAATCATGACTTGGTATGTGATTTATGTTGCGTATCTTGTGTAGTGCATAAAGTGCACTAGTGCACTAAAATTACAACAACAACAAAAAAACTGAAATAAAAATAAATTAAAGGTAAATACAAAAAAACTAATAAAAAAAATAAAAATGACAAAAGCCCATCACAAAATTACTAAAACTAAAATGAAAAAAAGTAAAAGTTCAAAATATTTGTAAGATAGTATATAAATAATACAAAAATTACACTGCTGGGAAGTGCAAATGGGAAAACAAACTGAAAATCTGTACACCAACAAATCTGATAACAAATAATATATATATATATATATATATATATATATATATATATATATATATATATATAAAAATTACATCGCAAAAAATGAATAAAACTGAAAATGTTAATGTAAAAGCTAATTAAAAATAATAATAATAATAATAATAATAATAATAATAATATAAAGTATATTATATAAATAATACTAAAATTACACTGCTGAGAAGTGAAAATGGGAAAAGAAACTGCAAATCTAAAAGCAAAACAAAATTATTTTTAAAATTTATATAAAAATATTAAATAATAATAATATCAATACAAACACAACATTTTTCTCAAACTTTAGCACTATAAAATCAATAGCAGCTCAGATTGTTTGATATTGCAAGAATTTGATTAGAAATCTTCTTGGCAAATCTGAGCACAGTTTTGGGACATTTCCGAAACTCTAGATGAGATACATGTGAGGTCACTGGAGTTATTTTTCAGGAAACAAACCTGCAGGTTTGCAAGAGATATTTGAGATCTCATTGGTATTTTTTTTTTTTTTCATACAGCTATCTATAAGAGCATATAGAGTCTACAATCAGTTTTTTCAGATCAGACTTGCATTAAAAACACTGAACGGAAACATGTTTTAGGTTTGACACACATATAGTAACAAAAACAACTCGACCACATGGCCTTTTCACGTTAAGCAGTCTGTCACCTGAACTCAACTCAGACTGAACACTTCACAGTGACTGACTGAACCTCTTCCTGTCATGTAGAAGAACTCATGCTCCTCAGACATGTCTGAAAACACATGATCAGATTTTGAAGAAAACATTTGACATGCCCAGTGTTCACCAATTGGAGCAAAGCTCTGCAGACAGTCTTTAATTCAGACGTTATTTAGGTTTTGCATTAAATATGCACCACTAGCCATCTGCTGCACTCTTCAGTGCTGGACGCGGTGAGGCCTACTGCAAAACCCAAAGTGTCTCTCCTGTTCGCAGTTTTTTTAAGCATATGAAAATTTTATCAATACCACAGGTTTTTGAATAAATCTACGCAATATGGCTGATTTTAAGACGACACTACAGACAAAACCATTGTTGTTTTCATGCACTGCTCAATGTTGAGATTATAGGCTAGTTTGTTTCTGTAATTTAGTGGACTAGAGTAAAGAAAACATCCAAAATGCACATGCAAGTATTTATTTTATTACATCTTATTTGGGCTGGTCGATTTCAATTACAATACATTTCTTTAAAGGCAGTGAGTTTTTTCATGCACTGAGCCAAAAATGTCTAATTTAGCAGCCCTTACATACACCAAACTTTACAGTTTTATTCCTATCCATAATCTGAAGGTACAGAGTGTTTTTTTTTTCATATACCATGAATATATCATGATACATCATGTTATATTTTATTCCTAAAATTGATTTTTGTTGATTTTGTTGTTGTTGCCAGTATTTTCTGATTGAATGGGTGACAAAAAAATAAATAAATAAATAAAATCGTATGTAAATAAATAAATAATTGAAATAAATTGAAGAATCTTCCAATTTTCAGATTTCTATTCTGGAAATGTATGGAAAATAGTGCAAATGACATTATATAATGCCTCATTTGGATATTTACAATTGCATTTTTAAAATTATTATTATTATTATTATTTAAACAAACCTGTAATATAAAACAGTTGTCTTGATATAATGTGATTAATGAATGAACTGGGGAAAGTATGGTGATATATATTAGTTAAATTTTTACTTTATTCACCTATATATCTTGCCTTAAATATGCTTTTTTTAATACTAAATATTTTTAAAACTTCATTACCATAATTTTTAATAATAATAAAATGTGTTATTTTTTCATTTTCAAATTTTAAATGCACTAATTAAATACCAAATATTAATATTAGAATTAATAAAACGGGCAGTTTAACTTCTGATATTTCTGTTTATGCTTGCAGGACAGCAAGACGGCGGCCTGCAAGGCTTTGAGAGTGCACAAGAACACTGGCTGTCCTGTGATCGCTAATGCATGTGCAGTGCAATACGAACAGGTGATTTATGTTTTACCAGCTTTTTTTTTTTTGCAGCCTAGCCTTTTGTGCTCAATATGTGAACTTCACCCTGTTGAGCCTTTGTCAGTGATGGTGCAATTCTCAAAACAAATATATTTGCAGCCTGCTTTTGTCGAGTGCAGCATATACCCCTCAAAACCACATGGGTGTATCGCTGACAGATTGACAGTTTGAGGCTTTCATTTCGAGGGTCTGGAAAGAAGTCGATCTGATGGTTCTCAGGAAGTCAGTCTGTCACACCCTTTGAACATCAAATGAGCCGGTGTGCTGGTTGAACAGTAGCTGAGGTCTCGTGATGTCAACAGGACACACAGTGACCTTTAGTGAAAGCAGACGCTGAAGCTGTTCTTTTGCATTGCTGAGGGTGAAATTTTCGATTTTTATTTGCATGTGCGTATATATACTGAGCTTAACAAGTACATACTAGAGTTCCTGGAAGAAAAGCATCTGCCACTTGAGTTAACGTCACTTGAATTTCAATGTGAATGCTGAAAAACCAGGCCAGAGTATTAGCTATCTTCAAAAATTGCTCTTTTAGAAGCAACACTAAGGAAAAGTTGATTTACATTGCATGTGTGCCATAAAATTATGCAATTTTTAACCTGAGTAGCACATTTTGGATGTTACAGTATGTTTTGTTTCCAGTAAGTTGATAGCTTCAGAGACTTTAAGATGTGGCAAAGGTGATTTTTTAATGTCCATCTCAGTCTTTTTATAGCATATGTTGAGAAGTTAAACATATTTTGTGACCAGTGATATTGTAGTAATATTGAGATACTATTATATTTATACACACACACACACATATTATATATATATATATATATATATATATATATATATATATATATATATATATATATATATGGTAACACTTTACAATAAGGTGTCATTTGTTAACATTAGTTAATGTATTAACTAACATGAACAAACAATGAACAATACATTTATTACACTGTTTATTAATCTTTGTTAATGTTAGTTCACAGTGCATTAACTAATGTTAACAAACACAACTTGTGATTTTAATAATACATTAGTAAATGCTGAAATTAACATTAACTAAGATTAATAAATGCTGTAGAAGTATTGTTCATTCTTAATTCATGTTTACTAATGTTGTTAACTAATGAAACTTATTGTAAGTGTTACTATATATATATATATATATATATATATATATATATATATATATATATATATAAATAATAATAAACTTTTATAAAGCGCCTTTAAAAGCAGATTCTCAAAGCGCTGAACACAATGTAATCAAATACAATAAAAAGCAATACAAAATCAATCAGCAAATGCAAGTTTAAAAAAATATGTCTTAAGTTAAACTTTGAAACCATCATAATTCTGAACTTCCCTAAGTTCAAGAGGCAGAGAATTCCAAAGGACAGGAGCATAGAAAGAGAAAGCCTTATCACCCATAGATCTTAGACGTGTTTGAGGAACAACCAACAAGTTTGACTGAGAGGAGCGCAATCTACGACTAGGAGTGTATGGATGTAACAATTCTGTGAGGTAATGTGGTGCCAGGCCATGTAAAGCTTTAAAAGTAAGCATCATAGTTTTAAAATCCACTCTAAACCTGACCGGGAGCCAGTGCCAAGATATATATATATATATATATGGTCAGGTTTAGAGTGGATTTTAAAATTATAATAAATAAATAAAATATATTAGATACAATTTTATAATTGAGTTTTTTTAATTTTATAATTTTATTTTTAATATGTAAATGTTTTATTAATTTTTATTGTATTTATTTTAAATGTATATATTTAAATGTAATCTTGTTTAATCCAAGTTATGGCTAAAGGATAATTGGCTTGAACTAAATACAATAGAAGTTACGCTCAGCTAATTTTGCAAGGATTTACATACACCCTTCTTTATCAAGTTATCAATATTTTTGGTTTATTTCAAATGTGCAAATCTGCTAGAGGTTACTTTGTCGACTTTTGTCATGTAGCAGACTTTTTTTTTTTTTGGATCATGATTTCATGGGCGTCCTCCATCAGTGTATGTTGAAGTAGAGTACAGGTGGATTGTTTTCCCAGGACCTATTCACGTATTTGACAGCGTGTCTGAATTCAAGGCTGAGGGTTTTATTGTAGCGTCGGCTTCTCATTGAAATAATTTATGTGGATTGCACAGATGTTGTTCAGATCCTTGTTTTTTCCACTCAATTACAGAATCCATCTTGCTGTTTTAATTATCCTATGAAAAGCCCATCTTCCTCTCCCACTCCTCTTTTTAAGCTCATATTAAGTCCCCCTGTATGGTCTGGAACTCTTTCAATGTGCCATCTCCATCTTTGCGCCTTCTCTCCCATAGTATTGTGCATTGTTTGTGTTGGCACATCAGGTTTGTCGAGGGGTTTGATGGAAACGCTTTGTCGCCGCTTTTTGGATGATGCTCAACTGAACCGAAAGCAAATCCATCATGTTATGTTTTACTTCAAGACAACATGAAATCAAAATTGCCCATATTTACTTTCTTAATGCACGTTCCAGGTCTTATTGTGCACGATTTATCACATTATTCAATATAAATGATTTTCCTTCTCAGCTGATGTCACAAAGACTTCTTATTTTTCATCCCTCCTATCCACACGACATATAGAGACCACGTTTTATTATCTAAATATTTCCCATAGGACTCTGACCTTTTAACTATCAAATATGAAAATTATTGGAACATATTTTATAACAGAAGGTATAAATGGTACTATAACTCACATATATGCAAGTTACTATATTTCACTATTCATTTGTACTTTTTAATTTAGTTGAACTATTATTATTTAGATATCACAATAGCAGCTACCTCTTAGGGATAAAATCTTGAAATAAAATGTTTATCTGACCATTCTATTAAGCAAAAATCATCATTAAAAGAGCTTGTGCTTTTGAGTACATATAGCTTTGTGTGAGAGATAGAAATTTTGGTTGATATTCACTGATTTTTTGTTTTGTAATTAATTTTTAAGGGCTTCAGCAAAGGGGAAATTTCGCACTGAACAATTTAATTTCCTTTTAGATTGTTTTGTGATTAATTTAGATTTTATTTATTAAAAATTTTTAAATTATTGTTTTATGCTATACCATGTCTGTCAAGCTCCAAAATGGAGATTTTTTTTTTATTTCAGAATAAAAGTGCGCATGCTTATTTGATATTCATATGACATTCACAGTTGCAACTTATAAATCAAATTTTTGAATATGAACATTAATTAGTTTTATAGCACTTCAGATGAAGGGAGGACTATTTTTTTATTTTATTTTGTTATTTTATTTTATTTTATTTTATGCTATTATATATTTTATTTCATTTTATTTTATTTTATTGTTGACCATCTAATTAGTTACCATCTTAATTTCTGAACATTAATTACATTTTTAACAGTTCAGTAAAAGGGAAGGTTTTGTTTCATTTTATTTCATTTTATTTTATTTTATTTTATTTTATTTTATTTTATTTTTGACCATCTAATTACTTACTATCGTAATTTCTGAACATTCATTACATTTTTAGCAGTTCAATAAAAGGGAAGATTTTATTTTATTTTACCTTTTATTTTATTTTGACCATATAAGTCGAACTCCAAAATGGAAATTATAATTAATAATTAAATAAAAAAAGTACTTTGTTTAAATAAAATTGAATTAGGTAGAAAATGTTTGCATTCGTGCCATTCTACTTTCTCTGTCTTCTCTATTTTTAACGTTTGCTTTCCACTGTTGTTGTTGTGGTTCTCCCCAGTCATTACAGGAGAGCTGCCATATTTCCATATTCGTCTTGAAGACTCCAGCGTGAGCTTGTCACAACAGGAGACGTTCTCTCCAAGTACAGTATAGAGCCAATGTTCTTGTAGCTAGCCATGCTGCATTGTGGGAAAAAAATGTGGCGTACATTCAAGCCTCCAGCTAAATGCGGCGCTTTGACGGCTCGCTCCAGACCGTACCTGACATTTGTCCCCAGTCCGACCGGATGCGGCATGAAAAATTCACAGAGACGAAGAGCTGGAAGAAATCGACATTTCTCCCGCGACATTCACTTCGGGGAGAGCAAGGTGAGCAGAACTCACGCTTGTCATGGATGCACGCTCCTGACAAACATAAGTAGATGCTAATGGCGAATTCGTGACAGAGCAGAGTCCCACCACCATATGGCTAATTGCCACAACAATATCTTCAGTGTTATTAATCACGTTTTCATAGTGTGCCATGATAATTGGAATAATTAGAGCGAGAGCAGACACAGGCCTTGCTCTCTCACTGAGACCAGGCGAAGTAAGAGCTTCTCCACCTCCCCCTCCTTTATTTATACGTTCTTTATGGATTTTCTCCTACGTCCATATGTTGTGCTTTTTTCTGCTTCTATAGAAACTCTTATGTTCTGTCCCCTCCTCATCTCCGATGATTCGCTCATCTCATCTCCCGGTGTTGTGTAGGTTGTCCTCTGGAAAGCGTTGAGTATAATTAATGGATGACAGTCGTCTCAGGGTGGGGTCGGGCTCATAGGTAGCTAAATGAGGCCATCGCACGCCCCGCTGCTGATTACCAATGGCAAAAAGACGCTTAACTCATCCCTTCAGTCAAAGTAAAGGAGTAGTTCACACAAAAATTACAATTCTGGAACTATATCAATGTCGTTCTAAAACGGCATGTTGTTGTTTTTAGGGAGATTTCTTGGCCTTGACTATTAAAAAAATAAAGAAATAAAATAAAAAATAAATCAGCATAAAAGTGCTTGTTCACATTATAGCTTAGTGTGGGGACTCAACAGACTCAAATTTCTGTTGATATTCACTGAAAATCTTCTCCTCAGCTATAATTCTTACATTTCATTTTTGAATCTGAACGTAACTGGGGTTTTTTTTTTTTATAGTTTCAGCAGAGGAGAAGATTAATTTCCATTCTGCATTTTTTTGCGTTTTATTTTAGTTTATTTATTTTATTTTATTTTATTTATTTTTTATTTTATTTTATTATTTTAAGTCTCAACCGTTTTTCTCGAGTTACTGAAGTTGAACAATTTCTTTATAGAAAAATGGCGTGAATATAAATTTTGACCATGTCTTTCAAGCTCTGAAATGGAGATTTAAAAAGCAAAATAAACGTGCTTATGCAAAGAACCGAAGAACATTTGGTTGATATTCTCTGAAAATCTTCCACTCAGCTGCAAATTATAAATCTGATTTTTTAATTTGAACACGAATGAATTTTTAGAGCTTCATCAGAGGGTAGGATTATTACTATTATCACTATTATTTTATTTTAATAATTTTTTTTTTAAATTATTATTTTAGGTCTCTGCAGTTTTTATGTAGTTACTGCATAGTTTAACAGTTTCTTTAAAGAAAAATGTCATATATTAATCTAAATTTTCAACATGTCAATCAAGCTGAAAATCTGAAAATCTTCCCCTTCACTGCAACTCTCAAATCAAATTTTTGAATCTAAACATGACTAAAATTTTTAGAGTTTCAGCAGAAGGGGAAGATTATACCTGAATGATTTCATTTCAGATTTTATTTTATTTAATTATTTTAATTAATTTATTTATTTATTTATTTTACTTTTTCTAGTTACTGCTTAGTTTGACAATTTGGCATATATAAATATTTTTATTTAATAATTTATTTATTTATTTTTTTATTTTATTTGAAAGACATTTTTAGAGCTTAAGCAGAGGGCAGGATTGTCTCTGTTATCACTATTATTTTGTTTAATTTTTTTTATTATTATTATTATTCTGATTTTAAATCTCTGCAGTTTTTTTTTTTTTGTCACATTACTGCATAGTTTATCAATTTTGTTAGATAAAGTAAAAAACTATCAAAAACTGTAGCACCCCTTTTAAGAATAATGTCTTTTCAATATCTCACATTTTACCGAAAAATACACTGTTCAATAAATATCCAATTCCTATGCTATGTTTTCTACAGTAACCAAGGTGGTTAAAGGCCACAAAATGAATCTCACTGCATTCTAATAATCATAGCCGCGTCATTTCCAGTCTTTTCCAGCTGTTATACTCCTCCTGCAGGCGAACGTGATCTTTTTCCTGCAAACAAACACCGTCTGGTTTGCGTTTCATCTTTAGTGTGCAATACTTTCACTAATATAATTTCTTCCTCAGAGAAACCAGCTGACACACAAACAACGAGACCATCAAGGACAAAGTCAGATGCCTGGTTTCTTCCGTTGCTCAAGTGCTGAAAACAAGACGTTAGAGGTGGGCGGTATGACCAAAATCTTAAATCACGCTAGGAGTAATTTTATATCGCACTAACAGTGAGATAAACAGTATAGCAAGCAGTCTGTACACGCAGTTCACTTCCTACTTGATTTATGTAGTTTGCACTGATGGCATCAGGTTTTTTATGCCTGTTATCATCTCTCCATTGCTCTTATTTGCAACATCACGCACAATCCAGTCAGGCCTTGTGTTTTCACTGATGGCGGTTTGCTCTGACAGGTCATGTTTAGAGCTGAGTAAGTGGGCACTTGTGCAGCATAAGCAGAAAGCAGCGCTGCTTTAACAGCTGTCAGCGAGCGCATGGCCTCTCCTCTCCTTCACACTTCCTCCGACAGTAATGCGCCCGGAAACAGAGAAAAGCAGCTGCCTGTCTGACCATAAAGCCGGGAGCAGGGGCGTTAATTGTTTCCCCACTGAGAAAGAATTAGTTCAGGCCAACCACCAGCTCAAACTCCAGGGAGAAGCGAGATGGGTGGTGGGCCGTTTTGGCAGAGCCGGAGAGAAGAGTGGGGGCAGGCCCAGCCAAAACTCGATTAGACCGTGTGGGGAAGGCGTGGAGATTTCGTTCCAGGATGTCCACACACATGCCCAATCCAATATCAGGTTACTCCAACAACAACGGAAAGCAAGAAAGATAAATAACCAACCCAGACAAAGATAAAGAGACTGTATAGGTGGTGAATGACTCCATATTATCTATTATAAAACAAAGTTCCAGCACTCAGATCTGTAAAGTAGCTGATATATGCATCCGTGCAGCAGATGAATTTCAATATTTTGGTGTAAACAGCCTGCAGCTAAACTCAGAATATGGCGTAATTGTTTGAGATCATTATTATTAATAAATGTAACTAATTATAGAATACGATTGCCTTTTATTAGAGAAACATAATAAAAACTACAAGGAATTATATTTTGGATAAAGAAAATGACAACTATTTTAGATTTTTGCATTATGTCAGTATTTATATGACAAATAAACCCATTTTCCCCTCAAGTTCTCATTACTATAATATCCAGATGTTTTGAGTTTGATGTTGATTCTCATTACTGTAATAGTTTTGTTATTAAGATAACATTTCTGTATTTATTTTATTTTTCATTTATTTTTTGGAAACTATATTATGTTCTTTCATAGATAGATAGATAGATGCATATATTGGATTTTTGCATTAGGTCATTATTTTCAAGAAAAATATCCCCATTTTCCCCTCTAATTCTCATTACTATAATATCCAGATGTTGTTATTTTGAGTTTGATGTTGATTCTCATTATTTTAATGCATTTTTGTTATTTAATTTAACATTTCTGTATTTATTATATTTTTATGTATGTATTTATTTAATTTATTATTATTATTATTATTTTGGAAATATGTTCTAGATAGATAGATAGATAGATAGATAGATAGATAGAAGCCTATTTTGGAATTTTATTTATTTATTTATTTTTTGCATTATGCCATTATTTTCAAGACAAATATTACCCATTAACCACAAGCACCCATTTTCCCCTCTAATATTATTTGTGGTAAATATTACCCATTTACCACAAATACCCATTTTCCCCTCTAATTCTCATTACAGTAATGTCCAGATGTTTTTCTTTTGAGTCCCCCCCATTATTGTCAGCGTTGATTCCCATTAGATTCGCATTACTCAGTTTTCTTATTTAATTTAAAATTTCTAGATTTATCTTTTGTTTGTTTAGTTTTTGAAAAATATATCATGTTCCTTGCAAAAAATAAAAAAATAAAAAAATGGTTCTTTAAAGCCTTTTTGCTTTTACGCACATGTAATTTCTTATCTCTTCCCTTTGATTTTGGGCTGAAATATGACCCAGACATGCTCTTGGCAGAATTTGTGCATTATATCCTATCATTATCACTTGAGATTGTGTTACAGTGATTCTTTTAGAGTTTCAGTGTCCTTTAAAACCATTTTCTCAAGACATTATCACATGCACATTATGTATGTGAATGAATCATTTTCTCCACTTTTCAGATCACAGCTAATATTCAGGAGAGAAAACATATTCCCCCTTACTGGGGTCTCAGTGGGTGGTCAGGGAAAATGAGCAATGACAAAATGTGTCAGCTCTTGAGAGGCGCGTGATTGGCTCGTTCTCTGGAGGTGACGGTGAGGTGGCTCTTCATATTAGTTTGCTTTGCACTTAATGAGGCAGCGGGCCATGAAGGTCCAAGCACTCATAAATGATGTATTCATTAAATCAATGGTGCTTAATGATGACTGTAAAGACACAAGTGACCCGGCTTCTCCTGTTGGGCAGCCATTACCGTGGAGACTGCCAGCTGGGTGACATGGACGTTTCCACCATTTAGACTGTCAATGAGATGCTTAAGACTAATAAATTACTCCACTTCAGCTGTGTGGAGGTTTTTACAGGCGGGTGGAGGAGGAGGAGGAGGAGGGTGTCACCGGGTCTGCAGGTGGAACCGTCGCATATTTTTAGTGCTAAATTATGAGTTTGAACACTTTTAAAGCCATTATTTAATTCACTTTTAATTTCACTAACAAAATATCTATCTATCTATCTATCTATCTATCTATCTATCTATCTATCTATCTATCTATCTATCTATCTATCTATCTATCTGTCTGTCTGTCTGTCTGTCTATCTGTCTGTCTCATTTCATCTATCTATCTATCTATCTATCTATCTATCTATCTATCTGTCTGTCTATCTATCTATCTGTCTATCTGTCTATCTATCTATCTATCTATCTATCTATCTATCTATCTATCTATCTATCTATCTATCTATCTATCTGTCTGTCTATGTCTAATCCTGTTCTGTCTAGTCTAGATCTATCATCTCATTCTATACAATCTATCTATCTATCTATCTATCTATCTATCTATCTATCTATCTATCTATCTATCTATCTATCTATCTATCTATCTATCTATCTATCTGTCTGTCTGTCTGTCTGTCTGTCTGTCTATCTATCGCTCTGTCTATCTCTCTGTCTGTCTCATTTTATCTATCTATCTATCTATCTATCTATCTATCTATCTATCTATCTATCTATCTATCTATCTATCTATCTATCTCTCTGTCTGTCTGTCTCTCTGTCTGTTGCATTCTATAGTCTATCTATCTCTCATGATATTTTAAACTTTTCTTAATTCATTCTAATTTTTTTAATATTTCAAAGAGATATTAGAGGGCAAGGAAACAGCAGGACCTTTATGTCATGCCAGTTGGCCTGTTACCAGAGAGATTCCAACTGGGACGGTGGAGAAAACGACACCTGCTCTTAATTGTAAGTCTTTAATACAGACATTTTTGGTTGCCATAATTCATACGATTGAAATCATTTGCGCTCAGTTAATTTTAGGGTATTTGCGCATTCTTCTGCAATGTGTTACCTTTCCTCTTTCCTCTGGAGTCATCTCTCCCTGCGGATCCCAGCCGAGCACATTAGAGGTAAAATAACGCCTCTCTCCTCCCTCCTCTCTCTCGGCTTATGAGCGTCACCGAGCAGGTCTGCAGGCGTAATATCTAAGTTGTCAGGAGCGGTAAATAAGCAGACTGATATGTATTATCTCTGTAATGGCTCCAGGACTACATTTCACTGGTCTGATGTTGTCGTTAATCGTCAAGGATTTCGATTTGGTACAAATCCCAAAGGTGACACTAATGTATCCAAATATATTTGCAACAGATGTTAGTTTTTATTTTTAATGATGGAACAAGAGTTTAAGATTTTCATTATCATCAAACAGCAAGTTTTTAAATGAGGCCTTTGCCGGCAGTATAATGTGAGAAGTGTACCACCTACTGGTCACAAATTGCTTTTCAACACCATCATTAGGTTGCACAGTATGTCAACATTAGTACAGTACACAAATAAGATGAAATCATCTTTGAAAGGAGCAAACTAATGGAATTATGTCATTTGTGTATAACCTGTGGTGTTTTGATTGAGGGAAGAGATTTACTTATAATGCATGGAATATTACACTGTTTGACTTAATGTATTTCTTATGATTTTCTTACTGTGATGCATCCTGATCTATAGAATATAAAGCTATTTATTTAATGCAGCACACCTTAAATCAGTGGTTCTCAGCTGGGTTTGCTTTAGACATCAACATAAAACTAACCCATTTTACCAAGTGACAGATGCATTTGCAGTGAAAATGGTTTGATTGGATGCACTTGTTAAAGCTGATATGTCTGTTTATTTTGTGATCTTTAATGTGCATGATTATGCATGATCAGTTGCACTTCATTATTCACATTTAGCGCTGTTGTCCACGACTCATTTTTTTGGATTGCAACCCTGTCTTTGAGACCCACTGCCTTAAATGAAAGCATTCCTTCTTTTGCTTGTATTTGATGTGTTTGTGACAGAGGTCTGTCCTCCTACGCTAAGCTTTAGTGTTCTTATAATAGAAGTTTTATGTCAAATTTATGTTAAAATATAGTTTCACGTAAAGATAAAGAGGGTCACAGGGGTCAAATAAAGGCTGCATCCCAGTTTTCATCCAGTCCTTCCTAAATAGAATGTGAGATTTGAATTATTACATCCCAAATTGTAGTTGTTGCAATAGTATGCTAAAAATGCCTGGTAGATTTTTAAAGTAGACCTAACCATGTATGTTTTGGGGCTAATATTTCCCACAATCCCTCACACTACAGAAGAGGAGGTTGTTGGACTCATTTGATGTAGAATCTGTTATAGAAAAACGGTAAGGGATTTTTAATGTTTAAACCAAAAAGTGAAGTAATTTAATGGTTATTAATCTGTGCAAACACGACAAGGTGCTCTGTTGTATCAAGATGCAATTTTATGATGTTTTAAACTGCCATACCACTAAATTAATAAGAAGTCATGATCAGCTTCTTTATTAATTCTTAATTATTTTATCTTGACCAAGTCAAAGAAAAAAACAGGTGCATGACGCCTCTGGAAATGTGTGAATTGGGACGTATCCTTTGACTATTTTGAGATACGAGCAGAGCGTAACAATACAGCCCCCTCCTGTTTCCTCTCAGTCTCAGACAGGACAATGAGACTTGTTCACTTTTTTTGAAATCAGGAAGTAGCATGTCTGCCTGCTCTTTATTCAGACACATTAAACATGTTAGACCTTGGATTCTAAGGCTGCATTTTTTATTTTTTTTTAATCAAAAATACAATAGAAATAGTAATATTTTAAAATATATTACAATTTAAAATAACTGTTTTTAATTTAAACATTGTAAAATGTAATTTATTCCTATGAGTGTAAACTTAATTTTCAGTATCATTACTCCAGTCTTCAGTGTAAGTGTCTTCCTTCTAATATGCTGATTTCCTGCTCAAGAAACATTTCTAATTATTACCAATATTGAAAAGTATGATGATACCATGATAAATTTTGCTTTTCATGATTATTTGATAAATAGAAAGTTTAAAAGGAGAGCATTTATTTAAAGTAAAAAATATTGTGTAGCATTATAAATGTCTTTACTGTCACTTTTGATCAATTTAATGCATTTTTTAAAAATTATTTTCCTTTTTTTTTTTTTTTTTTAAATCTTACTGACCCCAATTTTGATGAAGCTTTATTAATAATTACTGTAATTTAAATTTTGTTGCAGCCATGATTCATCTCATAAAAACATAGTAGTTAAAACTCAAATATAACTTTAATTTAAAATAGACTGTTAAACTTTTTCTTTTTTTTTTTATGGTGTCATTGTTACAAGAAGTACTTACTATAGAGTTAGAGTTTGGTTTAGGGTTAGCTGCATGTAATTATGCATAATTTACTGTTAATACTATAGTAAGTGCTTGTAACATGCAACAAGAACACTAAAATAAAGCGTTACCAAACAGAAAATGCTAAGATTAAGTTGCATCTCTAGGCTTTGTTTAATAAATGTCAGATTTGTGAATGAATCAGTTCAGACTGGTTTTATGAACCAGCCGTTTCATTGAACTGTTGTTTTGATCTGTTTCAGATCTGAAGAGGACAAGAGGGCCGAAGTAACTCCGACAGGGGTTCATGAAGCCGGAGAGAGACGTGGAGGACTAAGTGATCACTTTATAAATAAAAGCAGATGCCTGGAATTATGAACTGTCGCTCCGCAGATGGAGGACGTCGTTGATGAAGCACTTCCCGACCCCACTCATGATCACTCACTTCTGATGCTCGCGCGTGTTCCGCCGTCACGCGTGTACCAGCACACACAATCACGCTTGAGTGAACGGGTTAAACCTGCTCTCAGACACATGATTAGGGGCCCGTTCCCCCCGTTCCTTGCGATGCTTGGTATTTTGCGCCTGAGCATCACGTTTGATTGATCTGGTTGTTGTAGCGTCTGTGATTGATGGCGGTTGTGGCACGGCACAAGCCCGCCAGCGCTTCTCCGAAAGCGAGCAAAGAACGGCCTGTCAGTGTCATTGATCTTCTTATAAATGAAATGTTCCGTTTCCCGCTGCATTTTATTGTTAAATGCAGTTCATTAGCGACAAAAGAGATTTATCACCGATGCTCTGTGTCGAGTGAATCACTGCGCTACAACAGCGCACGCCACGGTGCATGGTAGGCCGAGCCAACCTGAGGGCAAAACCATCCATCTCATGTGTGATCTGTCGCAGAGAATGATGCTGACCCAAAATATGCCATCTTGTCCTTAGTGTGTGTGATCTAATGCTATCAAACCGTTCAGAGATAAGAATCGAGTTGATCTTCTCTTAAGCCGCATGTGAACACTGGCAGTCAAAAGTTTGGACGCATCTATTCATTCTTGATTGACTGTTTTCCACATTTCAGAATAATATTACAGTCACCAAAACTATGAAACGACACAAAAGAAAGCATGGGAATCATGTAGAAAACAAACTTGTTAAACTGATGAAAATGCTCTTATATTTGAGCTTCTTCATGGTCTGGATATTCATCAACCAACTTCATGAGGATCCTGGGATGCTTTTAAACATTAGTGTAGGAGGAACACTTCTTTATGCTTTTCCTTCACAATTTATATTTGACTACAGCAATTATTATAAAGACATCAAAAGATCATAAGATATTGTGTGTGTCCAGATTTTGACTGCTAGTTTATATGATCTAGTGTTATTTTAGTATGACCTATTATGTATTGTTATCTATTAATATTTTGAATTCGCTTTTATTTTTATATTTTCAGTTTTCTTTTTAAACGTACTTAATTTCTTTGTAATTTTTATTATTTTTTTATATTTCTTTTTAGCTATATTTTTATTTTAATTTTAGTAATTTTAGTACTTCAATTTATGTTGTCTTGGCAACTGAAATAAAAATGTGTTTTAATAAAAAAAAACTATTTTCATATTTAGTTTAAGTTTTAGTAATTATATTATATGCTTTTGACATTTTATTTATTTTTTTATTTTTTAATATTTACGTTTAGCTTTAATTTATTTGTTATTTTAGTTTTAGTAATTTTATTACTTAAACATATTTATTTCACTTTGTTGCCAAGGCCACCTTTCTAATTTTCAATTGTTTTTTTAAAGTTTCATCTTATAAAGTTTCATTTTTTGTCACTTCGTTTTTTCTTCTTTCACAGATACCTGCAAAGCTGCCAAAGGATGTGGTTAAATGAAGGCCATTATGCACTACCTAGGTATTGCCATCTAAAACCATTACTGTACATTGGTACTGTACATTGGAATCTTTTCTGTAACTGTAAAGTTGTAAGTTTTTACCTTAGCTTTGCAGGCTATATGCTTCGCTTCTGAAGTGACTTTCTGCTTTGTGTTTCATCTTTAGTCTACAATATTTCCAATTATGCAATAATGCAATATTTCCATTCTGTCTCGAATGGTAAGCACAAAGCTGCACCTCTGTTTACTGCTGTTAAACATCTTTTGTGTGTGAGTGATTAGATGGCAAACTTTCCTCTCAATGAGACGAAGATTTGTCCTGAGCATCGCATGAGATGCCTCTCCGACACGCGTGAATACAGTAACAAAGATGAATGATTCACTGACCACAGCGCAGGATTGATTTACTGTTTGCACGAGACGACTTGCTGAGGTTTGATATACATTGTTGACAACCACACAAGTAATATTTCTATTTATTTCTTTTGCATTAATTTTTGCATAGTACTTCATTTATCAGAAAAGTTTTTTTCCACTATTTCTGCACTGATTTTGAGAGAAAATCTGCAGAATGAATTTAAAAGCACTGTTATTGGTCAGTGAACGCATTGTCAGATCACCAGACTGGCTACATTATTAAATTTAGAGATAACTGGTGAAGTGGTCGGTGGGAACAATATAGGAATCCAGAAAAAATCAGGGTATTTTAAAAGTGTGATTTCCAAGACAAATCATTTTAAAAATTATAAAAATTTATATAGTGAATAGAATTTTTAGCTAGATGCTCAGTTCTAACATATTTCTTCCACTAGAAAAAACAGTGTGGGTGTTATCCAGAGTTAATATTGTTAATTAAAACAAAACATGAAATAAAATGTTAACTAAATTAAGCTAAAATATGAAAAACAAATGCATTTTTAGAAAAAATTAAATGCTAAAATAAACTAAAACAAATAAAAATGAACAAATACTGTATAGACATATTTTTTAAAATAATAAAAATAACAAAAACTCACAAGACAATTACTAAAAAATATAATTAAAGTGTTAACAGAAAATATAAATATAAAAATTAAATAAAATAATTTTAAAATTAATACAATTAAGAATAAAAAATAAAATAAAACAAAATATCAACAAAACTGTAACAGTATATCAGTGACACTAAAATAACACTGGTGTGATTTTTATACAATTGTTTTTTTTGTTTTTTTTTTTAAATCCCATCGTCACTGTAAAAATCATGGAAATTACTCAAATCAAAAACATGCTGTAATTCAATTGCGTGCCTGACGGGTCAAACACACCTCTGGGTCAGAATGATTAATTGTTAATATTTATTTATCTACTAATATTTACACTATTATCTTACAGTTTACACTTCATACTCCATTAATTTCGGAGTTAAAAACTTATTTAGCTTCAACAATGGCCTTCTGCTAACATTGTTTATTAAGAATGACTCTAATCTGCCTGTCAGCCAGTATCATTTATTCATTATTCTGTCGACAATAGCGGGATGCCCTTCATAGACATGGAGTGAGCCACTGTACACAGCGGTATGTTATCATACACTTAGCTTGACTGTAAAACAGGGCAAAGGGTTATTCCCAGTCCTACAGGTAGATTTGGCTTGTATTCGGAGATGTGAGAGCAGCTCGGCTCTCATCCATATTCATCTTGTGAAATCGGGGACTGTGGCATATGGTCGGTACTCCTGTACACCCCGCAGAATGAGAGAGACAAGTTCAAAATTGGATTTAACACTCCAATTCCCCACTGACCTCATGGGCTGACACAATTACTATCCTGGAGGTGTATCAGGCAGGTCTAATCTTATTACAATAGCTGCGATCCACACGTGACGCTTCCACACACAGATCCGTCCCAGCCTGGACTTTTCACAGCCTAAAGAAATAGCAGCTCTTCCCCCCCGATGCTAAAGTGTTTTACAAGAACAGTTGTTGTTGTTTGGTGTCTTTGCATATGTTCAAACTTCTTTGAGCAGCGCCTTCTCTGAAAACTTGTTTTTGTTAGGTGACAGCGATAGTTTGTGAGGATTGTTGATGATGGGGTAATAGCAGGAATAAGTCCTAAAAGCAGTAAATGAATTTTAAAAGTTCCATCATCCTAAAGTCAATGGGTTCTTTGACTGAAGTCAATGGGTTTTTGCCTGAAATAAGGTCTGTGGTTCACACAAGCTCGGTATATTTTCATGTTTTCTACAACATAAAATGCATCAGCAATACTCTACTCATGATTTTTTTTAAAGCTTTTACTTGTCTTGCAGAAGGAGGGTGCTAATAATTGGCTTAATGGGACAACAGAGGTTGTGTGAGACGTTAAATCTGAAATCTGAGACATTGAATCTGATCTACTCACTAGTCGCTTTTACAGCATTGTGTTTCTAATCACATTCTTGCAAACTATTCGAACTCAAACTTTCAGGGAAAATAAAGATTGAAAGTGTCGGAAGCTTAATTACGGAAGCTGAAGTCATGCGACCATGTTGTAGTTTGTTTATAGCCCAACTTTAGCTTTTTTTTCTTCTGTTGATAACTAGATGTGAACTTCTGGGTTGGCCTACAAAAGCACTATCACTGTCATCACTACAATGCTCTGTGCCAGCGCAGATGCTTAAGATGGTTCAGAACAATAAATATACATAACGTAATGCAATTCTGCATCTGCATACAGTACATATACTCACGCAAAGCAATATACGTTCCAAAATCTGCTAAGGAGTAATTAAATGTAACAAATCATGTAAAAATGATCATCTTTCATTGGAAAATTAAACAACATTTTATTAAACTTTGATAATTGCCTTCTTCTTTTAAACAACTGAGAAGATAGTAATCAAACTACGTTTTATAAAAGTCACCGTTCAAGTTCAGAAATATATAGTACATCAGCATTTGAGGGGCGAAGGGAGGGATGTTTGTTTTTTGGGTAATTATAAAATGTGTTGGAGACATTTGAATGCACATTTTTGATGCACAAAGTTGTTTTATTGTCTCTTATAACAAAGTTTATTTTATTTAAACCGAAGAAAATGCAGACTGTGTTGTAAATAATAGTGCAAAATGCTCCATTGTTACACCCTAGCAGATTTGACTCATGTACTATATATAGCAAATCTAGATTGCCATTTTTTGGTCACAAAATTGGACTATATTTTTGCCCAGATCTTTATATAAAGTTGGAAATGTATGTCCAACTTTATCTGAACATACAGTATACTCAAGTATAGGGTGATATATACTACTGTATATAGCAAATCTCATCTACCTGTTTTTTATTTCATCATAAAATTTAAGTATATTATCACCCAGCTCTATATAAACTTGAATTTCATCTGTATACATACAGTATATTCACATAAGGCTATATACAGGTGCATCTCAATAAATTAGAATGTCGTGGAAAAGTTCATTTATTTCAGTAATTCAACTCGAATTGTGAAACTCGTGTATTAAATAAATTCATTGCACACAGACTGAAGTAGTTTAAGTCTTTGGATCTTTTAATTGTGATGATTTTGGCTCACATTTAACAAAAACCCACCAATTCACTATCTCAACAAATTAGAATACTATGTACTCAATACTTGATAGGGGCTCCTTTTGCTTTAATTACTGCCTCAATTCGGCGTGGCATGGAGGTGATCAGTTTGTGGCACTGCTGAGGTGGTATGGAAGCCCAGGTTTCTTTGACAGTGGCCTTCAGCTCATCTGCATTTTTTGGTCTCTTGTTTCTCATTTTCCTCTTGACAATACCCCATAGATTCTCTATGGGGTTCAGGTCTGGTGAGTTTGCTGGCCAGTCAAGCACACCAACACCATGGTCATTTAACCAACTTTTGGTGCTTTTGGCAGTGTGGGCAGGTGCCAAATCCTGCTGGAAAATGAAATCAGCATCTTTAAAAAGCTGGTCAGCAGAAGGAAGCACGAAGTGCTCCAAAATTTCTTGGTAAACGGGTGCAGTGACTTTGGTTTTCAAAAAACACAATGGACCAACACCAGCAGATGACATTTCACCCCAAATCATCACAGACTGTGGAAACTTAACACTGGACTTCAAGCAACTTGTGCTATGAGCTTCTCCACCCTTCCTCCAGACTCTAGGGCCTTGGTTTCCAAATGAAATACAAAACTTGCTCTCATCTGAAAAGAGGACTTTGTACCACTGAGCAACAGTCCAGTTCTTCTTCTCCTTAGCCCAGGTAAGACGCCTCTGACGTTGTCTGTGGTTCAGGAGTGGCTTAACAAGAGGAATACGACAACTGTAGCCAAATTCCTTGACACGTCTGTGTGTGGTGGCTCTTGATGCCTTGACCCCAGCCTCAGTCCATTCCTTGTGAAGTTCACCCAAATTCTTGAATCGATTTTGCTTGACAGTCCTCATAAGGCTGCGGTTCTCTCGGTTGGTTGTGCATCTTTTTCTTCCACACTTTTTCCTTCCACTCAACTTTCTGTTAACATGCTTGGATACAGCACTCTGTGAACAGCCAGCTTCTTTGGCAATGAATGTTTGTGGCTTACCCTCCTTGTGAAGGGTGTCAATGATTGTCTTCTGGACAACTGTCAGATCAGCAGTCTTCCCCATGATTGTGCAGCCTAGTGAACCAAACTGAGAGACCATTTTGAAGGCTCAGGAAACCTTTGCAGGTGTTTTGAGTTGATTAGCTGATTGGCATGTCACCATATTCTAATTTGTTGAGATAGTGAATTGGTGGGTTTTTGTTAAATGTGAGCCAAAATCATCACAATTAAAAGAACCAAAGACTTAAACTACTTCAGTCTGTGTACACTGAATTTATTTAATACACGAGTTTCACAATTTGAGTTGAATTACTGAAATTAATTTTTCCACGACATTCTAATTTATTGACCTGTATATTAAATGTTAAATGTTCTCCCACTGTGCAATAAAAATATGTGCAATAACCTGATATTTATTTATCACCCTACATCCTAGTACATCCTTCATCTTATTTCTTATTCTTTTATACTATTTCTATTCTATTTTATCTATAGCATACCTGTATACAATTTGTTTTTTGTATTTTTGTTCACATCTTATTTTTTTATTATCTGTGTGTTGTTGTTGTTGTTGTTGTTGTGTCTGTGTACTGGAAGCTGTGACACTAAAACAAATTCCTTGTATGTGCAAACTTGCCAATAAAGCTCTTTCTGATTCTGATATACACTGCCCTCCAAAAGTTTGGAAACGCCCTAGAAAAGTGGGGTTTTGGACAATATTGGCATGGATCCTTTTTAATTTGTGATCATTTTGCACTGATAAGGGACAACACAAACTACGAAAACATTTTATTATATAAACAGTTTAAACATAGAAAATACTTAAATTTTCGATTCATCAAAATATCCACCATTAGCAGCTATTACAGCTCATTCATAAAACAGGTTCATTGTATTATAAACTTAATTGGCAATCAATTGTTGAAGCTATTAAGGTGTGCTGACCCAAAAATCTTTTAAAAACCTGGGCCAAGTTTAAACCAGTAACCAGGCATCACAGCTGGCAAAGGGGCATGTCTGACTTTGACATGTATATATTGCCATTATTATGTAATCAAAATGAAAATTATTATTGCTGGTCTTCAATGATAATGTCAAGTTACTTTAATGTACTGTATTTGCACCAAAAAATGATAAGGATTTATGCTGATATCATCCAAAACCACACTTTGCCAGGGGTGTTTCCAAACTTTTGGAGGGCAGTGTATCTATCTATCTATCTAGATAGATAGATAGATAGATAGATAGATAGTAAATCTCAAATAATTTCTTGTATTGTCGCAAAATGTAAAGCTTTATGCCAAGCTTTAATCTGCTAAGTGCAACTGTAAGGCTTGAAGATATTAAGATATTATAAACAATAACAGAGAGTTTTCTGTAAAGCTTTGAAACAATGTGTATTGTAAAAAGCACTATACAAGTATGTGACCTGATTTGACACTCTTTATTATGATTATCTTTCTGCATTTTATAATAATAGTAGTCATTAAAACAACACTGTTATAACATTTTTGAAGTTAAGAAAGATGTGAAGCATATGAAGTATATTTTACATGAAAATACAATTTCACTTCCTACTTCAAAATTTCATGCTTAATTTAATGTTAATATAATGTTTTCAGCAATTTATTTACTAGAAATTAATAAATTTACTAGAAATTTCTGAATAAAATTGTTTCTACACCTTTTTTTCAGAGTATGAATTGACACAATAAATAAAAATATAAAAAAATCTGAATTACCTTCTGTTTTAGTTCTAAAAAAAGTTTTGTGAAGAATTCATTGAGATACTGTTATTAAGATTTCAAAAGAATTCATTAAGATACTGTAGAAATATATATATTTTAACTTCACTCTTTCAAGTTCATTCTTGATTTTTGTTTTTTAATTTAGTCTCATAAGTTAACACTGCAATTAAATATTAAAGTAGCTCAAGCTCATAATATATCGGGCCTGAAGCCAGTGATTTGTAACCAGCTTTAGTCTGAGAATAATTCTTTGGGTGTGTTTGTCTGCTGATTAAGAGCTCGGGATGTTTCCCTCTTGCCGTCTGTCCCAGCTGGGCCGAGGTGAGCGCAGGGAGGCAGGTATCAGTGCTGACAGATCGCACTGTTAATTGCTAATTGTGTCTCTCATTAGGCGCAGGGGTGACAGGTGTTGTTAGTGTGTTGTGAGTTTTTCTGCTCTCTCTCATGACTTGTGCTGGTTCCCCAGCGCTTTACCGCAGATCGAAGCGCTAATGGCTCCCCAGAGATATGCCATCAGCCCCTTGGCACAACGCACCGAGGGTTCAGCGTTTGATACTGTGTTGCAGTCACTCTGGAATTCCCAGCGGAGCGGGATTCGCTGTCTATCTCTGCCTGCCGCTCTCAGGTTATATGGAGAAGTCATTCTGAAGCAGCGTGTTTATCTAGTCATTTGGGGTGAGTGGAGTATCTAATATCAGGCCTTTGTGGATGAAATACGGCTCCCCAAAGGTCTGAAAAACTGAGTATTGTTTGGCGATTAATAGGGGGCTTTTGTTCCATCAGTTACACTGGATCAAATGTCAAGCATTTGTAGTGTTTCAGGCCACATTGTGGGTGTACGAGTGGCAACAGTGATTAAAAAAATAATCCTTTTAGATATTTTAATTTTTTAAAATTATTTGGAAATATCAAAAACGACTTTAGGAAAGTGAAAAACTTCTGTAATGAGCCCTTGAATTCTAGTGAAAGTTTGTTCACATCATGTCCAATGCAACTAACAATACAAAACTATAAAAGCTAGTCATACAGAGTCCAGTGCTGAGTTTTCATTATTCTCAGGACAAAACAAAATAACTATGTAATGTTTTTCTGCAGGTTTTGTACGATTTACATTTTTAAAAATAGTTTTCAAGTTTCAAAACCACTGACAATCCCTGCTCACTTTGTTTCCTTTTGAACATTTTTTGCACCTAAAAAAAAAATATTTTCTGACTTCATTGTTCACCATTTTTGTGCATTAAAAAAACTGATAATGCCATCCAATAAAAAATATTATTTTATAATTATGTAAATGAATTATAAATGATTATATAATTATTATTTTTATTATTATTATTATTATATATTTAAAAAAAAAAAAAAAAAAAATATATATATATATATATATATATATATATATATATATATATTATTTGATATTTTATCATGCATGTTTTTAAGCTAAACTATTCACATTTAAGCATGGTGTCGAATTTATTGTTTACTGTTTTAAAAAGTAACAAAAATGACCTAACCACCCAATAAAAAATATTTTATAATTTATTATAAATTATTATTATTAGTATAGTAGAAGTAGTGTTAGTAGTAGTAGTATAAAATATATACTTTTTAAAATATTTTATTTTCTAAACTATTTATATCAAGTATAATGCTGAACGCTATTCGCTGAAAATTTACTGACATGAATTGTTCACCACCTTAAAAAGTAAAAATAAATAAAAATACATGGACATCAAATAAATAATAGTATTTGTTAAAAATATTTTGTCATGTTTTTTTCATAGAAACATCAGAACTTGCTGTGACTAGGCACTGAAAACCAATTGCATGCATGAGGAAATATTATTTTTATATTCTGCTCAATCAATTTCCTCCATAATAGAAAAATAAATATTTGTAAACTGAATCGGATTGCAAATTTTTCAGAAAAAGTTCAGACACCTGTGATGCATATTTTTTGCTGGAACAGGCCCTAAAGCCTCCAACGCTGACTGAGGATCTCTGGTCACTCACTTTTGCTTCGTAATAGAAAAGTAAATGCAGTGATGATTGTTTTCTTGATTAATAATTATTTTTGTGTCTCAAGTGCTGATGTCCCTGTTTACCTTGCTGAAACTCTCTCTCTGGTGAGCCATGTTGTCACCGGCTACTAATTACAGCCTGAGGCGCTGCAGTTCAGTGTCTCCCCAGACCACCTCGACCCTGCGGCCCTGCTCTCTGATATTACTCTGCTCTCCTGTCTCAGCCTCTCTCTCTGTGGACATCAGCTCATCTCGCTGCTTAATATTAACACCGGTATTAACAGGCTAGCCCACCTGGCGTCAAACGTGGAGGCTCTCCGTATATTAGCAGAGGGTTTGTGGAGAAGGACTGCTGGTAATAACTCCCCTGTCGCCAGCTTGCTAATGAAGCAGTCCCGTCGTGGGACCTGTGTGCTGGCGGATTCGGCTCCAGGGACGCACACCGTCCTGCAGGAGTCCTTTGAGTGAGAGCTTGAAACTCTCCTCTGGGAGAAACATTCTCCCCATCTTTCAGGTTTTGTTTCCAGTCTGGAGAATAGAAACAGCAAAATCCATTGTTAGTATTATTATCATCAGTGTTAATACTTTTGTAGTTAGTCTATAATCCATATGTGTGCTTATTAGGCTTATTCATTTAAAAAAGTAGAAATGAGAAAAACTTGACGATACCAATGTAAATGGTAAATCTACTTTGGTAGAGTAGTAAACAGTCTATAGTATAGGGTGAAGTCAGATAAAATGGGCCACGTTTTGGTAAATGACTTATAATACCATCAAATAAGCTATGCGTGAGATCTAATGATATTCTTATAAATTAGCATGGGTCTCTAAAATATATATTTTTTAAATGTGAAAAAGTTTAAAGGTTTTAAAATTATGAGAGAGTATCAGCAGGTACCTTCTTGAGCCACGGCACAGCATTCATGTAAAATGGGCCAGCTGTTCAGTTAAAATGAGTCAATATAAAAAGAGAACAACACAGGTAATTTCAGCTTAAATCATTTTATTTTTAATAGGTAATTGACGCTATTGTCTTTAGTGTGCCATAGCAACACCATGAATGTATTTCATTAAATAGAAAGTTGAATGAATATTTAATTAAACAATGCAATTAAAAATGAACTGATCATGTTGTATAGGTGTGTGTTTCTGTGCATTGGTGTCTTTTGTGCATGTATGCGTGTATGGTTGTATTTTTTTAAAGACTGTTAAGATTTTATATGGATACATATCTAGGCCTATAAACCTATTTTCACCCTCAATTTCTATGTAAAAGTGTGTGTGTATGCATCCCATTTTACTGACATCTTCCTTTTTCCCTTTCTCTTCTCGTCTCTCTGTTTCCGTTCTTTGCTTGTCCTCCTGCCATACTGTCTGCAATGCAATTTTTTTTTAAAGACTGTTAAGATTTTGTATGGATGCATATCTAGGCCTATAAATCTATTTTCTGTCTAAAAGTGTGTGTGTGTGTGTGTGTGTGTGTGTGTATGCAGCCCATTTTAGCTGAAAATTGTGGCCCATTTTAGCTTAACCAGCCATTTCTACTTAAAATGACCCTTTTCACAAAAATTTAAATTTCTTTTATAAATTAAACCTTTTTATTTGAAAGAGCATGTCAAAATATTGTTCATAAACCTTTGCTTTGTTGGTAAGCTTACTTATAATTGCTTTAGTACCCTTATTAGTGATTAATTAAATTTACTATGTCAGGCTCAATTTCCTTACAATTTCTCTGGCAAGCTTCATGTAACACTCTGCCCTGCCCGCCTTAAAAAACTCAGACCAATAAAAATGACTGTTACATGTCAACAAGTGTTGAAGCAACAATGCAAGATCAGTTAAAATTTAAAGAGATATGATGCTACAACCTTATTTGGCCCATTTTACCTGATAGCCCATTTTAGCTGACTTCACCCTACAGAAATGAAGTAGAACTGTAACAGAGTAAAGCAAGTTTTTTTTAGTTATATATTTGCCAAAAAGTGCCTCTTAGTTCTTATGGTTATGCTGCTACAGTTTATAAATGTTATACTTCACTGCATTTTGCAAGGCGTTTTGTCTTGAACATCGGGGGTATAGAGAAATCTAGATCAAATTCTAGTTGGAATTTAATAATTTTGAACTAACATTTAAAAAAAAAAATATATATATATATATATATATATATATATGCACACTTCCCTTTTATTTGTTTGTCCAAAATGCAAAACGTTTCTTGTTTTGTCACATTCAGTTAGGAATTACATTAATCATGTAAATGATCCCATATTTTCAATTCAAAACGGCAAAATTTAAGAAAAACTGGAGTAGTTTACATCACTTTGTTACTGTCGGTCATTTAACTTTTCAATCATAAAACAATTGTCAAATACAATGTCCATCTTACCTCGCGGTCTTTCAACGTTAAAACCACTTCGCGCTGCTTCTGTGAACAGTAAACCTCGGCCACTTGATTTGATCGGCCATCTCAATCATTTCCACGTTGACCAGCGCTGTTTGACCTCTGATGCAGAAAACATTTAAAACTTTTTGTCATTCTACAACAAAAACAGCAGCAGTGCAAGAATTTCAAATATTGGGGAGGACAATTTGGCCATTTCTTATTACGGCCATGCCGTTTTGAAATGTGAGAACAATTTATAAAGCCAGTTTGTGCATTGCATTCTCAGCATAGCTGAATAAAGGTGCGATCAAATCTACTTTTGCTCGGTGAATTTTCGCAAGCGTGAAATCCACACAAAGAGGAATTTGCGTGAGGGCAAGAGATTTCCTTATGCTGCTTTAGCAACCAGTTAAAGACAAGTTGGTCATGGGTTTTTGCTAATTTTGCTAATGTGATATTTACAATGAAATAAACATCTAAATTGCAATATTTAATCTTTTTAATTTATAAAACAACTGCAATGCATCCAATGTGTAAACAAAATGATTTATGCACTAAATCCATCAGAAACTTCACCACAATCTGCATATTTTTAAATGCTCTAGACAGATGTCACTACCTGAATCTCACAGCGATTGGCTGCCGCCCACGTTTTTCACTTGATATTTGCATAAGGTCAAGCATTTCCCAACCTTTTGATGCTCTCAATGCTTTCTCCGGTCTGATGTCAATCCTACAATTTGCTGCAGAAACATGAAGCTCAACTCCCATAAAAATGAATTAGAAACACTTACTTTGCTCCACACCCTTAGTAGTGCTAATGTGTAAACTACCTGTTCCAGCTACTTTGAAGTGAATCTTGGCTAAACTTGCTAGTTTTTTTTTTTTTTTTTTTCATCATCTTGCAGTAACATATGTATAGCCTATAGCTGTAGTGATAGATTATGTTAAAGAATTAACCTTTAAGGTGCAGTCACACTGACTGTTAGTCATGGGCGAATTCCACTCATTTTAATAGGAATCCGTACGAATGGACGTTTTGTGGCAAAAAAGTTCCCCATGTAGATTTCATTCATGTTCAAGTTGGTCATCCAAATTCACCTCACTCACCACTGACTTTTGTGTGAGCTGATTTTCAAACTTTGCTACACTACTGACAACAGAAAATGGACTGTTTTTGCTCTTGAAATTTTGCTAATATGACCACACCTATACAAGGCCTGTTTAAAGAGTGCTTTCGCTTTAAAAGCATGTGTTGGTGTGAGTTGCTGTGCACGTCAAGTCATCTTTATTTATATAGTACTTTTAACAATACAGATTGTATCAAAGCAGCTTTACCGTATTAAATAGGAAAAATAAGTGTGTAACAATGCAAAAAGACAACAGTAAACACTCAATTTCAGTTAAAGTCAGTTCATCATTGATTCAGTGATGTCGTCGCCCAGCTCAGTTCAGTTCAAATAGTATCTGTGCAATCGAGTTGACGAAATCGCTGGAAATTAAGTGTCCCCAACTAAGCAAGCCAGAGGCGACAGTGGCAAGGAACCAAAACTCCATCGGTGACAGAAATGGAGAAAAAAATCTTGGGAGAAACCAGGCTCAGTCTATAGCTGTACATGTGACTATAGCAGAGCTGTGTTTATTTATTATAAGAATCGGAATCAACAACTCTTCATGAACAAATATAGTTCAGTAGACTTAATGTAGGCCTCTTACGGATGCCAGTCAATGTACCAAATTGATATAATGTGTTTTTATCACAAATGTCAATGACATTGAATGTGATTCCAGGAAAGTCAGAACTATCTGTTTTATAGTGTGTACTTTGCTACTGGTTTATTATTAGTATCAGTTCTCTCTGCTGTCAATGGCTTCCAGCAAGTTCCGTTTAAACAAATGGAATTCTCCACAAATGGAGAATTAATCGTTTATGGATATATAGTTGTCAAGGAATTATAATAAACATCAAGGTCATTATTTTAGATCACTTCCAATTATACAAACCTAAATTTCCACATGACTCTTTAAGACACTGTGTTTTAGGATCACCGACTGACAACAGGATGGACAGATGGATGTGGATGTGATGCTTTGTGAGTGATAGTTTGATGATTTTATCACTGTAGTGGTGTTGGGATCGCTCATCCTGACACCAGGAGTGGGTTTTTGTAATGTAAAATGACCTGTTCAGTCCTCAGAGTTTAATAGGCTGTGTTAAAGTGGTTTAAACATCCCTATTGGATTTATCAAATCAGATGTGACAGGACGCCATTTCAGCATCTGTAAGATGTTCATTTAGACACAAAGCACAACAGTCCTGTGCTCTTTTGTGTCTGAAAGAGAGAAGACCACCTGGGAAGACATGGAAATGAATATGTGTCACTATTATCTACTGAACTAATTATCCTTCATAATAGATTAGCGATTAGTCTCATTAATTCTGAAATTTCACTCTCAGGCCTTTGTCAAACTGAGACAAAGGTGTCATGTAAGAGATGAAAGACTAGATAGATAGATAGATAGATAGATAGATTCAATCCTGTCTATTGAATTTGCATATGATGTCATCATAAGGCATCTGTATATTTGAATGTTTTACCCAGCGCCTCAGATATTGATGCAACGTGACTGTTTTTGTGATGTAAACGTTGCAAGGCAGAATCTATCTGTTGCCGCACACCTCCGTGTCTATTAATGGTCACTGTGGGTAAAATAAGCAGTAGGCGTTTGACGCTGTGTTGACAGCCGTATGATTTATCTAAACCTGTCCTTTCTGTTTGCACCACCATGCTTGGTTTTGCTCGTGTCAGTCATAATAAGCGTCAGTGCGTCTCTCCGCCGAGGCGAAGGCCCCACAGCCAGCAGGTTTTGTTCTCCTCGTCTCTTCTGGCAAACTCTATTTAAACAACCTGGTAAACATGCCTGTCTTCATTCATTATTTCATCCCTCATCATGATCAAGCTTCTCAATTTAATGAGGCAAATAGATATTTCTGCAGTGATTGTCTCTCTCCCTCCAAGTATTAAGAATATTAAATGGACACATCTGTTTTTAATTAGCCGCTAAAGTCACCTCGACGCTGCCTTCCATTTTAATGTACTTCGTGGGCTGTTTTTTTTATATCCCAGTAAACAGCCGAGCGGTTGCATCAGCAGCTAAACGACGGAAAACCAAGCAGTCGGATCTGCTGTCCTTTAGGCCTGGTCTAAATTCCTGCTCCTAATCTTAAAAAGATACATGAAGATCTCATCCATATTCTTTTCCAGACAGAATCGAGCGGCTCAAGTCAGAATCGACACCGAAAGGTGAAAGGTCACCATCTAAAGCGAGATGTTTGTCCTCGGGAGATGCCACAGGCTGTTAAACGCTCCGTCGAGCGGCACACACACACACACACACAGCCTGAGGGAATTATGGGAAAGGTTACTCTATGAGGGATGGTGTTGGTTTTTTGCAGACGTGGCATGTTAGGGTGCTCGTGAACGGAGGTCCGGGCTGGGGATGATTTGAGAGTAAGCACAGACAGGTGTCAGCGTGCTCTCAAACTCCCTCTGCTGGCCCTCCGGGGACCGAAGCCATATTTACATACACACAAGAACTCAGAAGGGCCTCAGATGCACACACACATGCAAACACGCTCACATACACAAACACACGCGGTTTCCTGAGCTTCACCTGCCCTCTAGTGGAGCACGAACTAAACAAACTGTCTGCATCCTTCTAGCTCACAATAAAGTGAATTGTCAAGTTAGCACATCATTTAATTGTTTAGGTTTTATTCTAAAATTGAAAAGAGTTCTAATTGATTGCAAACTTGTATTGCTCATTTGTTGATCTTTCATAGCTCAGAAGACTTAATGAGGTTGTCTTCCTAATCTTAGATGTTTCTGCTAATGTAGTTTCTGCTAATTTTCATTATTTGAATCAATCAATGATGAACTGACTTGATTGTCCTCTTGCATTATCGACTCGCTATTTTCCTGTTTAACACTGTAAGGACAATCTGTATTGTATAAACACTATATATATATATATATATATATATATATATAGTGGCTTGACTTCAAATAAATGTTAAACTGAAATAAAAAAAATGTAAAAAAAAATTTTTTAAAAACTTAATACTTGGCCAGCTGCCAAGAAAACATTAATCATTTTCATTTAGTTCGACTTGATACTAAAAAAAAACTTAAAAAAAAACTGAAATAAAAGTTCATAAAAAAATTATATAGATATTAAAAAACTAATACAAATGACAAAAACACGCTACTAAATTAAGATTAAAATAGAAAAAAAAAAATATTAATAAAAGCTATAACAGTACCTCGATGATACTAAAATAACACTTATTGTGTTCAGCACAATCTATATTTATTTTTGTTGCAAATTAATCTGTATTTGATTTCATCTGCGTCATATGATTTTGTCTTGTGTTGTTTTTAATAATCTTAGAGGATGAGGGCATGTCACACAACCTGTTCTTTTTGGCATATGTTTGGCAGTTTCTGCCAAATGACAATAAAGGAAATGGGGAATATTTTCACTTCTCCTTTTGCAATTATGGCTGTTTGTTTTGCTATCCTAACCATAAAGGATTTTATGAATAGTTTCAATTTATTTATTTATTTATTTTTTTGTGGGGGTTTTTTTTCTCTTGCTGTTCCATTCGAATCCCTATCAAAACCAGGGTTATTATAGTTTGCCAAAACTAAAAATATTAAAAAGATAAGTTTTGCAGATTGTTTGCTTCAGAAATGTAGGATTGCTTCAGAACTTTTAGAGATATGAGAGTCTTTCCTTATGAGAGAAAACATGAGAAATTTGAGACTTTGACTAATTTGTGCTTCTATTCATCTCATTGTTGAATAGGGAAAGAAAAAAAAGAAAACAAAATTTCACCTGTGATTATTTTTTTCTCTCTCCCTCTTTCCAACAGGGTTATGCAAAAATACCAACAGGACCAGCTAGTGTTAAAATACTGCCATTACAATACAGTAGTGTAACTTCAGTATATTACACTATAAATATTACACTTCAGCATAAAACACTATAAAAAAAATTCTTGTTTGTTTAGGTGGTATTTATTTTATTTATTTATTAATCAAGCCATCCATCCATACATCCATCCACCATATTAAAGCAACTGAAAACTGTGCAACCAAACATGTATAGGCCAATTTCATTTAATGCAAAATCTTGCAATCCTTACTACATAATTTCGGCAATTGTCTGAATTAATTTGTGATTTAGTTTATTAATGTTAATGTTTGCAAATACATAGTAAATATAGTATTTATGCAAAACTTGTCAAAACATCTTAATGGCCCATTTATTGAGCAAATATTCAGATATATTCAGCCTCTGTATATATACATATTATTCAGATTTATTCATATTTCTGCATTTGTTCTAATTAAATACCTAGGCGTGCATAACCTATCAGAGCTGCTGATAACCATCTCAAAGCCTTTTATTTTTTATGCCCTTTGATATGTTTCATATGTTGCAGGGCCCTCAGTGACCACCAGAGTGCAGTCTGAGATCAGATGAGTGTGTGAAGTGGAGCAGCATGTGCTGATCATCACTGGCGCATGGTAATGCTGCTATGTTCAGAATAGCGTGCTGCTAACATACAATATATATAGTATGCATACTGTGCACATATGCATATTATTCACATAAAATTCTATATCCCACAGTGCAAATGCGCTTGACTCAATCTTCAATTTTAACATGTTTATTTTGACTGTTTTAATTATTTGACTGCCAAACATGACAAAAATTTTACCTAAAATTGGATTTAAATAACTTTTTACTTTAGAAATGACATCTGGATGTCACTCACTGAATTAAACATGCAATGTAATGAGATAATGTGACTGCATACAATCGTTGCATAATGCTTACCAACTGTGCACTTGCTATTTTTAAAAAGTAGTAGGCAGCATATGGAATATATTGAGCAGTATTCAGAGAGAAGCCATCATGATCATAGCCTAAGGCTATGTCTCAATTTGCTTATGGAGCCTATCTTATACACTAAATGTATGTGCTTTGCTGCTGCCCTTACAAAAAAATAATAATAAATAATAATAATAATAAATAAAAATAAAATAAAATAATAAAAAGACGTTTATTCAAGTGTGCTATTAGTATACTTCTATTAAACTAAAATTAAGAAAGCAGGCTATACTTTCAGTCTATATTACTTCTCAGAAATATACATTATGTACTTTGTAGTTGTGGGTATTCAAAGTTTTCTACCGTTACACTTAAAGTATACTAAAGTCATAGATGCAAACTTGAAAAATCCACATGAAAATATATGGATTACTTTTGGATGCACTATTTGTAATCTTGCACACTATTTAGGATTCTTAGCATGTGAATACGAATGCATGGTCATTCTGAGTGCTGCTCGACTTGCTTTTTCAAATGTGGGCAGATCAGATCTATTCATAAAATCGTATACAAGGGAACTGATGCAAACAGGATGTGTAGTTGAGAGTGTAAAGACAAGTGTGAATTTCTGTGACACTACTGGCTCCAAAAATTTCCCCCGTCTCACACTTGTTCAACAAATAGTTGATTGTAGAATAATTACACACTTGTCTTATACATTTACATTTAGTCATTTAGCAGACGCTTTTATCCAAAGTCACTTAAACAAACATATGCTAAACAAACAACAAACATATGCTATAATAACTAGTAAAGGCTATGTGTATATATATATATATATATATATATATATATATATATATATATATATATATATATATATAAGATTTAAAAAAATAGGTAAATGCTTGAATAACTAAATACATAATAAAAATGCATACAGCTATATATTCACACAGTGTTATTTTAACATTATTTATATACTACTACTGTATATTATTTATTGATATCTTGAATTAGCCTTTCTTTTTATATTTTCAGTTTTCATTTTAGTTTAAGTTTTTCATTATTATTATTATTATTAGCTTAAGTTTATTTTAAATGTATTATGTGATATTGTATTCTTAAAAAATATCTCTATTTTGCTTAGTTTATTTCAGCTTTAGTAATTTATCTCACACAGAGGGAAAAAAAAAACAAACAAACAAAAAAAAAGACAAATATGCTATATTTTGCATGCCAGGCCAGATGGCGATGTCACTTTGTATAAAAACACTATGCGCTTTCGCACATTTCTATAAACTGAACACGTAATACGCATGCGCATGAATTCGCGTTTTTTGTAGTTTACACAGGGACAATAATAGCATTGTTTTCAAAAACGTGCTCTTTGAAACTTCAAAAGTTAGCATTTTCGGGCCCATAAAACGCAGTTGTCGTGTAAATGAATGGCCAATACACACAAAAAATGTTGCGTTTTTATTTTAAAACACCTCCTTAGTTTTAGTTAACAGTAACAACACTGCAGTCAGTATAACTTTCCTCTCCTGAACTGGCACATGATGAAGTGAAATGAAAGAAGCTTACTTGAGGAGAATCGCGGATTCCTGCAGGAAAGGATTAATATTGCAGTTTTTCATTTTTAGTCATTAAGAGATGATCCGAAACAAATCAGCTATTCTAACTAATGGTGAGGTTTTTAATGTCTACAATTGTGCTGAAGAGAACCGCTGATGACTATTAAAACCAGCAAAAATGTTAAGAAGCTGCAACTAATTGGAAGGATTATGAACATCGTGTTGTTTATGAGACCGAAAGGCTGACAAATGCTTAGATTTTTACTCTTTCTGAATAAAATGAGTGATAATTGCCTGTGCAAAACTCAATGCTACAGTGATACTAGCTTTAGTAAACACCACTAATGAGACACTAGTGTTCATGGATATTCTAAGAGAAGTGCTCAATGTATTGCACGGCCTGTATTAAACAGACTTTCTCTGAGTTTAGTGAGTTCTAGCAAAGCCATTCAAACACAAGCCCCTCGAGCGTGATTTAGCATTCAGCATCCACAAAAGATGAGCATCTTGAGAGGCAAATTAAATGAGTAATTATGTAGTCGTGCTCCGTAAATGTTCAAAACACTGGGTGCTTTGGAGTCAAGCGTTTCTATTGTTGTTTCAGTTTTGTAGATTGAAGAACACATCATTAGAGAGGAGCGGCACAAGCTCACACAAACACTCGGACTAAAGTTCCTCGCTGAAGAAAGGGCCACACTGTTGGTTGACCAGAACAAGCAGTCATTGTGTTAGTGAATGAGAAATGAGTTAGTTTTGTTAAGGTCTTGTGACTTTGTTAATGGGCGACCTTAAGAAACCTCGGCCCTCCCCTCGACCTATACGGGGAAACGTGGAAACAGCCGAGCGAGATCACTCAAAAGAGGAATAATTAAACGAGCAGAAAAACATAACCTGTTTTTGTCAGGTCTCGGTAGAGAGGTCAGAATTTATTTTGGGGTCGCTCTTTCACAACTCAGGAGCCATAGTGGATTCTCATTAAACATTTTCACAATTGAAACAGTTGTTTACATACTGTCATAGTTTAGAGCTATAAAGTGAATGTGGATAGCATTATTTTGTCAGGAGAAATATTATTGAGATATCTAGACTTTTTATTGCTGACCTTGGTGTTTTGCCAAATCTGGGCACAGATTGAGACATTTCTGTGATCTTTTAGGAGAGTTTATTTCTCAGAAAAAGATTTATATGGAAGCTTGTTTCTGCTATGGGATAAAATAAAAAAGGTAATAGCAACTTTTTATCTCACTGCTCGGACTTTTTCAGAACTCCAAGATATACAAACAAAAACTCTGATTTGTGAAATATAAACTTGCAATTTGGAGAAAAAAAGAAGTCTGAGATATTAACTCTGAATTCTGACTTTTTTTCTTGCAATTCCGAGTTTACATTTTGCAATTCTGTGTGTTTTTTTTTTTTGTTTGTTTTGTTTTGTTTTGTTTTTTGGCATTACAGAATGAAAAATAAAAATGGTAAATGTGACTTCTTATCTCACAATTCTTACTTTTTTCTGAATTATTTTCAAAATAATGAATCTTACAATTCTGACTTTTCTTCCAATTGTGAGTTTATATTTCACAGTTCAGATTTCTCCGAATTTTGAGTTTATATCACGCAATTCTGATTGTGAGAAAAAAAAAAAAATCTGAATTGTGAGATAAAAAGCCAAACTTTTTATCACATGGTTTCAATAGGTTCAGGCAAACATCTTTTAATCTCTCAATTTCATGTCATTTATTTATAGGACACACAATAGAGAAATTAAAGAGATATCAGTTTGAAATTTTTATTTCCTGTAGGAATATGTAAGGTGACTTTGTCTTTTCTTAGTCAACAATCAACAAATTCAACAGCCTATACAGTCAGAGGAATCAAAGGTTGCTCTTTCATATCTGAGGAGACTTAATGGCATTTCAAGGAAGTATCATCTTAATCTCAAATTATTCTCTTAAAAATCTTTAGAACTGAATTTACATTTATGAAGTCAATAGTTGTCATACATGGTAAACTGAATGTGGATAACAGCTCAAAACTCTTGGTTTTGGCTTTGATGAGAGTTTATCTTGAGATCTGGTTTTGACTTGATTGCAGATTGGAATCTTGGCAAATCAAAACAAAGTCTTCTGATAGTTTTTATTCCCTTCACCCAAAGTCAAAGTCTCAGCTCTTAATTTATTATCAGTTCTGCACAGTTAAGATGTGATTTTCTTAGATCAGATAAAATAGTTTGAAGTTGTTCTTTCACATTTGTTTTTAACTCACTGACCCGTGTATTTAGTTTGGCTCATCTCAGCACAAAATTGAATTTGGTGTCAGGTGATGTTTTAATCTTGGAGGTACGCTTTTACATAAACACTTCCTCATGATTAAGAGGAAAATAAATCACAACAGCTGGGTTTACAGCACATTTAATTCAGAAACTGAAAACATGCATCTGTATGCCATCAGGGTACGATCCACATCCCGCGATATCCTTCAAACAAACCAGAAGCATGTTCCAGTTTCTTCTGTCTGCTGGAAGTTTCCCTCTTCAATCTAAAACCATGTTATTTCAGACCCATGTGAGGTTATTTATTTATTTTTTGTCTGTGGAACACTAAAGGAGATTTTTTGACTTACAAAATCTCTTTACAAATTCTGCTTTTGTACTCCATGGAAAAGAAAAAAATATACCACCATGTGAGTTTGAATGACATGAAGGTGAGTAAACAATGACAGAATTTTCCTTTTTGGGTGAACTGTTCCTTTAACAAGACACTAGAATAAACAATCTCTCTTTTAGACTGAAAAAAAGCAAGGTGTTTGTGATAAACTGTCACTTACAGAGTCTTTGGACTTTATCTCATCTCTCTTCTCAGGAGAGAGCGGTTGTATTCTCAATGGCCTTTATGTGAGGAGAGAGGATTTAACACAGGAGAAATAGGCCACCATTAGCCATCTAAGCAGCTTGTATGGAAGCTATTTGCTGGCTGTTTTTGTCCAGCCTTGAGGTCTGTGTCCCGGTCATGATCCCAGCAGGGACACAATCTGTGTCTGAAGTGCAGGAGGTGCCACAACAAAACAGCCCGTTATAGGACAGAGGAACTCGGAGGGGTTAGTTAAGAAGCAAGCCGAGCATGAAGCGTTGAATGCTTGACTCGACACGTGAAAAGAGAAGGAAAACATGCCGAAGCCCTCTGGCTGTCGCTCAGTCCTGCTGAAAAGAGGCGCCTTTTAGGCCTACATGCCACCGACACTCCTTATTTTTTCTCCTGAGAAAAAAGACTTTAAATTTCTCCTCTAGTGTTTCAGAAGAGATTTAAACAATGACTCAAACTCTGCTCAGATTTGCTAAGCTTCTGAATATCACAGAGCTGTTGAAAGCATTTTCATTCCCAAGATACAATATATGGAAGCCAGTTTCCACCTTGAAAGAAAGGTAGGCTAATTGCCACATTTTTCTCACAATTCTGATTTTTACATCTCAAAATTCTTTTTTTCCCCTCTGAATTCTGAGTTTACATTTCGCAAAATAAACTGTTAATTAACAAAGGTAAAAGTAATTAAAAGTTTTATTTTATTTTAATTCTGTGAGCCGATAAGGCCATTGCTTTCAACGAGAAACCATCAGACTTATGATATATATATATATATATATATATATGTATGTATGTATGTATGTATGTATCTATATATATATATATATATGTGTGTATGTATGTATATATGTGTATGTATGTATGTATATATATATATATATGTATGTATATATATATGTATATATGTATATGTATATATGTGTACATATATATATGTATTTGTATATATGTATATATATGTATATGTATATATGTGTATATATATGTATATGTATATATGTATGTGTATATACGTATATGTATATATATGTATATACAGTGGTGTGAAAAATTGTTGGCCCCCTTCCTGATTTTTTTTTTTTTTTTTTTTTTTGCATGTTTGTCACACTTTAATGTTTCAGATCATCAAACAAATTTAAATATTAATCAAATATAACACAAGTAAACACAACATGCAGTTTTTAAATGAAGGTTTAAATCACTTATAAATCACTTAAATAGGACCTGCCTGACAAAGTGAAGTAGACCAAAAGATCCTCAAAAGCTACACATCATGTTGAGATCCAAAGAAATTCAGGAACAAATGAGAAAGAAAGTAATTGAGATCTATCAGTCTGGAAAAGGTTATAAAGCCATTTCTAAAGCTTTGGGACTCCAGCGAACCACAGTGAGAGCCATTATCCACAAATGGCGAAAACATGGAACAGTGGTGAACCTTCCCAGGAGTGGCCGGCCGACCAAAATTACCCCAAGAGCGCAGCGACGACTCATCCAAGAGGTCACAAAAGACCCCAGAACAACATCCAAAGAACTGCAGGCCTCACTTGCCTCAGTTAAGGTCAGTGTTCATGACTCCACCATAAGAAAGAGACTGGGCAAAAATGGCCTGCATGGCAGAGTTCCAAGACGAAAACCGCTGCTGAGCAAAAAGAACATAAAGGCTCATCTCAGTTTTGCCAGAAAACATCTTGATGATCCCCAAGACTTTTGGGAAAATACTCTGTGGACTGACGAGACAAAAGTTGAACTTTTTGGAAGGTGTGTGTCCCATTACATCTGGCGTAAAAGTAACACAGCATTTCAGAAAAAGAACATCATACCTTTCAGCGCATTCTTCTTCAATCTGCAGACCGCGGCGGCGCACAGAGGAGCAGAGGACAAGGTGTGTGTTTATCGATAGATTCTTATAATATCTGCATCTGTGCAGTTCTTTGCCATACATACAGTTTACAAAATATCATGGGGTAGCAATCGGTTCCCCATCTACTGTAGCCTCAGTTTTCGCTGCGTTCACCTCTCAACACACCACAGCTGTTTCCTCCAGTGAAAATGAAATTTCATTTTTAGTAGATCTTGAAATATACAGTATATGAAAATGATTTGAACGCACCAAAAGGTCTGAGCTGTTATTCAAATTCCTTTTAAAGCTCTATACTTTTACTGTGTGTAAATAATTGGCTTGTTTATGTTTATTTCTCCTAATGAATTTTACAAGGTACATATGAGGAACAAAAGTTGAAACAACTGCGACCTCATCTCATCTCCTGAACTATGAAAGAACAACCTCTGAGCAATAACATTTTCATCTGGGAGGTCAAAATAGCTCTATAGACTTAGGGGAGCTTTTTATTCTGATCGTGAATGCAGATCAAAGCCGCAGTGAATTAGAGGTTACTGATGGAGTCAATACACAGGCCTCAGACTCACTCCGAATGAAACCTGCCATGAAAACGATATTGTATCCATTGTGCGAGAGAACTCTATGAACGCTATTGCTTTTCAGGGAACAGATTGCTTTGCAGAAATGGCTGTTGCGGGCATGCGAGTAAATGCATCTAGCTTGGCTTCCATTTGACGGCCTCATTTGTGCTTTATTGTTTCTTTTGCTTTGTTGCAGCTGCCCAGAGAGAAATACAACAACTTAAAAATTAAAACCACTCTGATTTTGAAGATGATACGAATCAAACAAGGCCTTCACGCGCCAACTCCTTGACTGTTTAACTAAAGACTTAAACTCAGGCATTTGGCTCAGACATGGGCTGATGTTCTCAGCTGTGTTTGTATATCTTGTTCTGTGATGGCATGATCCAACGCAGATCTTGAACCCTGTGGTAGGCATCAACTCTGTGAGATTAGAATGTACTCATCTAACTCAATTTCTGTGAGGTAGCAAAAGTACATTCTTTCTGACTTTCTAGTACAAACCTAAAGAAGAGGATTGCGAAGCTTTGAAGGCATGACAGCAGTGATTTACTGTCAGTGTGCATGTTGTGGCTTCTTCTGCCTTCAAGCAGTGATCATATTTATTAGATAAGTGCACATGAACGTCACCACAATGTCTTAATCAACATTGGGAAACTGGATTTTCTTTGATTTTCTTTCTTGGCATTGATAGTTGTAAACATTGACTCTACAATTTATTTTGTGCACATTTTGTGAAGAATAGTGAAAATCTTCAGCTTCCCCTTATTTGTGAACTATGTTCATTGAATAACAATTTGAATTATTTTCTTCCCACAAGACAAATGTATTTAGAAGACTTGTTTATGATTTAATTAGAGATTATTCTTGTTTGTTTATTCTAACATCATATCTAGCATTGATTTATCTTAAAAAATGTCTTATTTATTTTGTCTTTATGATCTTTTTAGTGTAAAACAAAAATACTGATTTTTATTTTTTTTTATTATTAGTCATTTATTTTATTTTTGTGTGTGTGTTAAAAATATTGGGAGATGCAGATGTTGATTTGTGGTGTTTGCGGTATAGATGTTTTTACCATGTAAACAAAATACACAAAATAAATACATTTTAGAATTTTTGTAATTAATAAATGAGCAACAATGATCATGTGACTGTGTACAGACAGATGTTCTTGCTTCCACTGAAGCTTAAAATGCTCTTTTGATCATCCAAAATCATGCTGGAAAGGAGGATCATCGGGTTTTATTCAGGTTTCTCCAGTGCAATGTCATTAAAGGAATTGTTCACCCACAAATGAAAATTTGCTGAAAATGTACTCACCCTCAGGCCATCCAAGATGTAGATGTTTCATCATGGGAACAGATTTGGAGAAATGTAGCATTCCATCACTTGCTCACCAATGGATCCTCTGCAGTGAATGGGTGCCGTCAGAATGAGAGTCCAAACAGCTGATAAAAACATCACAATAATCCACAAGTAATCCACACCACTCCAGTCCATCAATTAACTGTTGCAGTTGCTTGCAGCTAAAATATGAATCCTCTAGTCATAAAAGCAATGTTGCTTTCTCCAGTGAGAATGTCATCTCCTCTTATTTAGAAGAGAAATATGCTGAGCTCAAGCACTGTTTACAGTCCAAAAGAGTTCAGTAGGAACAAACATGTAGGACTTTTTCACTGGAAGATGCATTAATATAGATTATAGACTAGTATTTTGGCCGGAAGCAACAATTTAAAGTTATTTATGTATGTTTAAAGTTATTTCAGCGGTCTGGACTCTCACTCTGACGGCACCCATTCACTGCAGAGGATCCATTGGTGAACAAGTGATGGAATGCTACATTTCTCCAAATCTGAAGAAACAAACTCTTCTACCAAATATGAATATTCAAATTCATGTACATCTTTAAAGCTTTTTTCTTTACTGAAATTATTGATAGTATAATTTGTAAGAAAAAAAGCAGTTTTATTGGAAATCTTAAACTTTTTGATGTGTGTTGTATTGTGATGGAGAGAGTCACATTTTTCACAGATGCTTCTAAAAATCTAGAACGAACACATCAGGTCTTGTGGAAGTTTCCTCATAATGCCACATTAGAGTGGATGAAACATAAATGACTTTGTCCCATTTCGAGTCAAACCTTTCCAGGTATCCCCAGCAACAGTCTCAGATTGTCCCTGGGGTTTTTCCATCGCTTTCCACAAATTATAATGTAATCAGTAGTAATGCCTTCAGTCCATGAGCGTCATGCCATCGAGTGAAAAATCTGCACTGGCTCGCTATAGATCTCTCAGGATGGGCCGTGTTCAAACGCAGCCGTCTGAGAGAGATCTATTGGGTAATAACACCAGAGACTCTCGTCGCAATCATTATTACGATTGCTGTTACGCAAGCTCATGAGCAAGAGCCAAGTGTGATTCATCTAATGGCTGGAAGGTAAACAGAGGTAGAGAGTGTATATCATCTCCTTCAGGTGTCATTACTGTGTACTTTAGAGTCCAGTGATTTAATGATCTTTCACGTACACGACAGACGCTGCTTTCACAGACTCTTTGTCTTACCTGGATGCATTCTTTTGCTGAAAGACAGCACTTGATCTGATGAAGTCTAGATAACTAGATTTAGTTTAATAGAATAACTGCAAATCCAATGTAACTCATATCTCATAAAACCTTTCAGGAAATCCAAGGGTATATATACCCTTCAAAAGTTTGGTGTTAGTAAGTTTTAATTTTATATAAATTATATATATTTTTAAAATTATACTATAGAAGCTCGTTTCCACCAGAGGTTAAAAAAAGTAAAAGCAACTTTTAAATTCACAATTCACAATTTTTTTCTCTCACAAAATCACACAATTCTGTTTGTTTTTTTGTTTTTGTTTTTTTACAATTTTGAGATAATTCTGAGATAAGCCTTAATTACCTGATTTATTAATTACCTAATTTTATTTTATTCTGTGATGGGTAAAAAAAAAAAAAAAATTGCAAAATATAAACCTTTTTCTCTTAATTGCGAGAAAAAAGTCAATTCCGAGTCCATGTTTTTCTATTCTTACTTTTTCTCAGAATTGCAAGTTTATATCATTTTAAATCATATATATCTGCAATATCATTTATATCTTGCAATTTTTTTTTTATATTCATCAGCGATTCATGGAAAAAAAAATGAATAAAAAAGCAGTACTACTGTTTTCAGCATTGATAGCAAATCATCATATGAGGATGATTTCAGAAGGATCATGTGACACTGAAGTAATGATGCTAAAAAATTCGGCTTTGATCACGGGAATAAATTACATTTTAAAATATATTCACACAGAAAACAGCTATTTTAAATTGTAATAGTATTTCTGTTTTTACTGTATTTTTAATCAAATAAATGCAGGCTTGGTGAGCAGAAGAAACTTCTTTCAAAAGCATTTACTGACTTTACTGACCCCAAACTTTTATACTGGTTTGAGTGCCTTAAGAAACTTGAAACAGTTAAAGAATGTATTTAACATGGTTTATTTCAGAGCATTGGGTCTTAACAGAGTTAAACAAAACTGGTATTCTCTTAGAAACTATCATCCACTCCTTACTGGTATAAATGGTTAACTATAATCATAAATACACAATAACAGCACTGAAATGTATAAACCAACTTGTTTCTTTTCATGTCCAGTTTAATCTCTGGTCACAATGTGTAAAATCCAATGGAAGTGGTTCACAGGGTCCAACAGTAGAATGGCACAATGAGAAGACCAACGGAATGAGCCAGAAACAAACACTTACAAACTAGAAGCAGCTAGAAGAATTTGGGTTAAAAAAAGGCAATGTAAGACAGAACTTCAGCAACAAGGCAGAATCTCATCTGAACAGTAGCCGTACGCACATGGACTACTTCGTTTCCAGGAATGCTTGAGAAGCTCTAATCATAACACTTGACGTACAGTATTCAGTCCACTCTCAAAGGCCACGTACACACTGCAGGGAAATACGGTTGTCACTCATTCACCAAGGAAAATTTGATGTAGGATTTACTTTGTAATTACTTTAAAATTTGCCAGCAATTTATGAATGCAATCTGGTTTAAAAAAATGGCAAGGAACATTAAATGACATTTTAAAGTAAAAAGACTGAAACAGTATTTTTCTTGTAGAACATACTCAATAGGCTTTGAAAAAATTTATTTATTTTTTCTTTTTTTACAATGTTCTACACAGGACAACTAACATTTCTTTCATCAAAAATAGCTAACACCAAGCTGCTTAAACCAATGGTTCTCAACATGAGCAAAACTTCCAAAGGGGGCTCAAGAGGACTTAAAAAGATTGCAATTTTCAATAGAGTTCATTTTAAATTCTTAGACCTGGAAAAATCATGTAAATTAATAAAAAAAAACAAAACAAAAAAAAAAAAAACATTTAGGGCATTTTTATAATGAATATACACGTTTTTAGGCATGCCATACACCGAAATTTTATATATATATATATATATATATATATATATATATATATATATATAGATACAGATATAGATAGATAGATATATAGATATATAGATATATATAGACAGGGTATATATAAGGCATGACAAACTACAGTAAAAATTTGAGTAAAACTTTTTTTTTTTTTTTTTTATATTCTAATTAATTTTAATTGCTAGACCGGGAAAAGTCATGTAAATGAATACAATCTTAAAACTTTTAGGTCATTTTATAATGAATATTATTTATTTATTTTTTTTGGCATGCCATACTCCGATATATTTTATAGAATAAAAATTGTGAGTAAACTATATTTTTAATCCTTCAAATTAAGGGGGACAAATATCAAATGTTGTCGTGGACAATTTTGGGCGTTGGAGTGAAAAAGGTTGAGAACCACTGGGTTAAACTGTTGGCTTTCGTGTGTCTTTTTTAGGAACACGTTATGCAAAATTTTCAGTCCTGTTTTCTGTACACACACAGAATGACAATTTAAGGAGTTTTAATTTGTAAGTTGCTTTGGATAAAACCATCTGCTAAATGACTACATGTAAATGCATTTAAATTTTGCATTATGCACGAAGCCAAAGAGACAAAATTATCCAGAGACTCTCACCTATTCACATGTACAGTAGCTGCTGGTAATATCTAAAACTAGATTCTCTCTCGAACCACATCCTCAAAATTCTCCTGCATTTATACAAATAATTAAAAAAAAGCCCATAAAGGGCCGGGGCTGTCTCGTAAGATCCACATCTCAAGTTCTGTACAAGCAAATAAAATATGAGCTCTTTAAAACATCCATTTCTCATAACAAAATAATCTGATCCATTAAAAGTTCACATAGCAAAAAAGGTAACAGATCTCCATATATATATTTATACTGTATATACACACACATACTATTTTGGCAGACAGAACACGAAGTAGTTCTTTATTGTAAACAGCTTCCTTCTTTCCTCGCACACGACGTCTCGGTTACATTCATAGCTCCAGTTCTAATTCCTCCTAATACTCAAAGTTTGTGCTTGTAGAAAGACCTGGAGCGAAGTTCGGCCTCGTCAACACCCACCTGACCCCAGAGAGACACGGACAGGGGACGGGAACGGGAAGTAGAGGAGGCCTTGGCTCCGTTTCATTCTGAAGCGTCCTGCGGGCGAGACGCGCTGAGATCTTTCGAAATGTTCTCTCGGTACACGCTGAACCTGGGAGAGGATTTATGGGATTTGGCGGGACGCTTCGGCACCCTCAGTTCTCCTCGTCTGTGACGTTGTCCTCCCTGACTACCTTCTCTGCCATGGTCTCCGGGATGGCGTCCAGGCTGCGGCGGACCTTGGAGCCCGACACGGATGAGGGTCCCGCTCCTCCCTTGGCCAGGTTACAGGTGAGGGCGGCGTAGTGGATCTGTTTCACATTTTCCAGCACTTCCGCCCGAGCGTGTTTCAGCAGATCGGCCTGGCCCTAAAAACACACACAAGCAGAGATAAGGGGTCTCAGTCACTAATAACTGGATACAAGTATTCTTGCAGAAAATATTCTCATATTCATGCAAAGACTTGTTCTTATCACTGTTGTAACTTGGTACTAACTTGTAACTAAGCAGCTGCATTTTTATGCAGAATCTACTGCAGGTCGTGCTGTAATGCCCAGTATTTAGGTAATCATTATACTAAAATAAATGTTCAATGATCTATTTTCTATATATATATATATATATATATATATATATATATATATATATATATATATATATATATATATAGAAGATTGAACATTTATACATATATACATGTAAGTTTAATACTAAAATAAAAAAAAAATAAAAGTGAAATAAAAATAAAGCTAAAGAAAACATTAAAAAATTTAAATGAAAATATAAATGAAATATAAAAAGCTCATTCAAAATATGAATAAATAAAATGTACTATAATAACTAAAATAGCACACACACTTCTCTCTCTTGCAATATATTCTCTTGCTATATATATATATATATATATATATATATATATATATATATATATATATATATATATATATATATATATAGCATTTAAAACATTTTATTTTAAACAGTATGTAATAAAATATTTGTATTTGAAAAAAATCACAAAAAACCTTATGTATTAGTAAATTATGTAAAGCTAAAGAAAAAATATTGTAAAAAAGTAAATAAAAATGTAAATAAAAAATGAAATGTAACTAAATGTAACTAAAAAATGAAAATATAGAAAATGTAATTTAAAATATTATTAAATACTACAAAATAAAAGCTAAAGAAAAATATTGTAAAAAAAAACTACTAAAAATAAACAAAAGCATAACAAAATGACGACCTAAAATTTAAATAAAAATGAAAATATAAAAAAGGTAATTCAAAATATTAATAAATACTATAAAATAAATACTATAATAGCTTACACGCACACACAAATGTATGTGTGTGTGTATAAACATTTATTTAAAAAATATCTCACAAAATATTTGTATTTGACAATAAAAATGTACTTGCACAAAGGAAGCTAACTCTACTGCTAATAAATAATCTCAGCATGGTTAAATATTGGTTGGTTAAGCCTGGTCGGTATGTCTATCACTAGTTTTTAACTTTGCTGGTTACTTGCGACTGTGTCCTCATTATATTTGCACATTTGCCTGACATCAATACACAGTGACACAGATCACATGAAGCACGGCCACCTCAAGTACAATTTAAGTACAGTACATAAAATAATGGTAGTCACAATTGTGGTGAGTTTAAAACATACAGCATATATCTGGAGTGACATTTTTGAGCTTTATCAACATGCAAGTACTGGAGTACTGAGTGATACGTCACAGGAGACATATACTGATGTAAAGAGCAGGTGTAAACGTTTTGGCCACAGCGAACACTGTCATTTGTGTTGTGCAATAGATGTGAGATAGAAAAATGGCTGTGATGAACACTAGTAATTTTTAACACAATGGCTCTGTTTTGAACAACAGGCTTGTGTAATCACAGACACATTCACTGTTTAATTCTCATTGATGTTCTTTAAGCAAACCAAATCACCACCTAAATAGACTTTAATGCTGTGATGTCACTCAAATCGATTCTGTCCAGCTGGAGCACTTCAGTTTGAAATGACTTCCATTTAAACATCTTATTTCCAATGGTGTGTGTGTGTTTTAGGCACCGGAAGGCACTCGTGAAAAACTTTTTGTCAACCATCAACCAACCAGGCTGAAAAACAGAAATGATCAGATAATCTTAAACTTACCTACATACTCAGTTAATGTTTCACATTTGATTGTATTGGACCTGAAAATGTCACACTACTTAAAGACGGAGTATGAAATTCCTATCCCATTAACATAAAAAAAATTCTACTAAAAATATGAATGTATATTGTATTACCCTGATGTTGTGTTTTTACCTGAAGATGCTAGTTAATATTATTGCTTTGGACTAAAACTTACTGACTTTGCTCACATTGTATAACTACAAAAAAGAAATAAAATATAAATAAGTAAATAAATAAATAAGTGTGTATATACGCAAGTAAGTAAATATGTAAAATTTTTGTATTTTGGGGGGATATTTTTCACCTTGTTACACTTGTGGTGTTCCCGGTCAAAAATGTTTAGCCTACGAAAAATTGCTTATAATTTTCTTGTTATGCTATATTATGAAGAAATGTTGGATTCTATTTGGATCTATTTATCAGCTTGTTTTAATTAGCACAGGTTTTGTATTTCTTTTTAGAACTGATTGATCATAGGCCTCATTGATTTGAGCTTACGCACTTTCTGAGTGAAAATTGCCAAAATTATTCACAAATAATGATTTTTTTAATCCAAAAACTGAGGTGCTACTCATTTTATGTAATAAATAATACATTTTTATCAATATTGTTGCTTCCAAGTTCTGTGAATGGTTGTGACCATATGCAAAATCTAAGTTATAAAGATGAACATATGCTTTGATGAGTTGAATATAATGAATCAATAGCCACCTTTATACTGCAGGATTTCATTAATGCTGAACCAAACGTCTAACACCTAAACATACTCAACCTGTAACACGTTTCTTTGACTGCCTTGTGTAAGCACTGAGGTACTTCCTTCAGGAAATGCAAATCTAGTTAACGGTGCTGTTCTGAATTCTATTACAGGCTATTTGCTTTTTATTCCACAAGAGGTTGTGCAACCCCGAATTAAACAGTCAGTGTCCCGAAACTGCCACATTGGTTGAGAAACTATTAATACTCATTAAATATTCAAGATGTTAACTGCAATACATCACAGCATCTTAAATCATAAGAAGCACATCTGAGTGTTAAAATCTTCTTATGGTAAAATATATGCAAATCGTCATCTCAAATGGGAGCAGAATTTTTCACAGGTGTTAACGGCTGTTCAAAGTCTCAGCTGTGATCACCTTCAGAATCGTGATGTTCCAGGTGAAGCTCTCTATGGATTTGTGGAGTTTTCTTCCCTTCAATCCCTCCTTCATCGCCATGTCATGTAGCTTCTCATGGAACTCCATCGCTGAAATGACAGATTCAGAAGTTAAGATCAGAGCTGGCCAAAAATTATATATATATATATATATATATATATATATATATATATATACACACACATACATACACACACACATACACACACATATACATTATATATATATATATATATTATATATATATATATATATGAGACTTATGCTCACCAAGAAAAAAACAGTAATAATTTGAAATATTATTACAATTTAAAATAACTGTTTTCTATTTTAATATATTTTAAAATGCAGTTTATTCTTTTGATGCAAAGCTGAATTTTCAGCATCATTACTCCAGTCTTCAGTGTTACATGATCCTTCAGAAATCATTCTAATATGCTGATATGTTGCTCAAGAAACATTTCTTATTGTTATCAATGTTAAAAACAGTTGTGCTGCTTCAAATTTTTGAAACCTGATACATTTTTTTCCAGGATTCTTTGATGAATAACAAGTTCAAAAGAACAGCGTTCAATTGAAACAGAAATATTTAGTAACATTATAAATGTTTTTACAGTCACATTTGACTAATTTTATGCATCCTTGCTAAATAATATAATTTAATACAATTTAATAATTTATTTCTTAAAAAAAATGTACTGACCATAAATTTCTGAACAAGTGTGTACATTTCCACATTTATGTATTTGCAGTTTACAATTAAATATGAGAAATCATGCCTCTAACCAATCAACTGTTGTGACAGAATTTAAAACGTTAATTTAAGAAATCAGCAAAAATCAATAAACACAGAAAAATATTTATATATTTCCATTTATGTGGACCAATATCACAATATATTGTTATAATAAACAACAATATTTACCTACACATTTTAATAGAATCATTTTAATATATGAAAGCTCATTTCCATCAGAGTTCTTATGGAAACATTCTTATGGAAACATCATTATTAAAACATTTGTCTATTAAAACTCTGATTCTTGAATCGTGACATACAGAACAATTGTAAAACTAGTCTAAAAGAACTTAAAATGTGCCTTAAATCACTGCAAATAGAGTGCAATATTTTGTTTGTGGGACGTCCCAGCTCAGCATGCACAACTCACCCATCGGGCTAAACAATAAGGATGGCTCGTGGACAACTTTAGTTATCAGGATCAAAGAAACTATGGGATGTGGGCGCACGGTTCAAACAAACACATTCACTTCCTGTCATCTCAACACACACCACCACGAGGTGAGTTTATTCTGTTGGCTCGGATTAAAGCCTCGTGGGAGACGCGAGGACAGGGCTTATTGTGTCACACACAGCAGATCCATCTCTTTGTGTTTGGTGTTTTTAACCAGACTGACGGCTTGTTGCAGTAAATTGTGAGTGTCAAGTTTCTCCTTGAGCCGCGCGGCGCAAATGAGGACGATAAACACTTGTGACACGATCAGAAAACAGGTGGCTAATACACATTTAAAACAGAAAGAGAAAGAGAGGAAGAAAAGAAAGAAGGGAGGAAGCAGAGATGAGAAGATGCGAGCGTGGGCGCAGCAGACAGACAGACATGAATCCTTTCAGACTGCATTAGCATCAAGGCAAAGAACACAGAAGAGATTTGTCACCAAAGAACTGCACCGTTCTGTTTCTGTCTTTGTCTTTCTTTCCTTCGCACTGATCTGAAGAACGGCCACTGAGGAGAGGAAACATCTCTTTTCACTGATAGTTTAGTTTGGTGTGCTGCATCTTCAAAATAAATGCCACCGATATGATGCACGTTGCACACAAATATGACAAGATATGGGTGAAAATGCAACGTTTTAATCTGACTGGTTGGTTTCAATGCCACTTCCAGGACTCAAGCTGCCAGGAAACAAATCTACAATGAGCAGGCTTGTTGTGTTTGAATCTGAATGAACAATAACAATTATGAACAATAATAACTAAAAAAAAAAAAAGACATTTCTGATATAAAAATAGCATAAATAATAAAAGTCCATATGACTATATTCTGTAGTCATATGATTGTTTTGAGTGCAGGTTTATTATCGTTTACTAAAACTAAAGATATTAAAACCATTTTTGAAATGAAGCTGAAATTAAATAAAATAAATATTAGAGTGAGAACTTAAACTAAATGAAAATTTAGGAAAATGCTGTCTTGGCAACTAGCTAAAAGAAGTTTAAGTTGAAACACTAAATTAAAAAAACTAAAGCTAAACTAAAACTAAAATAAAAATGAACTTAAATATAAATACAAAAAATATAAATAAATAAATCAAATTACTATAAATTAAACTAAAATTTATAATAAAACTGAAAATATAAAAATAGAAGCTAATTCAAAGTATTAATAAAACGTTAATCACATAATACTAAAATAACACTGATTGTGCGACTGAAACAGACTGAAACTTAAAATGATTAAAAATTGTTATATTAAAACTTATACAAAAACATGTTAAGCACATAACAAAACTCACTAAAAATTAAATTAGAATTAAAATGGAAAAATATAAAAATAAAAGCTCATTTTAAAATATTAATAAAAACTGTATTCGTATATATTAGGGATGGTAAGATTCACAGATTCGCATCAGTGCATCGGCATAAAAGTTAAAGATGCGATGCATCGATTTAAAAAAGTGTGCATGGGATACAAGTTGCCATTTGTATCACGATGCATCGTTTCTAACATATTTGCATCGGTTAAAACCGGTTTATTTATATATAGTTATTAGTAGATGCGCTATACTTTTATTATTTAGAAAGTGACCAATATTTTCGAAGTAGGTTGATTTCTCCTCTCGAAACTGTTTCTCAAGTGCATTCTCCATTCACCACTGCTGCTACGTGAATATGACGTATCACAACAACACTACGGAGAACGAGGCGTTAGAAGTCACAATGCACTTAAGTTAGTTTATGATTTGCTGTCTGTCTGAACCAAAGGAATAAATGCGAACTAGCTATATGTACAATATTGAATTGCATAGCATCGTATTTTTTTCATTGCATCATATTGCATTGAATAGCACTGTGTTGAATCGAATCGTAATCGGATCGCACTGCATCGTATTGTATCGCATTGTAGCTGCTTCATATGTCTCTTTAATGTTTTGTATCGTTGGCTATGCATCGAGATGCGTATCGTATCACCCTCAGTTACTTAGATGCACATCTCTAGTACATATAAATAATACTAAAATAATACTGTTTGGGTGAGGAACAAGGAATTTAAATTTATATGTGCTATGTTAAATTTATTATACAAAAACTAATAAAAATGTTGAAAGAACATAAAACCAATAAAAATTTTATTAAAATGAAACTGAAAATATAAAATTTAAACTTAATTTAAAACACTTATAAAAACTATAATCTATATGCAAAACTATAATATATAAATCTAACTAATACTATACTATAAAACTATAAATAATACTAAAATAATACTACAATAATTAAATTTATAAATATATAGACTAAAATGTATAAATAAAATATAATATATAAACTAATTAATACTAATTTAATATTATAAAACTATAAATCATACTTAAATAACAGTTTGTGTTTGGAACAGACTGAAATTTACTATGCTTCTTTTTATGGCGATTTGGTCCTTTTTGGATATCGACAGATGTGTTTACAATAGAATTTGTGTTTAAAAACACTAAACTAAACAGCAAAAACCTCAGAATACTGCAAATGGCCGAATATTTACATGCATCAACTTGCATATTTGGTGATCAGCAACTTGGCAAAGCACAGTTAGGGAATGAAGAGGAATTAGGACAAATACTGTTACTCCTAAACCCCTGAATGACTGACAATGGGAACGTCCATCAAACCCTGTGCTGTTTCTGTCTTTCTGTACATTAGCAACAGCGTGTGAGAGTTAATCCGCCTATAACCGCACATCTGTTGCGCTCCGTCTCACATTCTCAGCAATGACATCTAGGTGTGCAAACGCTCCCACAGCTGTAAACCCTCTCTGAAAGGAGATCGTGGCTTAAACGACGGTCTCTAGATGCAGATCGCTGGCCAATGAGGCGGCACACAAGCCTGGGGAGACAGTGTTTGACTTCGTACAAATAGAGCAATAATGCTCAAGAGGGAGAAGCCATTACCGCGAGCAGCGTGAGCATATTTCAAGATGATTTGTATTCATTCCTGCCGTTACTTTCACACTCTGTTAACCTCAGTGGTGGTGGGCTCTCACGTCTGTGAGCCCCTCGGATTTGACGGGCGGTAAGCAAGGAGAGGTGCTGTCGGGTTAATGATGCATGATCAAGCCGAGGAAGGCGGCCAATGGCACTCCGACTGCTCTTCGTGGCAGGGGTTGCCTAGCAACATACTGTAGGAAGAGTGGGAAAACCCGGGCTGTCATTCCACACGCGCGGCGTCTCTGTGGATGCCAGCTCTGTAACACTGCGCAGACAGCATGAAAGAACGCTGCAGCACCCCAATGCACGTGTGAGGGCGGCAGCGTGCTTCTAAGACACCTGCGCATCACTTCGTAGCCTTTTATGTGCTTTAAATGACTTCGTTTTACAGAAATGCCTGTAGTCTGGCACACTGCTATGCCTCATGCGCCGCCTGTCAACCGCAGTAACGAGAGTGACTGTAATGGCAGCATGCTGGCAACGTAAACTTGCTTTTTGGATGAGCTAATAGACCTTCAAATGAACAGATTAAAAGAATAGTTCACCCTTAGGCCATCCAAGATGAGATTGTTGCTTTCTCAGAGCAGATTTGGAGAAATGTAGCATTCCATCACTTGCTCACCAATGGATCCTTTGCAGTGAATGGGTGTCGTCAGAAAGAGAGTCTGATAAAAGAGGCTGATAAAAACATCCCAAAAATCCACACGCAATCCACACCACTCCAGTCCATCAACATCAACACATTAACATCTTGTAAAGTGAAAAATCATTTAGGCATTTAAACTTTAAACTTTTGCTTCTGGCTAAAATGCAAGTCCATAATCCATAATAACGCTTCCTCCAGTGAAAAAGTCCATCTCCTGTTGTCTCTCACATCAAAATCCACCAACAAATTTGTTTAGAACTGTTTTTGCTTGTAAATGATGCTTGGTCTATGCAGATTACTCTCTTGATTCAGATTAGATGACTTTTTCACTGGAGAAAGCAATATTTTGGATTATGGACTGGTATTTTAAAAAGAAGCAATGGTTTGAAGTTAAAAACATTGTGATGGATTAGTTTCTAACAAACATGCAGCGTTTCTCTTCACAAGATGTTAACTGATGGACTGGAGTGGTGTGGATTACTTGTGGATTATTGTGATGTTTTTATCAGCTGTTTGGACTCTCATTCTGACGGCACCCATTCACTGCAGAGGATCCATGGGTGAGCAAGTGATGAAATGCTATATTCTTCAAATTTGTTCTGATGAAGAAACAAACTCATCTACATCTGGGATGACCTGAGGGAGAGTAAATTAACAGCAAATTTTCATTTTTGGGTGAACTATTTCTTTAAACAATATTGGCATTGATGTTGCCTACATACTGTAGGCTACTACATACTGTATCCAGCTTGACATTTGTAACTTCTATATGTGACACCTCTGGTGTTTTTCACTTCCAGTTATTTTAGATGAACAAAAACAGTCTGTTATGCTCCTTTATATTGCAAACTGATATTTATCACATGATTTAAATTTATTGTTGTAATCATAAACACACTGGTTAGTTTTGTTTACAGTACTGTTGTTTATCTATAATAGTTATTTATCTATAGCTTATGTGTTGCAAAATACACTTGCATTGCATCGTGTTTTTTTCAGCACCTTGCATCCTTGAAAAAATACAAAAATAGCAAATTCAAAACATAAGGCATCATGTTTTTGTCATTACAGTATGTGAAGACTCACTGGCCAACTCAATTAAAGAACACTCAGAAAAGTGCTCTCTCCTGGCGATTATCGTAATTATCTTAAGCGTGCACCTCGTTTTTGTCAGCTGCTTTAACCCTGTATTTTCAGTTCCACACACAGGGTCATGTTTTTATTATGTCACGTCAAGCTGAGACCCTCTCAAGCCCCTGCATTCTGTTCTATTCTGCTGCGCTCCATCTAGCTTATTTAAAAAAAAAAAAAAAAAAATCACCAAATTAAAAATGCATCTAAATTTCTCATTATTTTTGTGGAAACTTATTTCCATGGTTACAAACTGTATGTGTGTGTGTGTGTGTGTGTGTCTGTGTGTATGTATATATATATATATATATATATATATATATATATATATATATAACTTGCAAGACATTTTGTTTAGTGAGAATATACTCACTAAACAATATATATGCAATGATACATTATACATAAAAAATATATATATAAAATATGGAGGGCTCTTTACAGCATGAAAACTGACTTGTGTCCATCTACAGCCATAGATTTTTATTTATTTATGTATTTTTTGCATGCTATGGCTTAGATGCAGTGTTATTTCTATAATATAAATAATTAGCTTAGAATTAGATTTTATTTTTTATATTATTTTTATATTATTTTGTCCTTTGATTCTGTCATTTTCATTAGTTTTTGTTTATTTTTTAATATTTCTATATAGATTTTTTTTTTCTTCAGTTAGCTGTCATGGTAACTTTTTCAAATGTTCATGTATGTTTTTGTTTAATTCAAGTTTTTAATCTATTATTTGTTTAATCTTTATTTTAATTACAGAAAAATATTTTAATAATATTAGTTTTACTTCATAACAACACTGCTCGGGATTTTATTAGTTTATATTAATTTTATTAGTTAATATTAGTTTTATCTTGGTCTGCATGCAAGCTATGCATTTACTTTACTAGTATATCAAATCCAAAGCACATAGGCGCAGCTTCCTTGCGCCGCTGGCATCAGGGTGATGGTTAGTGAACAAATTTTCAAATATTTACAGTAAAAGTATATCCTCTACAGGTCTCTTAGATGCTTGGAGCACTGGCCGGCACTGCTTTACTCAAAAGGCAGCATGTTATTTACTCTGCCTGTAGATCAATACCTGCTCGGTCTTTTGCAGTGGCCAGTTTTGATTATTCAGGGCTGTCGATGCCGGAGTTTTCCACTGGATTCCACATGGGAATGGGCAAGTATTGACCCACTTTTCCTATTCACCATTAGCAGCTCGAGCTCCTCGTACAGCTGCATCAGTCCATCTCTGCCACACCTCAAGAGAAGTAAAGCTGCTGCCGGTGGGCCGTTCATCCACATTAACTAATGTGTTCATGCGGGACTCTGAGGTGCACCAGGCGGAGATGGGCCTCTTAAGAGAGGCAAGAAACCACAGAGATTGATTTACAGTGTTTACTGCAGATCAGACAAAGCCGTTCTCTGTGCGCTCGTGCTGGGACAAAAGAGGATGAATATTTGATGTGGCCACAGACTCTGGAAATCAATAAAAGCTTTGTGGTTTGTCTCACTTCTGACGCAGGATATTAAACTGCATTAAAAGTGGTGGAAAATGACAGTGTTAGTGAAGTGGCTGAGTGATAGTTTGATGATGAACGACATCTTCACATTTTCTGAAGAAAGCAAGGGTGTGGTGAACGGTTGCTAAGGTGTTCCGAGTGGTTCTTTGTGCATTTTTACGCAGCATGTTCACAGTGGTTGCTAGGTTGTTCTAAGTTAATCTAATGCTGCTATTTACACGTTAACCACCTCTCAGAACACCTTAGCAAACATATAGCCATGTCTTGGCAACCACCCACACTCTAGCATCATGGGGAGTATTGCAAAGGCAAGCAACACTCACGCTTTCTTCGGAAAATGTAAAGATAGTTCATTCTAAAGCTATAACTTAGCAGTTGCTAGGATGTAAGTCTGAGCACTTGGAAAAGTAACCTTTCCTCAATAAAAGCACTATGATTTGAGGAAACAAGTTGTGCACAAATGTTTGCCATTTAGAGTTAAAGGGATCGTTCACCCAAAAATTAAAATTTGTTGTTAATTTACCCCCCTCAGGACATCCAAGATTTAGGTGACTTTTTTTCTTCAGTTGAACAGTAAAAAAGATTTTTAGCTGAAACTGTGTGATTGGTCCTTGGTGATTCATAAAATGCAAATCAGCGGCTGTATGTTTTTGAGAATAAAAAAAGGATATCAAGGAACACAAAATAGCTCTAGTGTTGCTGCTTCCGCCGGTGACATTGTGGAGAGACGCTGTGTGTTTGGATGCGAAAGAAAAAGTACTTTGTTTGGGCTTCCAAAAGAGGACATAACAAGAAATCTGTGGTTGAGTTTTATTTACAACACTGTCCCAGAGCAGTACAACACAAATACTCGAGTTTCACGAAGGATTGTTTTCTGAACATGGGAGAGAACAAGGTCGGTTGTGCATGTAACCGCTCCAACTCGCCCCGCTCCGAGCGGGCTTCGAACCGGAAGACGGGCACTTTAACAGTCATTAGAACAGGGGAGTGAGGATTACTCCCAAAGCATTTGCTGGACAACGACTGTTACAGAAAGGCTTTTACTCTAAAGTGGGGCAGTTCCAACTTTACAAGGACAGTCTGGTGCTTCTGACTCACAGCCTGTAAGTAAGTTACGTTTTATTATTAATCTGCTACTTAAGGTTAATATTCAAACGCGAGTTTTTAGCAGTGTGGAGGTGTGCTTGTTGTTTGTGTTTCTCATATAACAAATGCAGACATGGTGTTATGTTTACACGGTGCGGTGCGAAGTCATTTTAATCAGTAATTATGTCCCCACTGGATGCAACAAATGCCTCCTTTGAAATGGCTTTTAATTTTTTTGTGTCGTTGCCGGGACGCGGCATTACGTTATGGTAAGAGACGTAACATTTCCGTCACATGCTTGAGGTATTCGGCCAATCACAACGCACTGGATCACTGGCCAATCAGAGCACACCTCGATGTTTTACATCGATGAGCTTTGTACAAATCGACCCGTTTCAGAAAGGCGGGGCTTAGAGGAGATAAAATAATGTAAAATATGTGGAAAATAATGTGGTTTTTTTTTGTTGTTGTTTTACTTTAAACCACGTAAACTCATTGCATTACACCAAATACACATAAGAATGTTCTTTTTTAGTACCATCATATGACCCCTTTAATACCTGTGGCCAAGGGCATAGGTTTTGATTTTGATTTTTTTGAACCAACAACATTACATCAGCATCAGAGCACTGGGTGTCTTAATAACGCATTATTTTATTTTTATATTAATGTAATTGGACCCAGGATGATTCTGAAAGAATACTCTGCTGTTGCTGTAGAAACGAACAAAAGTTTCACATGCATCTGACTGACAGATAAACCGCATGATCTTATTTCAGCGTTGTTTTTTATTTTGTGGATATTTCAGCTAACAGTTTGCTTTGTACATTCAGCTGAACAACATTAAAGTTAAAGACTGTTCGCGGGGACTCAGGATGCTGTTTCAAATCCTGTCGCACCAAAGAGCGCCACTCACATGGTTTTCCATAAAATCACACTATATTTGTCCCAAATTATTGTTAATGTTCATAATGACTTTATCCTAGACTGGAAGATTGTGTATCTTTCAGCACAACCTTTATCTTTCTGTCAATATGCTTTATATAGAGAGCTAATAATAGCCATAGATTTCGCTTTCTCTTTCCGTTTGCTCTGTTTTGTCAAACAAATTAACGGTTGTGGACTGCTGTCTTGAACTGGGTGCAATACCTGGGAGTTGTTCTTATCGCGGCTGTGCTTCTCCTCCGGTGTGCGACTACCCAATTACTCCGCCAATGTATTAAATATGCGCAGTTTTCTAACGTATTTACTTTAACTTCTTAGGTAATATCAATGGTATGACGTTTCAGATGAGTCCAAAATTACATATATTTAATTGTTTGATCAAAATTATTGCTAGGGACAGTTTGGTAGTTGCTGGATATTGGTAGGGACATGTCCCTGGCGTCCTCCCCTAATTCTACGCCCCTGTCTGTGGCTCCTGATGATATATTGAGGTCTTATGAAGCGAAACAACCGGTCTGTGCAAGAAGCTGAACAATTTACACCATCATAATCCAGAGCCTCAAGCAAACGGGGAAATCTCATTCTTTTCTGTGAAATGGTTCTTTTGGACAGTTTGTCACTAGTCACTAGTTTGTTTACGTAATGACGTAGCATACACAATTACATTATTAAAGCAACCAATAATGATGTGAAATGTGGATGTTCACACGTCTAAAGCATATGAAGTAAATAAATTGGTCTTCATCAGCTCCTCTTTTTACATAAACTATGAGAAACTATAAAAACATTCATTTCGCAGCTTCATTCAAGTGTTCGGTTCATGTATGCGCATATCACTGGTTCATCAGTCTTCAGTCTAAGTCTAAACTGTTTCCTCAGTTCAGTGACTATTGGAAGAACTGGAGCGCCAAATGATTCATACATCATAGGATCAGATACGCCGCTATTTTGGCTCATTTTGAGTCTGAGTTACAGTCACGTGTCCGAAAGTAAGTTTTGATTGGGTAACTTGTAGATCTGTGCTGCTCAAGCAAAACTGTTTCAGACATTTCAGCATGATTGGTGAACTGGTTGAACTAGTTCACTAAAAAAAATGAGTTCAAAAGAATGATTCGTTCATGACATCCGGACATCACTCCGGATTGTTTGTCTGGACACTGGATCTGGTAATAATGCTGTAAATAATGTTCAGTTTCTTGCACAGACTGATCGTTTCACTTCATAAGACCTCAATGTATCATCAGGAGCCATGGGTATTAAATTTATGTTTCTTGATGTGCTTTTTTTAATTCTCAAAATTGGGCAGCCGCTGGCTTGCATTTTATGAATCACACAGGACCAAAAAATCTTCTTTATTTTTATGCTCAGGAAATAAAAATCACCTACATTACTGATGACCTGAGGGTGACTTAACAGCAAATTTTCACTTTTTGGATGTCCTACCCCTTTAATCATTTTAATAAACTCCTAAGTATGAGCAACAGTAATCGTGTAAGTTGCTTTAACAAGCATTAATAACCGCTGTGCATCAAGATTTATTTGGCCATTATTAAAACCAAACAGGATAGAAAATGACACATGCGGTATTGAAGCAATCGGCAAGCTTATAGATTTAGTGTTGGCTTGACAAAACAGAACGGTAGTGTGTGTGTGAGTGCGGCTCTGATAATTGTTCATCGAGAGAACATCTAATGAACTCTAACAGTTTCCTGTGCCAAGATTCCATCAGCTGCGATCAATGAAACACACTGCCAGCCTCCCGCATCGATCACCTGCCAATCACTGTCTCCCAGCAACACAAACAAGATGCAGAAAAAAACTAAATGATTATCAAGGTTTCCACTCCACATCACAAGGTTTTATGAAAGCAATAGGACATAATCAGATAAAAAGCAACAGGAAAATGAGGAAATGAGAATCACAGCAGGAATGATGCACATTTCTTTTTTCACTAATAAAAAAGCAAAACTTGAAATAGCATCATTTGCCTGGCTACATTTAAATTATTATTTTTTTTATTAAATTTTGATTCCTCTGTCTTATTTGATTTGTGAGATCAGAAGTGAAGCTACATTGTGCACTTCAAAAAAACAATCAATGCAATTTCAAAAGGCCACAGATGCACCTTAAAATTACACAAACGCTTGATAAAACACGCCGCCTTTCTTCTGTATTCGGCTTTTCTCTTTCATTTTGGAGTGAATGCAACTGAGGCCGATCTTCGGCAATTGCATCGTGCAGCTGTTGCCATCACATTGATTGCATGGCTTTGATAGGCCATAGATGTTTACCCTTTTAGTCCCTGTTAATTAGAGAACAGAGAGCGAATGACACTACTGAGAGTCAAAAAACCCCTACTTGAACGGTGTTTGAAAAGCAGGACATCACACAGGTGAAGAGCAATGAGCCTTATATAACAGCGTGGCATAATTAGTTCTTTCTCTTTGAGCTTTTTTAGTATGATCGCACTTGTGTTTTCTTTCTATTTCAGAGGGAGCTGTGATCGAAGGGCCGCGTCGATTGGCTGTGTTCCAAGAAACACTCGTCCATTGTGGAACACTGTGTCTTTCTCTTTCTCTTGCTCGCCTTTGTGTCTTTGCTTTCGTTCTCTCGTACATTTTTTCATTCTTACCTGCTTTCTGGACTTGTAGTATTCGCTCGTACACGCTGTCTGAGTTCTCCAGCAGTGTTTGGCTGGTCTGGATCATCTGTGAACGCAGGAGAAAAGGACAGGTAATGAGCATCTGTGTGGTTACTGTAACACTCGGATGACAGCTCATTTGTAGTGTGCCACAGCGGCCTGTACCCTGCAGATACTCACGTACATTCAGAGGTCATAAGAAATGTAACAAATACATTCCACAGAAAATAAAGTAAAAAAGCAAAATTTAAAAAAATAATAGCCTAAAATAAATAGGTAGTAATAAAATAAAAGTTCTGTCCTACTTTTGCATAAATCGCAGGAAGACATGACATGTTCAAGAATTTGTGCCCAAGGTCATATGAAACAAAACAAATACATTCCAGTCAACAGAATAATAAAGTAAAATAAATAAATAAATAGCAATAAAATATTAAAATAAATAAGTAGTATTATTTTCTCCTTCTGTCTAAATGATAAGACAGTTCATGTTTATAATTTATGCCTGAATATGGGTCATATACTGTAGGCTAGTAGGTGTATAATTATAGATATTATTAAAAATGATATCAGAGGTCATATAAAACAAACACATTTAAATAAATTTACCTGAACAATGAAAAATAAAATAATAATACAAAAAAATAAATAAAAATAAATATACAGCAATATACATTATCATGCACTAGTTTTGTATAAAATGGCAGGAAGACATGTTATGTTTATGAATTTGTGCCTGAATATGGGTCATACAGCAGCTGTTTAATTTAGATATTGTTGCAAATAACATCAGAGGTCATATGAAACATAACAAATACATTGCAATCACCCCCCCCCCCTCCCAAAAAAAAGACTAAATAAAAATTAAACAAAATAAAATAAATTAATAGTAATAAAAATAGTAATAAAATAAATAATATAAATAAAAAGTAAAATAAAGTAGAATCCTGTGGTACTTTTATATAGAAGGCAAGATGATAAGTTGGGTTTAAGAATTTTATATCTGAATATGGAACAAAACAAATACATTGCAATCACTCAAAAAATAAAATAATTAAAATGAAACAAAATAAAATAATTAGATGGTAATAAATAAATAAATAAATACATAAAAAGTAAAATAACGTCATATCCTGGGGGTTCTTTTGTATTAAATGCGAGAAGATAAGTTAAGTTTACGAATTTATGCCTGAATATGGGTCCTGTATAGAGTTATTCATTTTACAGTAAATTATTCAGCAGCTAGTAGCTGTATAATTCACAGATATTATTTCAAATTCTAAACCATTATAAAAGTTATACAGTCTTCTTATGAAAAATACACACAATTTGTATTTAAAAAAATGGCCTGATGGAGTCTGAGGGGAAAAAAAAAAATCTATTTTTAACCTTCTGAACAACGTAAGATTAGTAGCTACAATGGAAAACAGGATGTACATGGTCGCTGAATTGGTTGTGCACAGCTTGCCTAATGAGGAAAGTCATAGCAGGACAGAAAGTGGGGCAGATTATGTAACAGATATGCTCTTTTGTTGAACGTGGACCCACACCCTTCTAATGAGGTGAGCAGATTCCTACATTTAATTATGCCAGACCATTCATACAAACACTAAAACTAATTCAGACAGACGTCTCAGCACAGGCCAGCGGCTACAGATCCTGCAGCGCCACAACACCAACCACATCAGAAAGCCAGAGCCTAGTTAAAAAAAAAACAACTTATCTTATGAGACTCAACATGCTGCCAAGAAAGACAAAGTAAAGTTGCATTTATTAAAGGCCATTTTATATCCTTTTTTCCTTGCTGAAGTTCACTTATAAGGCAAGTCTAGGTTTCTTACATGTTTTTCATGTTTATTCTGTACCCTTAGAAATAAACACAATTTTAATAATGTTAATTAACATTTTCACTACTGTATATTTAATAAGTTTATATGTAAATGAGTTGTGTTATGATTTACAGCATAGTTCATCTCAGTCTCAAGCTTCTGTTTAAGTTTATTCATGCAGATTATGCATATGCTCATTCTGACCTTTAGACTCTTGAAATGCTGGCCCGTATCATAAAAACAAAGACCTCTGGGAAGAGTTTACAATTACAAAACATAACAGGGTGGGAAATGTGAAGTCATGCTTTAATTGTTGAAACTTCCTGCATTTAACATGTTGCATCTATTTTGTAACAACGGCTGTTTTGTAGAAATGATGGTTGATTAAATAAAAAAAACACCCTTCATTTGAATCATTTCAGAGCAAATACATAAATATCATGATGAATAATTTATGATACAAGTACACACTGCTGTTAAAAGATTTGGGGTTCATAAGATTTTTATTTATTTATTTTTTTTAAGTCTCGAATGCTCTCCAAGGCTGCATTTATTTGATCAAAATACAGTAAAACCAATAATAATGTGAAATATTACTGCAATTTAAGATAATAACTGACTAACTGATAACTGATTTCTATTAGAATATATTTTAAAATGTAATTCATTCCTGTGATGCAAAGTTGAATTTTCAGCATCATTACTCCAGTCTTCAGTGTCACATGATCCTTCAGAAATCATTCTAATATGCTGATTTACTGCTCAAGAAACTTTTCTGATTATTATCAATGTTAAAAACAGTTGTGCTGCTTCATATTTTTGTGGACAACATCATACGTTTTCATTTGATTAATAAAAAGTTTATTTATTTGAAAAATCTTGCTGAATAAAAGTTATGTTGTTTTGTTTGTTTGTTGTTTTTGTTATGCTTATTTTAAAGTACAGAAGTGTGACCCTGGACCACAAAACCAGTCATAAGTAGCACAGGTATATATGTAACAATAGCCAACAATATGGGTCAATATTGTATGGGTCAAAATTATCATCATGTTCCATGAAGATATTTTGTAAATTTCCTACCGTTAAACTTAATTTTTGATTAGTAATATGCATTGCTAAGGACTTCATTTGGACAACTTTAAAGGCGATTTTCTCTATATTTGGATTTTTTTGCACCGTCAGATTCCAGATTTTCAAATAGTGGTATCTCAGGCAAATATTGTCCTATCATAACAAACCATACATAAATGGAAAGCTTATTTATTCAGCATTCAGATAATGTATAAATCTCAATTTAAAAAAATTGACCCTTATGGCTGGTTTTGTGGTCCAGGCTCACAAATATGTTTCTAGAAAACGAGTTACAAAAGGATGATTTTCGCAACCTGTTTGTGCTGTAGCTTCTATGACAATGAGTCAGCTGACTTCATCGTCTTGAGCAATTACAGGCTCTTGTGATGTAGAAACAAAGGATTAGCTGAAACTTTAATTTAATGCACTGTTATCGGCACAGGTCCTTATGTACCGCAGGTCAGTCTAATTGAATCGTACGTTTAGGGGCCAAAAGCATTGCAGGGTCACTTGTCGGGGGCCAGATTATCTTTCCTTGCCAACAAAGAGCAGAATAGCTGCTTTAGCGTCTATCTCTGATGGATCGTGCTCAGAAACCTCTCACAGAGATCAATCACGAGGCTGTGGCAACTTTCCAGGAAGTCGGGTCGGAGCGCACACTTTCTGATGGCCTCACCACATGCTGACGGTCGCCCAGACCTGACAGATGCAGACAGGAAAGCTAACAGTACTCAAGCGTCAAAACTATTTCTTCACACCTTTCTACTCTGAGATCCATGTAGAGTTTGCCTTCATCTGCAACCAAAACAATTGCTGAAAGAACCAGATTCGGGCTTGCACAGGCAAATACCACTCACATTCTCTACAGAACATGCACAAATCTAGTTAGGTGACACTAAAGCTACTTACAGTACACACATTATAGTAGCAACCCCATTTGGAATAACTTAAAGCTAAGAATTATGATCAATGGCACACTAGTGAAAGTTCATGAATGCATTTTAATCAACTTTCAAATCATCCAAAAATCAATTCAGATCAATTCACTGCAAAATCATTCCGACACATTTATTGACAAGAGCCAACACATACAATCTGGCATATTTAATACCGGTTAAAAAAACTTTTAAATAAATAAATAAATACACACATACATACATAAATATTTATTTATTTATTTATTTTATTTTTATTTATTTTTTTAAAAATAATAAAATAAATGCTTTGAAGGGAATGAATTTGTAGGCATACACTACTGTTCAAAGGTTTGTTTGTTTGTTTGTTTACTCATTTATTGGAAAAAATTATACTTTTATTCAGAAAGGATGCATTAAATTGTTCAAAAGCAACAGTAAAAACATTTATTATACATAATGTTCTAAAGGTTTTTATTTCAAATAAATGCTATTTTTTTTTTTTTTTACTTTCTATTAATCAAAGAATCCTGGAAAAAAAAAAAAATGTATCGCAGTTTTCACAAACAACAACACAACACAAATGTTTTCAACATTCATAATAAGAAATGTTTCTTGAGCAGCAAATCAGCATATTAGAATGATTTCTGAAGGATCATGTGACACTGAAGACTGGAGTAATGATGCTGAAAATTCAGCTTTTCATCACAGGAATAAATTTCATTTAAAAAATATATTTAAAAAAGAAACTGCAATAATATTTCACAAAATTATAGCATTTTTGCATAAAATAAATGCAGCCTTTGTGAGCAGAAGAGCTTTCTTTCAAAAGGCCTTAGAATGGAACTGTGTTTCAGAGAAGAGTGTAACTAGAAAAAATTCAAGGATGGAACACCATTTAAAATCCCCTGATATTTCCTGGTTTTTCATGACTGGATCTTTAATCACTAGGCCACACCACAGCTTTTTGGTTGTATCTGTATCAGAGATGCGGGTAACGGCCTCATGCGCGCACAGCTGCAGCAGCTGTCTCATCGCTGACAAGCCCACTGTCATTACATTACTAATGGCTGGAGAAATTGCAGCCTTGGTGGCAGACAAACCACTATAGGGGGTATTTATAGAGCGGGGGACCAGGAGGAGGACAACAGCAACCCCTTGTTCAACTGGTGCACAAGCAGCGCTGCGTTTCCTCAAGCATGTGCATATCGCTCAGCTCATTCATATATGCTTATCAACAGACAATAACCACTTTGATCTTTAGATTTCGGAATCAGCCCAAAAATGTGTTTTTCTGTGATTATTATTATTATTATTATTTTCATAAATGTGTTTGTTTTTGGAACAATGCTGTCGCAGACTTTTTATAAAACCAATGCGATAATAAATAAGCCAATCTTTGACATGTTGATATGAGGAATTTGGTCTCATATGGATCTGTTGTGTTCCTCTGCTCCGGCGTTCTTCCTGAAATGAGAGCTTTGAGACTTTCATTCCGTTCCTGCTCATCAAACTGCAAAACACGGCTATTCATTGGGCAGTTTTCCCAGGAGTTTGAATTTACAATTTGTGATGGTGAATTATTCAAACAAAAGCAAAAACAAAAACTGTTGCGACTCATTATCATGACCCATGGATACAGACCTGCTTTATTCATGGTTGCATCATCACAACTCATCAAATCTCAGTCACCATGCATCCAAAAAGACTTTATTTCACTTCAGGCATAAAATCATGCAAACTGAATGTGTGCCTGCAGAATTTCCCGGAAAGCTTGTGGACATGGACTTGTTTGGTTATTAAACATTTCAGCAACCATACGTTTTTCCAAGCCATTGACAATCTAATTTTCCACAAATTCACTGTAAAAATGTTTTTCTTAGTATTTTTGCCTTGTTTTCCAGTACAAATATCTAAACATTCTTAACTCAAGACACATTTATGAAAGAACAAAAATACTTAGGATAGTTATCTTAAAATACTTAATACTTCAGATATTTTCTGAAAAATGTATCAAATGAAGTGAGTTTATGCTTAAAACAACATAAAATATCTGCCAAATGGGTTCGAAAAATTATCTTAATTAATCTTAAAATGACCTTCTCAAACAAACAAACAAAAAAATTCTTTGTCTGATCCTATTGTCAGATTTTTTTTCTTGTTTTAAGCAAAATCCCATTTAACTTTGATAGATATTGGTCTTTTTTTCTGAAAGAAGTCATTTTGCTTCAAGTAAATGTATCTAAATGTAAATACATAAGAATGTTTAGTTATCTGTACTGGAAAACAAGAAGAAAATACTGAGGAAGAACATTTAAAAAAAAAATAAGATTGTGTCACTTCAGGCTATGTAAAATCATGCAAACTAAATATGTGCATACAGCATTTCTCAGAAAGCTCAGCAGATTTTTGTAAATGTGTGTGTGTGTGTGTGTGTGTGTGTGTTTGGTTATTAAATATTTTGGCTAATTTGTTTGTGCTTTCAGCGTCCAATAAATTTACCAAGTCATTTTAAATCTAATTTCCTTAAAAATCCACAGATTCACAGCAGAAATGATTTTCTTAGTATTTATGTCTTGTTTTCCAGTATAAATATCTAAACATTCTTAAATCAAGACACGTTCATGAGAAAATCAAAAATACTTAGGATATTGTTCTTAAAATTCTTAAGAATACTTAAGATGTTTTCTGAAAAATGTTTCAAAATAAAGTGTTTATGCTTAAAACAACAAAGTATAAGTAGAAAAAAATCATCTTATTTAAATAATCTTAATAAACAAAATTAGCTTATCAAACAAGAAAAAATCAGTCTTGTCTTATCCCATTCACACATTTTTTTTTTCTGAAAGATGCAAGTCCTTTCGCTTCAAGTAAATGCATCTAAACGTAAACATAAGAATGTTTAGTTATTTGTACTGGAAAACAAGACAAAAAAATACTGAGGAAGAACATCATTTTAAAAAGGGTTTTAAATATTTTTGAATATTTAAATATTTATAATTTAAAAAAAATCTTAATTCAGGGATTTTTTTCTTATACAAGATACTTGTTCTTTTTTTAAACATAAACTCACTTAGTTTTGATAGATATTAAGTCTTGTTTTCTAAAAGTCATTCTGCTTCTCAAGTATCTAAATGTAAACATATAAGAATGTTTAGATGTTTGTCCTGGAAAACAAGACAAAATATTGAAGAAGAACAATTTTTTGCAGTGTATGGATCAGAATAATAAATTTCAGCCAAACAAAGCTATTCTGTAGCACCTGAACACTCTGAATACTGTCTGTTGTATGAAAAACAGCTATGTAAATATTCTCTTTGTGTTTCAGTGAAAACAAATAACCACATATAGGTCTGGAAACACGAGAGTGAATAAATAATGAATTTTCATTTAAAAAACTTCCTTTAAAGAAATGCACTCACCATCTCATAAGCAGTGACCACTTTCTTGAGGACTTCAGGCAGCAGGCCCTGGGCCTCCATGGTGGGGTACTGATCTCTGAGGTTAAACAGCAGAACCGGGCTGCTGTCCGGCCCGACGAGGCGCGGGGAGAGCGCTAGTATACACTGCTTCAGGTTGGCCACCGCAGACAAACCGCAAAGCTCTTTAAACGGCACAATGGCATTCTGTGGAGGACATGTAGGTCAAAGAGTGAGAGCGTGCACATAAATGTTTTGCAGCACAGAACAAGTTGTTTTGTTTATGATAATATCTACCACCAAATGTAGGGCTGCATGATTAATCAAAATGAAAGCAAAATTGCAATATGGCTTCAATTTAATACATATCTATATGTGCTGTGTGCTTCAAATTGAAGCATGGCACTGTGTTCTTTTACATGCGAGCTGCTCATTATCTGACAGTGTTTGCAATTTTTCAGAGCAATTCACACGACCGTCCTTTCTGCATCAGCTCTGAGTTTGGGTCACTTTGACATGCATTTTGGGAACGCAACATGCAACAACCATCTTCTTATACTTGAAATGAGAAGCATTTATCAACAAAACAGAAACCCTGTGGTTTTCCGCCAAAAGTTTTTCTAAGGTTTGACATTTGAAAAATTAAGAAATTAAGATAGATAGGCATAAATATAAATACTGTAATTTTACAGTAGTAATTGAAAATAAAATGTATACATTATTGCTATTACATGTGGTGTTCCATCGAAAATATTTTTCAAAGGTTTGATGTTTGAAAAATTAAGAAATTAAGACATGAATATAAATGAATATAAATACTATAATTTTACAGTAGTAATTAAAAAAAAACGTATATACTTGACTTTTTCAGTAAAATATTACAAAAGTAATATCTTTTTATTTTATTTAATAATATTAATATTTTTATTTAGTAGTAGTAGTAGTAGTAGTAGTAGTAGTAGTAGTAGCAATAATAATAATAATAAATAATTTTTTCCTCAAATTCTAATTTTAGTAATTTTAGTAATTTTTATTAGGTTTGCTGTTATTGTTATTTTTTATTATTTTATAGTCACATTGTCACATTGAGCACAACAGACTTGGATGTATTTTTTTCCTTTTTTTTTGTTTTTTTTATAAACACATTTAAATCCCATTGAAATTTATTTAATAAAAGTCACAAATTGATTTTTCCCCAAATAATTCTAACCAAACATATTTTAAAAATGCTATGACAAAGTACAATAGTGACTGGCTACTATAATGTTCTGAATGGAATACTAACATACTGCATACTGTACATATAATTTGCTAAAATGCAAATTTATATATATTTTTTTTATTTTTTATTTTTTATTTTTTGCTTTGAGCTACAATGATACCTTAAAGTTACATGAGCTTATCAGGTTGCATGTTTAATTCAGCAAATGCTTTCTAGTTATAATCTGAAAATACATACAGTATTTTGCACATTTCACCTCTTGCAGTCCAATCAATTAATAATTCAAGAAAAAAAAAAAAAAAAATCAAGGCTGACAATATCACTTACAGTACACTGGAAATGTTGAGCGCATTGCATTATGGGATACTGTACTGTATGCATACTGCATGCTACACCTAATATACTGTATATGCACGTACATAACACGCAGCAGAAATAGCAAGAGCATTATAGTAGCATGCTATTCTGAACATAACCGGTGACCTAATTGTGGGAGGTGACGAGAAAACAAAAACCAAGCCAATGGTAGCAATGTGCCGACTTCCCCATAGTGAACGTCCCCGAACAAGAAATGCGATAGGAAGTGGTTTTTGTAAGTGAGTGTTCTACAAAAGCACTGCTCTGAATGTAGGAGGAAGACGTCATTTTTCTTGTGAAGTTTAAAACACAAGCAGCAGCAGTATTTAACAGACACATTTACCCACTATAACAACTGAAGCGTCACAGCCTCAGAGCCTGGAATTGTTTGTTCCACAGGAAGAATGCAATGTAAACAGAATTATTAAAATACCCGTAATGTATTGCATGTTATGAATAGAATAGCTTTTGCTGAAATGATGCAAACACCAAAGCCAGAGACCACGTATACTGCTCCATTCTCTGATTTTAAGCCTTTAAATGTAAAATAACTGAAACATTAGGGATGTGAGTTATATTAATATATTCATGATGTTTTTGCTGGCAATATACTGTAAAACTAAACATTGTGCATTAAAAAAAAAAAAATGAAATGCTTTCTGTTAATCAATTCAGACTGTTCATTTAAATGATCCGATACTTAATTTACCATTGGTCGTAAACATTTTACTAGCCGTATGTTATTTATTGTGAAAAATATTGAGAAATCATTTCTTTTAGCTTTCCAGCCCCACAAAGAATTAATATAAAGAAGATGCACTGAAATATTCTTTTGATCATCACTGATCCTGAAGTATGAATCAAGGTCGTTCTGACAATATTGCTGTTTTCATTCTGAAGGCAACCGCCCAAAAACCAATGAAAGAAAAACAAATTGACACACCATCTGTGGTATAATCTTATGAAGAAGAAAAAACAGTTTCCTGACTTCAAAATCTTCTCAGTGCTTTCTTGTTATAGTAGTGCCAACCCCTTTTATCCATGAGACGACCTAATCTCTTCTTAAGGGATATAAACGACACATGCCTCTGGACATACTAACCCTGTGTTATGTAACATTTTCCACATCAAATATTAAAAGGAATTTGGCTGATCTTCTACCTGTAGCCTATATGAGAGAATATTTTCAGTTCTCATGGCTAAAAAAGGGTCTGCAGTTGATCTTCAAGGTGTTTTTTGTGCCAGTCCAACAAGTTGTGCAACTTCGAGGAATTGCAGCTGATTAAAATCAGCACTTTTTGTTTATCAGTGCCAGAGAGATTTCAGTTCAAATGCTCCTGGCCTTGTGAAGAGAACTGTCCTGTAAGCTGTGCTTACTTCTCAGGGTCGACTTTCTGAAGTTTCATTTGAGAAAACTCTCTCACGCTACTAAAAGAAGGCTTTTGCCACACTGAAATACAGTTGGGCAAGCTGTCTTGGCAAGCTGCAAACTAAACATTTGCTGAGTTGAGACATTTGTATAACTTTGCAGATATTGAATGGGGTGAATCTCACAAAACATGTCCAGATCATATATCACCTAAAAATAGGACATTATATTTTCCCTGATTACCCTACAAATAATACTATGGAAATCCCTTTTCCACCATTGAATAAAAAAAATTTAAACTTTTTATATATAATATAGATATATACTTACTTTTTTGTCAGAATTGCGTGATGTAAACTCACAATTCTGAGTTTATATTTTGGAGGGTTTTTTCTCGCAATTACGAGTTTATTATCATGCAATTCTGACTTTATTACTCGCAACTGTGACTTTATATCACACAATTCTGAGAAAAAAGGTCAGAACTATGAGTTTATAATCACAAGCCAGAATTGCGAGATGTAAACTCAAATTAGAATTGAGACAAAAAAGTCAAAATTTATCTTTTTTATTTTTTATTCAGTGGCAGAAACAGGCTTCCACATAAGAAGAATATAATGCAAAAACATTTTTTTCTGTTTTTTTTTTGTTGTTTTTTTTACTGTTTATTACACCAGTGACTGGTAAGATGTTTTTAATAAAAATATTTTTAATTCAAGAATTTAATTATAAATTAAAATTTTATAAATAAAACTGATTTTCAGATTTTGTATTATTATTATTATTATTTATTATTTTTTTTTTTACAATGATGGTATGCTGCTTTAAATTAAATAATCAACTAGGAATGATTTTACAGTATTCACCTTCATCTTTGCATTCAAACAGAGCCTTTATCATGTCATGACTATTTGTTTCTCAATAAGGTAAGCTTTATCTCACCTGCATGTTCTCTCTGAGATCAGTAGCCTCCCGAAGTGGCTGTGCAGCAGATTTAAAGACTTCATCTACAGCCTTGATGAGAAGTGTCCTCATAGTGGCGTACTCCCGACCCCTTTTACCCTTGCGGACTGAAAGCCCCCTTTTGTGAGGTTTACCACCACCACGACGGTTAGTAATGGCCACATGGACGAAGACCCAGGCATGTGGAAGGACTTCGCCCGTCAACGACTGGAGGGGAATGTGGCGGAAACCTGGCTGAATGCATTCAAACGGAATTGTGTACTGACCGATAAACTCGTCTCCAATGTAGTCGTCATCCAGAACAACAAAGCGCACCATTGCCAGTTCCGGAAGGTTAATCTGAAACTCGAAACTCTCATCAAAGATGGGGTTGTCGCCATTCTGATGGATCGTTTTAGTCCTTTGCTCTGCACAGTCCGCAGGGATGCCATGAATTTCAACGTAAACGTAGGGATCTACCACATCGCCTTTGGCGCCTGAGCCCTTGGGTTTGGGGAAATTTTGTCCGCTAATGATCTTTATGTGAAGGAGCTGTGGAGACACTCCCGGAACAGAGTCTTTAGTATTGGCACTGAAATAAGACACCTGCTCCCTCATGATCGCTGGGCGTAGAACATACCCACAGTTCCCATTTTGTCTAAACCAGCCTATGTTGAGGTCCATCATGAGACCCGGTGTTTGATAGTTCATTGCTACTATTTGACAGCCACATTTCCAAAAGTCCTGCGGGTTCATGTTGCTGGAATCAATTCGCATTGGACTTGGGTAAACCCTCGCTAGAAACTTCTTGTTGTAGTTAACGAACTCGCCAGGGTGGTCAGTGGCACACCGACTGGCAAAGACCTCATTGAAGGAGCAGAGCTCCCAGTGCTTCTGGTTCTGGAAAGCCATCTGGAAATCCTTAAACTGAACAGACTTGCATAAGGTTACCAAGTCCGACAGATCCTTAGAGAGCTGGAACTTTTTGGGTTGAACAACCGTCTGCTGCTCACCACCTTCGTTGTTTATCCTTTGAGACATTTCCGCACCCTCGTCCTCATCTGTCACCTCGCCTTCGGAGCCGGTGCAGTTGCTCACAAGTTTCTTTCCTTTCAGAAGAATCTTTCCCTTTAGGTCCGAAGGGGACGGAAGGTAGTTGTCCTCAAGGTTGGGAGGATCTGCGTGAATTTTGTCTCCGAGAATTTTCTTCAGATGCTGAAACATTACCTTCTGTTGCTTCAAGGAACAGTGGTTCTCCAAGCACAAGATCAGAGGAAATTCCGAGGCTACGAAAGCGTACTTGTTGATGGTGTCAATGACGCTGCGGAAGACAATATGCGAGGTCATCGTATGGCCCGTGTAAATGACCGGTTCATTATCGGGCCCATCCCACACATCAAGTTCCACACTCCTGCAGCCCATCTTTAGGGCACGGATGTAGCCCGTAATGTCTGACGGACCCCTGAACTGGTCCTCAATCAGGTAGGTATTGTGGGAAGAGTTTATGTAATAGTGAGAAAGGGGTTGGTTCATGTCTTGGCATACTATTTTTTGTTCCGGATCAAAGATGTGGCAGTCTGCTGACATGAGGTAATTGGTAAACCCATCCAGGGAGAGCCATCCCTTGAGTTGCCCCTCCTTCGAGGATTCATACTTCTGAATAATTTCCACACTGATGTCTTCGCTCACCTTGGCCATGCCCTGCTCTGCCTCCAAAAAGATCATCAAGTCCTTGGTGTCAAGAAATTCCTTGTTGCTTGAGAACTGGACCAACAAAAAATAGATTTCTGGTCTCGTGCAAAGGTCGTGAAAGACTTCGATGAACTCCTCCTTGGTCACGTCGGAACCGATTTTATCTTTCGCTTTGTGCAACTCTTTGAACTTCAGCTCTATCTTGACATTTTTCAGTCCAGGACTTAACTTCTTGATCAGCTGTACAGCCGAACAAAGATTAATGCATTTTCCGCCAATGACATCCGCTTCGTCAAAGAGGTCGCCCAGCCAGGACGCACGCATGTTGTCCTGACTGCTCTGAATCATGTTAAGTGTGTGTTTTCCGTACGATATTAAGTACCTGAGTCCAGTCACCCATATATTTGCTACATCGGCTGAATTTGCCACTAAATCAAGTGATTCATAGTTCTCCCCATAGATTATAGAGAACGCACAATCCTCGGAAATCTGATCCGAAATTCCATTGGTCCTGAAGGTGTCCGTGTTTTTACCGGTTCGCACCTCTTTAATCGATTTTACATCAATCTTGGCCTTGTCCGACTCTTTTTTCGATGGCTCCCATCGCAAAGACTGCATGTCGGCATCTAGGAGGAAATATCGGTGGTAGACTCTGGAGTTGGAGCGTACTTTCCTCAGTTCAGACCCGTCCACCATAGAATTAATACAGTCGCTTGCACTGCTGATCTTCTTCTCTGTTGGCATGCTACTGAACGACACCGTCTTTTTCCTTTCCTTGCAACGCCTGGAACCATCCTGGAAAATAAAGCAATTTATCATCAGTATTGAACCGCTTGACAACTACAGTATAATATGATGAACACATTTATGGAGAGGCATAAAATTTGGACTTTCCCCAATATTTTTCAACCAAATTTACAGAAAACAAGGTAAGTTATAACAAACAAACTGTATAAACTGTACTATTATTTTATACTAATTTCATGAGCCTACTTAAATGAATGTATTTAAAAGCATTTAATAAATATTTTTATAAATAAACATTCTTATTTTAACCTGAATTGTTAATTAAACATCTGTGAGGTTTATACCTATATAGATTTACATAAACACAAATTTGCATATTTATTAAGCACATCATTTGCATATTTAAGACCAGTAATGTGCATTACAGTAATTTCATGTTGGCTTCAAAATATAAACTACTGAATTTGCATATTCAAATATGTTGGAGTAACATAAAATGGCTAAAACGACAATACAAACTGGAGTTTTCCTGTTGAATCATCTCTGCTGGTGTGTGCTGTAATCACTGCTGGTGTTGTGACCAAAAAAAGAGCATCAGTGTGTCCTTTACTTTTATACCACCCTGAGCCTAGAGGCAGGAAAGTATTGAGCTAAACCAGGCTTAATTAAGAAAATAATTACAACTGTTTCATCATGAGAGAGCAGTTAAATCTTCACTAAGGCCTAAGAAAAATGCAATATAGGCTAAGTTTAAATGTTCTTGGCACTATTTTTTTCACATATCTGCTTACAGCAGAATATCTGTTTTTGCTTGTTTATTAAACAAACAAACTGCATTAGGATATACAGTTAAAACGCATACAGAGTTTAAATTACATTTTGTACTTCCAAGTTCTTTCAGATTTAATAAACTCATAACATTGCTGACAAATACACCACACAAGTAACAATATCACTTTATTATATGCATATATCGATATTTTGTGAAAATGTGGAAAATCGCAATTAAATAAAAGTACTTTGAGTGAGAAAAGTACACAAAAAGTGACAAATGCCTAAACATTTTTAAGCATCATTAGTTTCCAAAAGAATCAGCAGTATGTGTACCTGTAAAACAAAACCTGCACACTTAAGCTGAGTAAAGCAGTGGCTGAATTCACAAGATTATCTACATCATTCAAGCATTCATGCTTCACATGGTTATTTAAATCCCACACCACTTCCGTAATGTGACTTATTTCCAGTTGAAAAAGATAATCAATGAGGAAAAATTATGGTTTTGTGTATTTGAAATTGACTGGATCATGAAAACTGGGCATTGCATACCAAAATGGAGTCAAATTAGTTAAATATTAATGAATAAAATAACAAAATAATAAATATGTTAATATAGTTAATGCATAAAATAATATTGAGAAGATTTTGGTCATATCATCCATCTTTTTAATGCTCAGAATATGTGAAATAATATTTGGTTGAGCAGAAACTGTACAGTTTGCTCCAGGGACCGTGACCCCAAGAGACACGGCGACACGACACTGACAGAATGACTGAGTTTCACACGAGTCTCTTATATAACAGATTGCATCAGCTGTGACAGGCACATCAATTAACAGACATTAATTCATTTTAATTAGACAACTTTAAGCTGTATCTACACATAAATTAACAATATATCAAACTTCTAAGCTTTATCTGTCCATAAGCTGTTTGTTTACATTATGGCAAAACATTCCAAAGCTCAGTAATTCTTATTCTTTCCTCCAGTATTCAGCACATATCCTGAACATCTCTGTCCTAGTGGTGCTCTACCTGCTCCAAAACACCAGAAGTTCAGCAGATTGTTACCCGTCAGTAAACACAGGCACTCCCAATGTCCCATGGTAACCCCATGTCCCCTGAGAGGTCAAGCCAAAATCTGGCCCCAATCCATCCGACCGTCTCTCAATATGATGTCACGCAGGCGCTGGAGCTCCAGTACTTACTGAGAGTAATGGCCCATGCGAATGTCAATGGCTTTGGTCCACTGGAAATTTATTCTAGCTGGGTCAAAGGAAATGTGCCTTCCTGTTGGAAAGAACTGAGCTTTGGAGGTTAACCTAATTCTGGTTGGAGGGAATAAGCCCACAGTAATCATAAAACATCAATGTCATTACTAAAAAAATGAGCTTTCTCAAATCCTTTCCAAACATTATTTTAATATTTTTCAAATAACTGTAATCATTTTATACATTATTTAAATATATTTCATATGAAAAAAGGAAATTTATTTATTTATTTTTCATCCTACGATCTAGTGTAATTGACTTCATACTCACACCACTCATACTGCAAGAAAACCAGAGTTTACTAACAGGCAGTCAGCCATTTTACTGAATATTTAGTCGGGAAATCTTTGTGTATGTAGTTAATTATCCAGCACAAAAGTGTATTTTCTGCTAGACTTGACTGGGTATTGTGTGAGGGGCAGGAGGCCTGGAGGCCTGGAAAAACAGCGGTCAACTCTTCAAGTCTTATGAAAAACATTGAAGACTTTTGAGGAATTAGTCGAAATATTATCTTACGCTTTAACCTCCTCTGCTCATGCTGAATGACTGACACGTCCAGGAAATGACTGACTAGGAAAAATAATAATTTTTTAGACAGCAACAAAAATAACATGTCACACATGACAGCGCCGTTGACCACATCTACAACCAATAACAGCCTTTGGCAAGATCAATCGTGAGAAACAGACCACCAACTGAGGTTGGAGTCGCTTCAGGTCTCTTCAAACAGCACTCGACTTGGAACTAAGAATATCTTATCCACTTTTTATAGTTTTTTTCCCTGATCGGTTAGGTCAAGTCAAAGACTAAATAGGGTACACTACTGTTCAAAAGTTTGCAGTTGGTATGATATCTGTATGATTTCTAAGTCTTTTATGCTCACAAAGTCTGCACTTATTTGATCAAAAATACATTAAACAGTAATATTGTGAAATATTATTGCAATTTCAAAAAACTGTTTTCCATTTTAATACATTTTAAAATGCAATTTATTCCTGTGATGCAAAGCTGAATTTTCAGCATCATTACTCCAGTCTCAGTGTTACATGGTCCTTCAGAAATCATTCTAATATGCCGATTTTCTCATCAAAGAAAACATTATGATGTTGAAAACAGTTGTGCTGCTTTATATATTTGTAGATAGATTTTTTCAGAATTCTTTTAATGAATATAAAGTTCAAAAGAACAGCAATTATGTAATATTGAAATCTTTTGCAACATTATAAATGTCTTTACTGTCACTTTTGATTAATTTAATGTATCCTTTCTGAATAAATAGAGAAAAAAAACTTACGGTATTGACACCGATCTTTTGAACAAAACATCACATATACTTTTCACTTGGGCTAATAAGCAACCACTGAGAATACATAATATATTATATTGTAATAGATGTTTTACTAGTTTTTTGGAGGGCTCTTAAATAATGACATTTTCCATGTCTGCTGTCTTTGATGCTTCAGGATAGTGACTAGTGAAAGATTTGGGACTGTGTGTGTTCTTGTGCTGCCATCAGCCAATCATGACGTCACTTTTCCTGCGGCTCTAGACTGGTTAGTCACATGGCATTTGGTTGGCACTGAACTGTTTGACAGGCCTATAAAAGTCCCCTTTCCAAGCAACGCTGAAAGTGAAACCAGTGTAAACAAACAGGACTAATGAAATAGTTTAGATTGGGAACATGAAGGAATCTCCCTGACTAGCCACCGAATGTAGTCTTACCTAAACGTTCACAGGAAAATCCGAACCGCATGACTAAATATAATCTGCCTGATCTGGGGAAAAATGCGGAAGGTCCTGTCTGGGAAGAGGTTTGACATGCATTGACCTTTAGGTGTGGTCGCACGCAGGGGGAGGTTTCTGTCTTCAAGGCGAAGCGTCCTTCCCGAGGATTTCCTTACGGCGAGAAAGGGACGCCCTCACATCCCCAGGCTACAAAAACAATGCTGTAAAACCTCCTCCGCGTCTCAACACCCGTTTTATTATTTCCGTTAAAAAGTCTATTTCTGGCCAGTTACATAATGAACTCTTTTCAGGCCTGCTGGGATCAGGTCAGCCGTTTCATTGTTTTAATGCACACACTTTGATTACGGTTCACATGAAAGCTGACATTCCTTGTCAAATGACATTATTATGATAAAAATTTAGTTAGTTAAGCGAACTTAGGAATTCTATGATTTCAATTACATAACATTTAACTACTTTAATTCATGTGAATTTAATATTTTGTGAATTTAATAATTCATTTGAATGTAATAGTATCATATTAAACAATCTTAATATTATTCCTCAAATTTACAGTTGATTTTTTGTGATTTTGGGCAACTTTGTTTCTAATTTCACTCTATTCATCCAAAATACACATCTAAGTGTTTATTTTATTACAGTTTATCTATTTGCATTTGTAGATTTCAATTACAATACATACATGTAAAGGCTGTTTTCTCAAAATTAGTTTTAGCACTTACATACAATAAACATTATAGTTTTATTTATCTATATTCTGAAGGTTTTTACAGAGGGGTTTGTTCATATATCACTCGCCTGATTTATCTAACATTTTATTACTAAAAATATATATATTTTTTGTATATATGTTGTCAATAATCTTCTGATTTAAATTTAATTAAAATGATTTAAAAAAGATATCCAAAATCCTAAAAACCTTTAACTTTAATGTTTCAACAAAATGAAACAAGAATTTTGAACCTGGCTTTATCCAATATTCAGATTTCTGTTCTGGTAATGTATGCAAATTAGTGTAATATTTAATTAGATAATGCATAATTTGCATAAGTAAACATATCATCAGAAAACTTGTACAAAACAATTGTCTTAATGCACTGTGATTAATAAACTAAGAAAAGTACGATGATATCAATTAATCAAAATATTTACCCTATTCACCTATCATTTCTTGCCTTAAAAAGTAAAAAAAAAAAGAAAAAAAAGAAGATGTTATCTTATTAACCTTGCAATACAATATTAATATTTAAAACAGCATCAAACAAACAGTTCAGTTACTTTAACGAAAATTTAAAAAAAAAAAAAAAAAAAAAAACAACTCCTCAGAGGGAATTTGCCCTGTGCGATCATAATTCAATTAAGTGTTTCAAATCACGTTACAAATAAATAAATGATTCACAAGCAGCTGGTTGTCGCTCTTTTTGCTGCCAGCTCCTCAATTGCCTGAAACACATGCAACTGAAAGTTTTGGAGAGATAAAAGCGCACACATGTTAACTGAGGGATTAAAGAGAAAGAGGAACAAAGTCATTAAGATAATCCAACAGAGGGATTTCCAGTGTATTTTTGCCTCAAAATTTCCTCTGTGTTTGTCTGATAAGGGACCATTCTGCATTCCCACCTGATTATAAGTCCCTAATGGATTGAAAGCCTTTTTTTCTGGCTCACTGCACTGTTGTGAACTGTACGTCCCTCGCAGATATCCACCGGGGAGACGCTATTTATCCGCTCGTCTTCAATATGTCACTTTTTGTGATTACATTGCTGTACAGATTGTAGTGCTTTACTGAGAAAAGGGACTGACATCTGCTGGATTCTAATACACTCCACACATTAATCACAATTACATGACAACATCCGGGTAATATCGCTTTAAAAGCCTCTCCAGCGATGTGGGCATGAAATACAGTGACCCTGAAAAGTATTTGGACACCTAAGCCACAATTAAACATGCATTAGATAACAGAATATAAAATAACAAAGCAACACGAGCAAACAAATGCTGCACAAGCTTTTCTCAGAACCAACTTCACTTTTTTGCAACCGTCATGCAAAACACGTTGTGGTATAAACTGTAAAACATCTACAGCTCTGTACCAAAACCAAGTAGACAGCATTTTAATGTATTGGATATTTGGCATTTTTAATTATCGATATCACTGATGAGTTTTTCTGTTTAGCTGTGTCAGAAGGGACTTTTTTTTTGACAGCACATGTGACTTTTATTTTGACATCGCTGAGAATTCCAGTGTACAGAACTTCCATTCTCTGTCTTTAATTGTTTACTGTCTTGGGGTCGACCGATATGTGTTTTTCAGGGCTGATGCCGATATCGATTATTAAAGATCAAGTAGACCGGTAACTGATATTTTGAAAAGATATATGCATGTAAAAATATGTGTAAAAATGAAAATTAATGTCAAAATTAAGAATAACAAGAGCTCTGACAAAAACTTTCTTTAAATGATTTTAAATTATTTTATCGGCAAATCGGTTTTGAAAATGACCGATACTGTTAATCATAAAAATGCTTAATATCAGTGCCGATAATCGGTCAACCCCTATTACGGTCTCTGTTTAAAAGTTTTAACAATACATCAATATTTCAATATATATCAATATTTATTGATAATAAATTATTAAACAGAAACAAAATAAGCAAACTGTATATGAAAAACTATTAGCGTTAGCTTCTCTGGTATGAATAATAAAGGCAAACGTGACAATACGGCATCTACCATTAGCGTTTATACTTTTATATCACTTAAATAAGTATTTGAATAGCTAATAAACATTCATTTTTAACCATTTGTTTGTTTGTGAAAAATACTACAACAGGATTACAGAAACAAAAAGTTGGTCTCTAAATAAACCTATTTTCTTTTCCTACAGTAGGAATCGATCCTAGGAACCGATCATCCTAGGAAATTTTACTTACTTAAACTAGTACTTAAAGCACGAAATGAACATGAATGAACATCAGAAAGAACACACCATTTTTCAAGTTTAAGTCCACCGAAGTTAATCTACTCCCCTTTTTTGATTTGTGGTTAAGGCTAGAAGAGCACATCAATGTCCACATCAATATAGCGTAATTTTTGTCACACTGTACAATAATTACTGTTTTTGCATTATTTAGGGTTGGGGTACATGTAGAAGTTAATAAAACACAATCTAATAGGTAGAAAGTTTCTGGCCATAGCTGTCGGACAAGATGGCGGATTCGGCGTTATGATTAGTCAGATTGCCTGTCAATCAAGCTCTTTGTGAACGGATGGTCAATTGTTATGCTTATGTGTGCATGCATGACCAAAAATAAAAACACGCTGGGTAAAACGCTCATTTGTGTACCAACATGTTTGACAGCTGTTTTTGATTGAACTTCACAACAGGGATCTCAAATGAACTACATCTGAGGACACAAACTTTCCAAAGTTGTGCCTTCTCAGCTTAAAGGATCTTCAGCCGGTCACTACGGGACGCGTCCAGTGAATCATGAGCCAGCTTTAACCTCCTACGCACACCACAAAGCAGCAGGGCTCTTCTCAAGACGCTCATAAAACATGTGAAGTGTTCCTCTCAGCTCAATAATGGTGGCATGGATTGCTAATTAAGTCCTGCATTACAGAGTAAAGAATTGACAGGGTGGCTATTGCACTTCAATCACGGCTGTCCCTTTTCGTACACAAGCGCTTTCCCTGTGAAGAAAGCGTTCCAATTAAAGTGTTCCCTGATGAATATGAAAATCAAATCCGAATGCACCATGCTGGACGGCTTCTTTATCCTCTGAACTGACGCAGGTTTTTAAAATGTATATTTTTCACCAGCTGAATTAGAATACATGTTTATTTAATCATGGTAAAAACATGTTTAGGGGTAACTCTGACAAAACCTGTCAAAAACGTGTCTTTTTCCACCCAAAAAGCAAAAGGTAGTGTATATGTGTACATTATTATACAACATACAATGTTTAAATAAACAGTATATTGTATATTTATACAAAGTATTTATACATCATGGTGATATTATGTTATAATGCCTTTAATTTAAGCTAACCATTGAAACATTTGGGGGCAGTAAGATTCTTATTTTATTTTATTTTATTTTATTTTATTTATGTATTTATTTATTTATTTATTTATTTAAAGAAAGAAAGAAAGAAAGAAAGAAAGAAAGAAAGAAAGAAAGAAAGAAATGAATCAGAAATGAAGCCAAAGACATTTAAGACATTTATAACGTTACAAAGGATTTTTATTTCAAATAAACATTGTTTTAAACTTTATATTTATAAAAGAATCCTGAAAAAATGCAACAAGTAAAAGTTATTTACATTTAAAGCTGCAGTCCGCTCTAGTGGTTAATAAACAGAACTGTGTGCGTCTTGCAGAAGAACATTGTTGCCGGAGCTACTTCTCTCTGTTTATGTCTATGACGAATCACGCAGGTACTGGGCTACTCCGCAGCGGTACCTGCCCGAACCAGTCAAAAATAGTCCGAATATAAACACTTATTATAGGTGTACCATAGTGATTCAAGACAAGCCAAAAACACGGTTTGGAAAATGGATTCATGATGTACTCACTTATTATATTAATTTTGTAAATTTTCAACACAAAAACGTTACAGACTGCAGCTTTAAATAATGTAATATTAATGTAATATTTGTTGTACTGTCTTAAATTTAAGCTAACATTGTATTTTTTTTTTTATATAATACATTAAATATTCTAATAGGAAATCATTGAGAATAATGGGAAATCCAAAAAATAAAAATATGTCATTAAAAAAATGTTCCAATTTAAAAAAAAAAGTGTCAGAAATAAATCAGTTTATTTTTCTTTGTGTAAAATATTATTTATTTATTTCTTGATTTTTAGGTGAAATATGACTTTCTGTGGGAAATTCACTCTATTTTCACAGTCTATGCATTTGCGTATAATCTTTAAAAATAAAAGAAAAGTCTTGCAAGTATTTTCTTATAAGAATGAAAAACTACTTTCAAAAGCTGTTTAAAACAGATGGGGAAAAAATATCTGGACATTTATTTCCAGCACATATATAAATGTTTGATTTAAGCATCACTGGCCGAGGAAAGTGGCCGCAATATCTGTGCATTTACAAAAATGTGTCAAATATATAAATAGCAGTTGAAGCTACTGATTTATTCACATACAGCAAGAGGCATTAGTTCACAGCACTGAATGTGTGACCTCAGTTCACACCAGCACCTAGTTAAAATCTCTGATCTAGTGACAGATGAGCATGTAAATGAAGCATTCGGTTAACGCCGAGTCGAACCCAACCGCTATCTGTCTCTGCAATGCCTATTAGGCCTGGTTTCTATCTAATCCATATCAAGTGGCTTATATAAAGAGCGAGACTGAATGACGCCACAACCAATAAATAGACCATGAACAACGTGGCGGAGCTAGCACTGTTCACTCATTTAACACAGAAGTGTTTAGCACAAAGTGCACATTGACCTTTTTAACGTGCACCACACCTATTAACGGACACAGCAACGCTTTCACCAACAAACCACTGCTAGTGACTGATGTCAACTTGTGCTACAACACAGAGGTGGATGGAATGACCAAATTCACTAAATAATTTAATATGTTTGGGGTCAGTAGTATTTTTTTAAATTAACACTTTTACTCAGCAAGGATGCATTAAATTGATGAAAAGTGACACTAAAGACATTTATAATGTTGCAAAAGATTTCCATTTCATATAAATGCTGTTCTTTTGAACTTTCCAAAATTATATTAAGCAGCGCAACTGTTTTCAGAATTGATAATAATCAGAAATGTTTCTTTAGCAGCAAATCAGCATATTAGAATGATGCTGAAAATTCAGCTTTGATCACAGGAATAAATTACATTTTAACGTGTTCAAATAAAAAATGGTTATTTTAAATTGTAAAAATATTTCACAATATTAATATTTTTACTGTATTTTTTACACTTGGCTGTGCTTAAAATCCTTTACCTAAAAAATGCTTGAAAATTTCTCCTCATGCTATATTATGGATTCAATCTTTTTGTCAACTTGTTTTCTTTTTTAATTAGCACAGGTTTTGTATTACTTTTTGGAAGTGATTGATCATAGGTCTGAGTGAAAAAGGCAATATTTGTGGATAATTTTGTTAATATTCACTCAAAAACTGAGGTGTAGGCCTATAAACTCAGATTAACGATGTCTACAATCAATCAGTTCCAAAAAAAAAAAAAAAAAAAAAAAAAAAAAAAAAAAAAACCTGTGCTAATTGAAAGAAAACAAGTTGATAAAAAGATTCAATCCAATATTTGGTAACAATATAGCTTAAGAAGAAATTTATAAGCAATTTTTTGGAGGCCAGTCATTTTTGTACAGCAACACCACAAATGTAACAACATGGGAAAAAATAGCAAAAAAGCACAAAAATTATGAAAACTGTGGACATTGTTATACTATGTGTGAGAAAAGTCAGTAAGTTTTAGTCCAATGCGATAACATTAATTAGCATTTTTGGAAAAAAGATAATCCTCTCCATGTCAGCATGACCAGAAGAAAATATGAGGATTAATCAAATAAATGCAACCTTGTGAGCATAAGAGACTTCTTTCAAAATCATTTAAAAATCAGACCCCAAATTTTTAAATGGTAGTGAATATAATATGTTATATTCCATATAGTTCTTCCTCACTTAGGCTCCTTGCTAATGTAAAATCTTTGTTCTGAAAATTCAAATTACTCCTGAAAGCTCGATTTAGACTGATTTATTCATGCAACATGCCTCAAAAGTTTCCACGTGATAAATATTGTCATCTGTTGTGCGCTGATGCTGGATCGTGACTGATTTCAGCTGCTGATCAGAGACTGGCTCCATCTTCACAATTACATTCTGCTGAACATATGAGAAAAAGGCTGACAGGCAGTGTTTTAAGGGCACAGGCTGGTCTGAATTGTCTCTTTGTCACAATCCCCACGTCAGCAATAACAGCCATTTAAAACTGCTGTTTTAGTCAAATAAAAGAATATAATGGCTCTATGGAACAAAGCAGAGATAACGTGTAAGAACAACACTCATATCAGCACCTGCTATCAGCATTTTAAATTAAGGACGAGGGTGTTTACCACTGAAGAATAAAAATAGCAACTCATTATAGTAACAGGGTTGCCCTCAAATTACTGTCAGGTCATTGTTTTCATCTCAAATTAGAGATTTACACTAATTTCCTCATAGCCTCGCACTTAACCTATGCACTTCAATGTTGTTAGAGTTTCTAAATCTGCACTCAGCCCCAGCCTTAATGCAGCCTTACGCCCCTCAGAGACCTCCCTTCACAGACCGAAATGAACACGTCCGTTAATGGTGAAACCTCATCCTCTGACAGCAATGAAGAAAACACGCTATACCAAACCGCCGATTAGGACATCAGCAATACTTCAAAGCAATTACTCACGGGTACTGACTCGATCTGCTGTACCTGCTGCACAGAAATGCATGCAACTGGACGGTTTCGTTTGCTTTCTGCTTGCTATGAAAATTGCGCTTAATTTTGATTCTTTGTTCAAAGTAAATCTGGTAGAAAATGATTGTGTTGCATGCTTACAAAAGCTCCTGTGGTGATGGGTTCTTGAAAGCAATGCATCTTGAAAAGTAAAATTGCAATTTATATACAGAGAAAATTGGCATAATATCAGTCTCGCCAACATTTACATAAACTACCACTGGTATCAAATTAACATGGTGGGTCTTGATGGAGATGTGGCAGTTAATGCATGTGCAATACAATACAGGCGCAGAACCAAAAAACGTGTACATTTCTGAGTGTAATGATTGGGCAGCGTTTCAACTCCATTCACATGTCAGTCAGTTTCCAGTATGGAACCGAAGCTGTGAGAAATCGTATGTGAAAACACACAGCGCTGATTCATTCGTCAGAAGGACAGTGTCAAACAGCAGTACTGAGATTTACAAGATCATTGCAGGACTAAATGAAAATGTAAAAATAGTGTTTTCAAACAAGACATATCAAGACATATTTTTCTTGTGATCTTGACATAGCAAAATATATCTTGACAAAACAGTTTTTGTGAGTTATTAAAAAAAAGAAAACTTAAAAATAACAGTAATGCCATTTCTATTTCAATTAAATGCTGTTCTTTTGAACTTTCTACTCATCAAAGAATCCTTAAAAAATATCAAGCAGCAAAACTGTTTTCAACAAAATGTTTCTTGAGCAGCAAATCAGCATATCAGAATGATTTCTGAAGGATCATGTGACACTGAAGACTGGAGTAATGATGCTGAAAATTCAGCTTTCTATCATAGGAATAAATTAAGTTTTAAAATATATTCAAATAGAAATTGGTTACTTTAAATTGTAAAAATATTTCACTATGTTACTTTTTTACTATTTTTTGATCAAATAAATGCAGCCTTGTATACAAATAAACTATTCTGAAATAAATGATTAACAAAAGAGAGAGAGACGGTACTGTCAGTGGTGCTTATGTGGGTGACAAGTTCGAATCCGGCTTATGCCATTCATTTCCTGCTCCCTGCTTTTCTCCCTGTCATTTCCTGTCTGCTCTCGAACTATCCCTATCATTAAAACAGCAAAAAGAACAACACATGACAGATCTTGGCAAGTTTGAACAGTTATAGACAACGTAACGTTGAATCATCCTATGTCGATGATGATGACATAAATTAATCAGCAGTTCTGCTTAAACTTCTTTCTCTGAAATGCTCTGAATATTAACAATCACATCTAGCTGATAAGGATTTTTAATTAGACTACTAAAGATAAGAGAGAATCTTCTGGTTATTCTGCTAAATTTATAATGTGACGTGTATGTGTGGTTTTTTTCTTTCTTTTACAAGTCTCCATGTGGCATTTTACATGCATTTAAATGCATTTGGTAAAAATTCACTGTTATTCAAACAGATGCACACAATGAACATGCTTAAATATTCTTACATTTGATCATTTATTGTCTAATAAAAACCATTTATTACATTTCATATTTATTGTATGTATATATTATATATTTCATACCTAGTGTGAATTTTCAAGCCTTTCAAATGAGATGGGAAAGAAGGAGTTTTCAGGAGAATGATACAGTCTATACATTGTTCTCTTCATCGTGACAGGCTATTGTGAGGCTAAAGATCAGTCAGAGCTTTCCTGGACTCCACAAGACACAAATGTCAATCGCTTCACTATCTATCTGCTGGTGGAGTGAGATTCAAAGTTCAGCGCCAACAGTGACAAAAGAGCACAGGCTTCAATACTGTTCTTCTACAGTTATATATATATATATATATACACAGTGTATCTATCACTGGGTTAAAAACATCTACACTCGGTTGAATATCTTTAGGCTAACACAGATGGGTTTTTGACCCAAACCTGTGACAATACAAGAATCTGATACGGTGTTTCCTATACACCACAATTCAGAAGAGCTACTAGATTAACTGAATCAGTTATTGGTGGATCAGTTTGAATCAAACCAAACTGAATCCGTCAAACAACTCACTGCCTTACAGAATCAGCTCAAACGACTCACTGAACTGCAGGTTAGTTGACTCAAGATGACTCGAAACGAATCAAGAATCAAAATGTGTACTTTCTGAAACTAATCATTGGTTAAAAATTAAAATTTGCCCAGTTAGTAAAACTAAAATCATACTGGTTTTCCATGACAAGTTCAAAACACATTTTTGCAATAGAATTTCAAAGTTTTACCGAATAAATTTAGTGCTGCATGATTAATTAAAACAAAACTGAAATAGTGATATGGCTTAGGGTGAGAAGTGCTTATAAACCGGCTGTTGTTAAGAAAAGAGAAGTGATTTTCTGCCAGAATAAAAGCTTGATAGTTTAGGTTTTGAAAATGAAATGAAGACAATCAAAAATATTAATATTGGCATTTTTACTAAATTGTAAACAGTGTTATATCTGTATTTTTTCTTAACTCCTAGATTTAAATAAATAAATATTTACCCCCGGTTTCCCAGACAAGGCTTAAGCCTAGTCCTAGACTAAAATGTAAGTCTAAGCTGTTTCAACTGAAATAAACTTGCACTGACTGATCTTAAAACATATCAGTGCCTTTTTTTAGTCTCAAGATGCACCCCAGTAATGTTTTTTTCTAAGCATGTTTATAAAAATTACTTAAATGTCCTCATTGAACTATGGCCTAATCCTGGTTTAGTCAAAGCCCTGTCTGTGAAACCGGGCCTAAATGTTTTATTACAATATCACAAAAATATTTTATTTAGTAGTAGTACTACTACTACTAATGCATAATTATAAGTAATAATTATCATAATGTCATTACTAATAATAATTATTATATTAAATTAATTATGGATGTACAATATTGTACGAAATTCAATCAAATTATAGAATTTTTTGACCAAATAAATAAATAAATTTGAGTTTTTTTCTCCCTAATTAAAAAAAGGAGTGTCACGGTCAAGCAAGCTGTCACACCCAAAATAGGCCTCCTGTTGTGAAAACAATGTAGGATACACCGAGTCTGCTGCTGCTTATAGAAGGTCGTTCACGTCTCTGTGGTTCGCCTGAGATGATCGAGCTAACCACATGGTTTGACTGAGCTGAGAAACACATGAAAAATCTTTCCACAGGAAACACTGTAGTTAGTACAGGAACTAAAAACAACGCAGAGTGAAACAAATTTAGCTGAGGGAAAGCATTTCCTCTTCTACAACTACACTCTCCTCTAAACAAGCCAGCCGGCATTTGTCACATTCTTGCCTTCTACCAGCTTCAGCACAGGACTTTAACCACAGATGGCACAAATACAAACGCTACAGAGCCACCAAAACTAAATCAGAGTAAAAGAAGAGACTGTTTCAAAGCTACCGAGCAACAGCGGCTGACCGCTTCTGTTTGGCAACCGTATGACCTACATATAAATGTCATCTGTCTGTCTGTTTGGGCAAACTTGTGCTGGTTAAAGTCTTTATCTTTAGATGGAACTGACAAAATGGTGCCACAACAGTTGACATGGGGAAGTAGAGCAATATTTCCTGTCACAGCTTTCTACAGTAAACGGTCAAAATTTCCCAATAACGCACAACAAATTCACTAGAGGCCACTGGAAGACTGACTGGAATAATTCATCTGTGAAAACACATTTAAAGCAATAGTGGCCTTGAAGATGTGCAACTGCTAAATTTGCATAAAAAAGCCCCAATAAATACTTGCGCTTCATAAATTCACAGACTTGCAGTCCTAAACAATATTTTTACCTATAATCATGGCGTACGCACAATAAATATGTGTTAAACAAGCAGAAGGGCTCATGGTACCCAAGTTTCAATATCACTGACATTATCTGAACTAAACAAGTCTGGAACGGCACTGGCATTAAGAATTGGCATAAAATGCAACGTTTGAGTCCATTTCGACATGTATTGGCATAAAATGCGATGCATGAGGCCATTTCAATATTCATTAGTTACTAGTACAGTCATTAGCACATATTCATTTGCTAACTATTGATAACTAATTCGGAAATGCTACTGGTAACAAATTACCAGTGTTTGCCATTTCATTCTGTGTGGTTCAGAAATCCACTGTTCACTCAACCAGTTGCTGGTGCATATTCCACTTTCACTATTAATGATGACAAGCACAAAAGCAATTATTAGTGACATAAGAAAAGATATCAGTTGGGTTAATGCAATTTGTCTCATAAACAAGCATTAGTTAAGATGGAATAACTATTGGGATTGTTAACAGAGAAATACTTGGATTAGATGCAACAACTGGAATGAACAGTTGACCTGTGAACCACAGATCCCTGAAAGGATACAGCCGATTGCTTAACTAGTCATTTAAACACGTGGATGCTAGTTAGTTGAAAGGAAAGGGATAAATGTAAAGGAGCACACGTGACTTCATCTTGACTGATGTACATCATGAAATCACAAAACGCTCGAAAAGAACACATGATCTGATCTGGAGGAAACAGCAACGACATGTTCACGGTGGGCTGTGATTTCTGTACATCTATAACATAAGCCCCCAAACCTGTGGATGTAGCCGTGTATGAGGGCGAGGTTTGACACCAAAAGAGCCCACAAATGAGAAAAACGCAGATGCATTGATCGTTTTTACCTTAATAATACTGGCCTTCCGTGGGATTCCAGTTTTGCCGTCCAGCACCACAGATGCGTTGGCCGTCTCCAGCCCCTGGTTCTCGGGCGCACACAGCCCACAGTCCCCGTTTGAGACCGACACCTCGCTCGCAGCTCTGCCGTCCGCATCATCGCTGGGCTGGGCGGATTTGCCGCCAGCGCTCGGCGATGAGACCCCGCAGCTCTCGGCGACAAACTCCGCCATGAGCCCCGTGTAACGCACGCAGCCGCCTGTGCCTGGCAGTATTAGCTGTCGGTTCGAGTAGCGAGCGAGTGGAGCTCCCCGAGAGACGTGAGAGAGAAATGGAGAGCCATCGCAGGTTTAATTGTCGTCGGCGTTTCTGCTTCGGCTCGGCATCATCTGTCGCGTTTGATACATTGTATCTGCGCGCACCGCGTTCGAACGTTTCAATGTTACAATGTTGCAAGTGTCATTGTTGAGGCGCTCACGCGGGTCTGACAGATACTGCCATCTGCTGAATTCACTTCACATCGGTATAATGCTGCTGCTTCGAAACACCGCGCAGTATATCCGTGAGCAGATAGGGCTTTACATGGAAGTGCATACATGTCAGAACATATGCTGCAGTGAGACCGGGGCAAGTTGTCACAGCGGGAAATTCACAGGAAACTCGCTTCTTATCTACGTTATCTCAATAACTGTTGGGAGTCGCAAGTTTTTATTACATGATTCAACAAATGTTTGTTGTCAAGCACGTTTGTTTCAGAATCCTACTTCAAAACTTTATTAAGATAATTTGTGTGAATTCTGTCATGCACTCAGACAAAAGGCAACTATACTGTATAATGAAGGTGGATTCTCCAGACAAGTGTCTATTGTCAATATTGAATTTGAGCAAGTCGATTTAAAAGCTATAAATTGAAAGAAAAAAAAATCACACCGTTTGACAATGCAATGATAAACCCCTGCATCCCAGACAAATATTAGCGATATTAGCTGTATAAAATGTTTATATATTTATAGTAGTTGATGTACAATAAGTTAACCGGCATTGCTAGAGATGATTTGCGTCTAAGTAATCAAATTAAGCTATATTAAGGTAGCTGAATTTATACATATTACTTAATAATCATAACACCAATTAAAAATGTTTTAGATGAATATGCATGCATGTCAAGACAGATGGCTGTTAACAACTTGCTGCTGTTGTTTAATAGTCAAAATGTGCTGAAAAATCTGTTCTTTGTGCAGTAAATCACCTCGACAAATATGAAAAGATGACGTCTAGTAGTTAATGTGAGTTAACCAGGATGTTAAAGACTGTTAAACTACATCAAAAGCCACAGTATGTTCAGTTAGTAGAGATTATATGTAAATATTCATGCATATTAAAAATATTCATTGTGCATTTTTTATTATTATTGCAATACTTTTTGATGACACTGGAGATGCAGGAATACACACGTTACTTTTAATTAGGTTTGTGAGCTATTCAAGTGAGTATCAGTATTATCTGTTGCATTGTTTACATTTTCCATCATCAAGTGTCTGAGCCCCACCAACCATTTAGGATTCATACAATTCATAAAAGAAATTTTCAAAGGATTTCTGACTGTTTGAGTAAATTATAGCGGTGCCATGCCCTGCCATATTCTTTGGCCTCAAGTGGCCATTTTGAATTCTGAGTTCAGTATTTTATGATGATTATTAGTAATGACACGCCATATGCCAAATTTTGGTACAGATAAAGAGAAAAACCTAGATTGTTAAACAAATGAACATTTTTGTATAAAACCCCAAATATGATAGAAACACGTTGATGTGACTTTTTCACTGGAGGAAGTGTTATTATGGATTAGAGACCCATTTAGTCCAAAAGTGATGGTTTGAAAACATCTTGATGAATTTGTTTTTCACAAACATGCAATTTTAATTGATGGACTGGAGTGGTGTGGATTACTTGTGAATTATAGTGATGTTTTTATTAGCTGCTTGGACTCTTATTCTGACGGCACCCATTCACTACAGAGGATCCACTGGTGAGCAAGTGATGTACTGTAATGCTAAATTTCTCCAAATCTGTCTCAATAAAGAAATGAACTCATGTACAACTTGGATGGCCTGAGGGTGAGTACATTTTAGTACAACTCTAACTGCAAATGGAGAGACCGGGCACACATGACTGCATGATTTTGTTCTTTTTATTTTCCCAGCACTGAATCCAGTCCAGAGTGTGTGACACATGAAAGCTTGCTTGTTATTTGACCACCCTGAGCAGTTTAAGCCCGCCTCCTCACATTGTGTTCTCATACACGTGACATGCACATTTCAACAAGTAGCTTTCAAGCAGGTGAATGTTGCACACGCTCGAGGAACACGCCAGACACGGATGTGCGGTTATACACATTTAACACAGATCATCAGCTGAAAGGAAAAGACGAGTACTCTAATAATTTCTGACAGGAAGCATGAAACGTTTGTGTTGATCATAGTGTGCAACAGAGTCACCTGCTGGACACTTAGACTATTACAAAAATGTTCCCTTATCAGGAAACATCAAGTACCTTTGCACTGTAATTAAGAACATGTGCCAGTATCTAATTATTATTTAGTAGATTTTTTTCCTGCACATCTTACCGCAATAATTGTGATTATTAATTAATTATTTGATTTTAAGTTTTAAGCCCATAAAAAAAATAATAATAATATAAGATGTTTTATTATACAATAATGACAATTATTATTATTATTATTATTATTAACAAAGGATCTTCTCTTTGTTATTCCTCACAATTTATGTGGTTATATAATTGTTTTTTCCACTGCTCATTTACTTTGTGTGAGTATATATAGTTTTTTTTTTTTTTTTTTTTTACCATAAACTGCAGTCTGTAAGTATAATAAATGTAAAAAATATATAAAAAAATATAATAAATATAAAAAAATATTTAGTGATGTGATTATATTAACTGCTGGATTGTGGTGCAAATATAATTACAGGAACATTCCAGCACACTATGCATAGAGTTATTGAACGTTTCTCTGTCAGCAGTCAGTCATTTGTGACGTATCCTGTTTTCACAGTCTTAAGTTGTGCTTTCTCCAGCTATTGTTTTCAGTATGTAGGTTTACAAGGCTTATAAAACACAAATGGCTTTACTTATACTTTATGTGATTGTATAAGCTATACTGAGGAAAAAAAGGTTGAGGTAATAATGCAAAACAATGCAGACTGGCCTTTTTCCATCATATTATAGTATAAAGTACAGTACCCTTGATTTTTAATAATCATCATATTTGAGGTATTCCACATAGAAAGAACAGAAACAGAAAGAAGTTAGAATATTTCACATTATAGGAAAGATGTGCTACAACTATCCAAAGCCGTACTTCATGCCATATGGCCATGGAAGATTTTATTTCCTCGCAATGGGGATGATTTTGTCTTCACACAGACAACTGGCTGGACACCACTGGTTCACGAGGGAGTGGTCACAAGTGGCCATTTCTTTCAGTTCATCGCAGTTGCTGAATGTGTTGATGTACGGACAGGGATTAGCTAGAAGAAGAAGAGAGAATTGAAAGTCAGTGAAGCAATAAACTCTTCTCAGAGTTGCATTCAAGTCATCGTTAAGGATCATTTTGCAACTAAAAACAGAAGTGCACTTACTGCACAGATTGTCTTCACAGTCGTCTGGACAAGCGGAACACGGATCACCCAGAGAGTACGGCGGTACTCCTCTGAAATTCCCTCTGAAATGGAAGAAGAAACATGGATGAACAATTGTGTTCAAATTGTGTTTAATTTGGGAATAAAACCTTAAAATGTCACATAGACATACGCGCGGTAGTAATGGCATCCGTAGAAGTAGGAGCTTCCACACTGAACCACGGCACAGCCGACCTCATACGAGCTGTACCACACCACCTGAACACAAGCACTACATCTTACAATGTGCCATTTAATGATACTACAAACACATGCATTGCAATTCTGCTGAAAAAGAAGTGTGCTTCATTGTATTAAATGTGCATCTGTAGTACACTTTCACGCCACACTTTCTTAACACACTTAAAAGTGCGCTTTATAAACTTGTCAAATTTAATAATTGTTATGTTTAAAAAAGTCACTTATTTATATGATCACTAACAAACTAAACCCCAAGAAAAGTACAGTAGAGTAAATATTCTAAATTGCAACTTCATCATTACAAATGTTTAATTGAAAATATATACACAACACACAAGTTTGAGTATATTTTAGTTTACCATAAATGCATTCAGCAGTACAATTTAATTATATTTCAGACAATAGAATTATGAAGTCATATATTAAGTACTTAAGAGGGTCCAAAAAGCACTCTTCAACTGCATTTGAAAAAAAAAGTGAACTATAATACACTATAATCAGTTAATTGTAAAAACATGCAATTAAAGGTCTGAAAACATTACATTTAGTTTGCACTTAAGTATAATCTTTAAAGTATGTTATTTTCGTATTAAGTAAGCAGCTGTCTTTTTAAAAGTATGTTAAAATCTATTTTTCATGAGGGGGTGTGTACTGTAAGTGGCACAGAAATGACAGAATAACCAAACAGTTGCCAGTAGTCATTGATTCCCATAGTATTTTTTCCATACTACGGAAGTCAATGGTTACCGTCAACTGTTTGGTCACCAACACTCTTCAAAATATCTTGTTTTGTGTTCAGCAGAAGAAAGAAACCTATACAGGTTTGGAACAACATGAAGGTGAGTAAATAATGACAGAATTTCATTTTTGGTTGAACTATCCCTTTAAAGAGCTTCTAAAAGCTGTCTAAAAAAATCTCTTTCTTTCTTTCTTTCTTTCCTTTATTATTTTTTCCCCCTTTTTTTATAAGAAATAAGTATACAGGTGCATCTCAATGAATTAGAATGTCATGGAAAAGTTCATTTATTTCAGTAATTCAACTCAAATTGTGAAACTCGTGTATTAAATAAATTCAATGCACACAGACTGAAGTAGTTTAAGTCTTTGGTTCTTTTAATTGTGATGATTTTGGCTCACATTTAACAAAAACCCACCAATTCACTATCTCAACAAATTAGAATACTTCATAAGACCAATAAAAAAAACATTTTTAGTGAATTGTTGGCCTTCTGGAAAGTATGTTCATTTACTGTATATGTACTCAATACTTGGTAGGGGCTCCTTTTGCTTTAATTACTGCCTCAATTCGGCGTGGCATGGAGTTGATCAGTTTGTGGCACTGCTGAGGTGGTATGGAAGCCCAGGTTTCTTTGACAGTGGCCTTCAGCTCATCTGCATTGTTGGGTCTGGTGTCTCTCATCTTCCTCTTGACAATACCCCATAGATTCTCTATGAGGTTCAGGTCTGGTGAGTTTGCTGGCCAGTCAAGCACACCAACACCATGGTCATTTAACCAACTTTTGGTGTTTTTGGCAGTGTGGGCAGGTGCCAAGTCCTGCTGGAAAATGAAATCAGCATCTCCATAAAGCTTGTCAGCAAAAGGAAGCATGAAGTGCTCTAAAATGTCCTGGCAGATGGCTGCGTTGACTGTGGACTTCAGAAAACACAATGGACCAACACCAGCAGATGAAATGGCAGCCCAATTCATCACTGACTGTGGAAACTTCACACTGGGCTTCAAGCAGCTTGGATTCTGTGCCTCTCCAGTCTTCCTCCAGACTCTGGGACCTTGATTTCCAAATGAAATGCAAAATTTACTTTTATCTGAAAAGAGGACTTTGGACCACTGAGCAACAGTCCAGTTTTTTTCTCCTTAACCCATGTAAGATGCTTCTGACATTGTTTCTGTTTCAGAAGTGGCTTGGTAGCCCTTTTCCTGAAGATGTCTGAGTGTGGTGACTCTTGATCACTGACTCCAGCTTCAGTCCACTCATTGTGAAGCTCTCCCAAGTGTTTGAATCAGCTTTGTTTGACAGTATTCTCAAGCTTGTGGTCATCCCTGTTGCTCGTGCACCTTTTCCTACCCCATTTCTTCCTTCCAGTCAACTTTTCACTTATGCTTTGATACAACACTCTGTGAACAGCCAACCATTCAGTAATGACCTTCTGTGACTTACCCTCTTTGTGAAGGGTGTCAATGATTGTCTTCTGGACAACTGTCAGATCAGCAGTCTTCCCCATGATTGTATAGGCTATTGTGTAACCATTTTGAAGGTTCAGGAAACCTTTGCAGGTGTTTTGAGTTGATTAGCTGATTGGCATGTCACCATATTCTAATTTGTTGAGATAGTGAATTGGTGGGTTTTGTTAAATGTGAGCCAAAATCATCACAATTAAAAGAACCAAAGACTTAAACTACTTCAGTCTGTGTGCACTGAATTTATTTAATACATAAGTTTCACAATTTGAGTTGAGTTAGTGAAATAAATGAACTTTTCCACGACATTCTAATTCATTGAGATGCACCTGTATATATAAGGGATTTTAAGCAGCAAATCATACATGACAGTTATATAAACTAAAATCTACTGGCTTTTTACTAAAAAAATATATGAATCCTTGTTGCCATTTGAAATATATGAACGTAGTTAAGAAATCCAAATGAATAATCACCTGTGTGTAATGACCAATCGACTGACCGTTGGTGGATCCGGTGGGATATTCATAATTGCTGACTTCGCTGTGCCAGGCATTTATCACATCAGTCCATGAATAAACCACAGAGGCCTTGAAGAGATTTTCACCCATTTCATATCCTGTCCATTAGAGAGAAAATATTCAATGAGGGAAACTGCAGCACTGCATCTGGTGGGCTGCAGCCTGGTTAAAATGATAAAATTATGTTTTTTTAATGATTTTAAGGACCTTTTTTTTTATTTTGTACACTAAAGACTGTAAAAGAGGGCCCAATGTTAATACAAAGGAATTTTACATACTGATTTTCAGAAATGTTTAACTAGTATTTTGAATTATGGATTGGAAACTCAATGGATCCTTTTCCATTTTTCAATGCATTTTTCTTACGATGTACAGTAATAAACTTCAGTGCTGTAATGGTTCGTTCAGTGTCAAATCCCGAAGTGAAACACGTCGAGAATGCACTGTCATTTCTTCCTGCATTTCCTCCTTCATCTGTATGGACTAGTCAGCATGTCAACACTCACTTGCACAATCCTCCTGTATAAATATTAGGTCTATATGCATGTGGGTTGATGAAAGAAATTTTCTGTTTTCTCAGGTCTAAATTGCTTTGGTTGCATATGCCGTGGCCTCAAAATGTATTTGGACAGTTAAGCCACATTTAAAAAAAAAAAAAAAAAAAATGTATGACTGTCACTGCAATCATAACAAAATGACAGCCAAAGGTGATTCGCTTCCCCAGCTGAGACTTCGTTCCTGTGATAATTTGATTAAAAAATAATAAATAAATAATTAAATAAGCAATTAAAAAAGAAGAAGAAGAAGAAAAAAAAAGGTAATGAAGAAAAAAAAGGTAATTGTGGTAATAGCATTCTGGTAATAGCATTCTGAGAATAGCATAATAACATTCTGAGAAGAAGTAATAATCTTTAGATATAATTTCAGAATTCTGACAAATTTTCCCACAATTGTGACTTTTCCCTGCAATTGTGAGTTAACACCTCTTTATATATAGTGATTCTGATTTTGTGAGAAAAATAAAATTAAGATATAAATTGAGAATTGCAAGAAAAAAAACATTTTCTTTCTTCTTTGTGAGATAAAGTCGCAATTAACTTTTTGAATTTTTTTTAATCCAAGGTAGAAATCACCTTCCATAAGATTAGTGACCTATAAATAGTGCAGAATATACAGCATATTCAGGTTTTTCTGTTTATTTATGGGTTTTTAAAAAACTGTTTAACTTTCAATGTACAATGTAAACAAACACGTGTGCGCACACACATACACACATATATATCTTGTCATAAAATATTATAAATAAAATATTAAAGTACTTAAATACTTTGGGTTTCACCATTGGCTTGCTATTTGGAGGATTTATCAGCTTTGTAAAGCTTTGTAAAGCTGCTTTAGAACACTATGTACTATGAAAAGTGCCCTAAAATGAAATGAACTGACTGTAATTGTGGGTAGCGTACCGTCAATCATGCGGCTGCTCGGTGGTCCATGTGTTATGTTACACTGATCAATCCAGCCTTGAGCTGACTGTGCCACAGCAGCGCTCCAACTCTAGAAATGACACAAAACACTTTCCATTCAGCATGTGACAGCATTTCACTAAGATGCATGTTTAAAATGTGAATTATAAGGGAATGATTTACCATTTTGAGCATGTTGCTGGCAGTCGGCTCCACAGCCCTTCGGTAGGTGTTGTGCACATCCACGATCTCCTGCTGGACAGAAGGCAGGTCCGTACAGACGCCTGTGAGGGGAAAAAGCAGAACAATCCGTCGGAAGTATGATGCATATTAACCAGATTTATAATAGGCAGTATGGTAATATAAGCTTACCTGACTGGAAATCCCACCACATGAAAAGAGACAAATACGAAAGATGATTATTTTTGCTTATTGATAACAAAATCACATCTAAAACTATAACAAATGTTTATGCTTTATATATAGATCAAAGAACTGATTTCAAGCACGTTCATGACATTTGTAAAATCATTAGAAACAAATTTAGTCAAATGTTACTCACAGCAAATAATAAGTTGCCAGTATCATAAGCAAAACAGCAATTTATTAAAATCAAACTCACCAAGCTGCAGGCAGCGCTCATATGGAGCAACCCCAGGATACAAACTGTTACTGCAAACATTTTTGCGTCCTTCTGTCCAGCAGATTGCAGAGGCAGTATGTAAAAGTAAATAAATAAATAAATAAATAAATAACATGAAGTAAAAATTTATGATTTTACATTATATTTACATTTAGTTATTTAGCAGACGCTTTTATCCAAAGCGACTTACAAAAGAGGACAATAGAAGCAATCAAAACCAACAAAAGAGCAACAACATGCAAGCGATATGACAAGTCTTGATTAGCCTAACGCAGTAGACATAGCAAGGTTTTTTAATTTTTTTATTTATTTATTTTAAAGAAAACAAGTAGATAGAATATAGAAAAAAGAAAGTGTTTTTCTTTTTCTTTTAGAAAAAAAGTAGATAGAATACAAAAAAGAAAGCTAGTATTAGTTTTTAAAGAAAAAGTAGCAGAATAGTTAGAGAATAAATATGCAATTGTCAAGGGTGTGTGTGTTTTTTTTTTTTGTTTGTTTTTTGTTTTTTAAATAAAAAGATTTTAAATTATTGTTTGAAAATATACATACATTCATATACACACACACACACACACACACACACATAATTTAAAATGTTATAAATTGTAAAAAATAAATAAATAAATATTTAGAATATTTGTAAAATATTTTTTAATTAAAGTAAAAAAGTTGAATTAAAGTAATTAAGATTATTAAAGTAAAAAATTTAGAATATTTAACAAAAATATATTTTTACTATAATCACAGTATATCACAGTAATAACAGGAAGAAACTGACATTTCAATTTTGAAAGCTCATTTTGTAGTATAAATTGTAAAACAAAATAAAAAAAAAAAGATCTAATATAGAAATATTTTTTACACTACAGTTACAGTTAAAATGTTAGGATGAAAGTCAAATTTAAATTTTGAAAACTCCTTTTGTAGTTCTTTTAAAATATAAATAGTAAAAACAGATTAAAAATAGAGAAAAAAAAAACTGTTCCATATTAAAAATATACAATTTAAAATATCAATTGTAAAGATAAACTATAATTTAGAATATTACAAAAATAAATCCACTACAGTTGCAGTCAAAATGTTATGAATAAACTCAAATTTCAGTTCTAAAAGCTTCATTTATAGTCCTTTCTCAGATATATGCAATATAAAATATAAATCAAATATAGTTCATAACAATCCGATCTGCATTCTTAAGTCTGCTCCTCACCTGCCCATATGATGGAGGCGTCTGAGATGTTATGGTCAAGTCCCACACTATTCTCTTTATATTCCCAGCATCTTAATGATCTCAGGAACATGTTCCCATGTCAGCAGTGACATGTGACACCACTTGAGCAATATGTTCACAAAACAATACAAAACCTGAGAGGTTAATAGTAGAAGCAAACATGAGAGTGTAAACACGAGGTTGTAGGTTTAGTTTAAAGAACAGCGTGAATTAAACCGCAGAAGAATGAGCCAAGATGTCTAAAGAACCTGCAAACAAAGCAACAATGATAAATCGAACAGACAACGTGGCAATGGACCAGAGTGTATAGTTAAAGAATACACATTATACTTACTGAGAGGAATAATTAGTCAGAATGAAATAGAAACTGTGGACAATCACCCTCATGCATTCAGACTATTACAGTGTGACCTTTGCTATTGTGTACTGTATTTCATCAAGGGATTTTTGACACCAGGTTCAGTCTGACTGAGCAAAATAACCATACATTTGATCTGGATAATTAACAAACAGAAACATTAGAGTTATATCAGAAAAAAACATTAAAGCTTAAAGCATTCTGTCACATCAGCTGTGTCTCCAGGGCTTTACTGTGGTTTTCAGAGGGTTATAATGTAATGGAATGTAATGTCTTTCAAAACATGACAGTCTATTGCATAGAACTGAGTCTTTTTACATCATCGTAAGACCTTTAGATTTCTATTTAACTATTTATTCCCTTGTCTTAACAGGATGATTTGATGCATTTGATGGCATTGTTCTGCTGCAGGAGTGACAGGTTTATATTCCTGCAGTTAGTGACGAGCACAATGCCTCTCAGGAGTACAATCGCTGAGTGATAAAGGACGTATTTACAGCAGGCTGAGCAAATCTGCCATAAAGATCACTGCGTTCAGCCTGGATATTCAGATGTAAGGCAAAGGCAAATCGTTTACAATGAACCATAATTATGTATTTGTAATATGTTACATATTATATTTACATAGGATTCATTAGACATACACTTAAAAAACTTGAAGTTGTAAATGAAACTGATTAAAGGAGTATGTTTTACAAGAAAATACTATTTCAGTTTTTCTGCTTCAAAATTTCACATTTAATTCAGTGTTACTTTCCATTTCTTTGTAATTGCATGTGATTTCTGTGTGATTTTTTCAGTATATCTGATGTTTAATATATATTAAATAAGAAATAAAATGTAATAAATAATTCATATAATATATAACAAAATGTTTCATTACTTGTAACACTTTTCCTTAATTTGTGACCTAGAAAGACTGCAAAATATATTTTCAGGTATATATTCGGGTCATTACTTCCATGTTTAAAAAAATATCAATGAAAATCTGAACTATTAATAAACTTTGTACATTTGGACACTTATATTATCCATCTACTGTATCTATCTAATATCTATCTGTATCTAAAATTATTGTTTAAAATACTTCAATTTTACAATATAATACTTCATATATGGGATATAATTATATATCTGTTTTATATTATATTTTATATTAATTTATATAATATATAATTAGTACAATGTTGCAATTTCTTGCAAATATATTCAGGTCTTTTTGTTCACTTCCATAAGTTAGAATTTAACTTAGAAGGTTAAACTTAATATATATATATATATATATAAGCATCTGTCTATCTGTAAATACTTTTTACAATATAGTAATCCTAGATATAAATAAATAAATTATATATTAATTTATAAATATGTATAATAAATATACACATAAATACATAAATTATAATATTATACTGGTATATAAACTATAAATAGATATATAGATAAACAGACAGATATATGATATATGATACACACACACGCACACACTGTATATAGCATCTATCTGTAAATACTTTAAACAACATAATAAACTTAATTATAAATAAATAAATAATATATTAATTTATAAATTATAAATATGTATAATAAATATACACATATTACATATAAATTATAATATTATACTGGTATATAAACTATAAATAGATATATAGATAAACAGACAGGGACAGATTTTTAAACATCAAAATTAAGTAACAATTCAAAGGAAAATGTATATTTTTGATGCTGACACATCACGATTTCTAACAACCCTCTGAGCTTTTTTTGCAGTTTGCTTAAATAGTCTTGTTGCGTGACGAAGTACAAATACTCCATGTAGTCTCTCTTTTGAAATCATTGAAATGGCATACATAATTCCACAACAATTAGACAAATGTTTTAGATGGGAGTAAGTCACTGCTTGACTTGTCACGTCAACAATAATGTAAGGGCTTACACTTCTTTCAAAAAGGATTCTGAAAGAAAATATATAAAAATCATTCATCTTAGTCAAATTAAACCAGGTCCAGGCAGAGAAAAACACCCACAGGAACATGAGCTCTGATGCCTCAACACACTGAGCAGTAGGAGGCACTGTGGCACCAATATCTAGATTTCACACACACAAAATTTCTTCAAGTTGTCTTACACTAAGAGTTATATGTGTGTTGATACACATATTTCAAACCTATCTGTCATTTCAAGTGGTTTTCAAAGCAAGGTGGTTGATTGCTGATATGAATTTGATGTTGCTAGGGTCATAATTTATATTGCAAAACTATAAAACTAAAACTATAATGCTAATAAATGGTATTAATATTTTAGTTTTGGAAGACATTTATCAGCGTGATGCCTCAAAATATAAATCCAAATATAAAACCAAATATAGGCTGATTTATGAGCCTGTCTGAAATATGGGTTCATCACTGTTGTCCAGCCATGACCGCAGATGACCTCAGCATCAGACAAAAGGCCATCAGAGGTCATGCAGTGCGTGTCTTCTGTGTGTAAAGCTTGTTTTGGTCCAGCGAGAGCATCCGCGCTGATGAAGACAGAGATCTGCTGTGGAAGCAGGAGTGAGTTTACTCGTCTTCTGCTGCACTGCACACTTTTTGTTATCCTCTAACAATGCAGTTAGTGAAGTGTTCAGTGACGCTGTAGTGCTCTTTATTTTCACAGGGATTACGCAGTGATTAGTTTGCAATAATCGCAGTGGTAATTACGCAGTGGGAGCTCTCATTTTCCAGCATCTCTCCTTCCTCTTCAAGCTTCAATGAAAGAGATTCATTTGGTTGACATATCATTTTTTTTTTTTTTTGGACATACAGTGGGGTCCAGGAGTCTGAGAGCATTTTTTTTCTAATTAGTACAAAATGTTTCATTACTTGTGATAATTTACTTTGATTAGTGACCTAGAAATGTGCAGAAAATGCATTCAAGTATTTCAGTTTATTTGCAAGAATAACTTGTATGTACTGTATGTATGTATGTGTATATATACAGTGGTGTGAAAAATTGTTGGCAACCTTCCGGATTTTTTATTTTTTTGCATGTTTGTCACACTTTAATGTTTCAGATCATCAAACAAATTTAAATATTAATCAAAGATAACACAAGTAAACACAACATTCAGTTTTTAAATGAAGTTTTTTATTATGAAGGGAAAACAAAATCCAAACCCACATGGCCCTGTGTGAAAAAGTGCTTGCCCCCTAAACCTAATAACTGGTTGGGCCACCCTTAGCAGCAACAACTGCAATCAAGCCTTTGCGATAACTTGCAATGAGTCTGTTACAGTGCTGCAGAGGAATTTTGGCCCACTCATCTTTGTAGAATTGTTGTAATTCAGCCAAATTGGAGGGTTTTCGAGCATGATCCACCTTTTTAAGGTCATGCCACAGCATCTCAATAGGATTCAGGTCAGGACTTTGACTAGGCCTCTCCAAAGTCTGCATTTTGTTTTTCTTCAGCCATTCAGAGGTGGACTTGCTGGTGTGTTTTGGATCATTGTCCTGCTGCAGAACCCAAGTTCACTTCAGCTTCAGGTCACGAACAGATGGCTGGACATTGTCCTTCAGGATTTTTTGGTAGACAGCAGAATTCATGGTTCCATTTATCACAGCAAGTCTTCCAGATCCTGAAGCAGCAAAACAGCCCCAGACCATCACACTACCACCACCATATTTTACTGTTGGTGTGATGTTCTTTTTCTGAAATGCTGTGTTACTTTTACACCAGATGTAATGGGACACACACCTTCCAAAAACTTCAACTTTTGTCTTGTCAGTCCACAGAGTATTTTCCCAAAAGTCTTGGGGATCATCAAGATGTTTTCTGGCAAAACTGAGATGAGCCTTTATGTTCTTTTTGCTCAGCAGCAGTTTTCGTCTTGGAACTCTGCCATGCAGGCCATTTTTGCCCAGTCTCTTTCTTATGGTGGAGTCATGAACACTGACCTTAACTGAGGCAAGTGAGGCCTGCAGTTCTTTGGATGTTGTTCTGGGGTCTTGTGTGACCTCTTGGATGAGTCGTCGCTGCGCTCTTGGGGTAATTTTGGTCGGCTGGCCACTCCTGGGAAGGTTCACCACTGTTCCATGTTTTCGCCATTTGTGGATAATGGCTCTCACTGTGGTTCGCTGGAGTCCCAAAGCTTTAGAAATGGCTTTATAAGATTTTCCAGACTGATAGATCTCAATTACTTTCTTTCTCGTTTGCTCCTGAATTTCTTTGGATCTCAACATGATGTGTAGCTTTTGAGGATTTTTTGGTCTACTTCACTTTGTCAGGCAGGTCCTATTTAAGTGATTTCTTGATTGCGAACAGGTGTGGCAGTAATCAGGCCTGGGTGTGGCTAGAGAAACTGAACTCAGGTGTGATAAACCACAGTTATGTTTTGAAACATTTTTTCACACAGGGCCATGTGGGTTTGAATTTTGTTTTCCCTTCATAAAAAAAAGCCTTCATTTAAAAACTGCATGTTGTGTTTACTTGTGTTATATTTGACTAATATTTAAATTTGTTTAATGTTTGTTTAATTTGTAAAATTTGTTTGATGATCTGAAACATTAAAGTGTGACAAACATGCAAAAAAAAAATAAAAAATAGGAAGGGTGCCAACAATTTTTCACACCACTGTGTGTATATATATATATATATATATATATATATATATATATATATATATATATATATAGTATATACACATACATACAAACACACATACAAAAATATTACAAAACTTATTAATTATATTATTATTATATTAGAATTATAGACTTTACAATATCATTTTATATAAAATTATAACTTTTTTTTTAAATATATATTGTTTATCCACATATGAATATATAGTATATATGTATATATATATATATATATATATATATATATAGATATATATATATATATATATATATATATATATATATATATATATATATATATATATATATATATATATATATATAGATATATATATATATATATATATATATAAACACACACACCTATATACAGTATCTCACAAAAGTGAGTACACCCCTCACATTTCAGCAACTATTTTATTATATCTTCTCAAGGGACAATACAATACAAGGGGTGTACTCACTTTTGTGAGATACTGTATATATATGAAGCATTATATTGTCAAGTATTTTAATAATTCAACAACCTACCTCATGAGTAGTTATAAGAGATTGTACTTGAGACAAGGATCAGTCGCCACAAGGATTTCCTGTTTCAGAAAGATTCATATTCTTTCATCTCGTCTCATGTCATTAATTTGTGTCCTGGGGTCAGCTGTGTCCTCTGCTGTGCATAAAATCACCATCAACAGTCTTTGAAACGGGAACGTCAATCTTCTCGAGTGCCTTAAAGACAATATTTCCCATTAAAACACTTAGACTTCTGATGAAATGCTGGTGTGTCATTTTCATCATTGAGATGTGATGGATAAAATTACAGTGATTATGGTGTGATTCGGACCAGGCCGTCATGTTTTTGTCAGTCCCCTCTCTCTCAGACCAGTCTGAATAATGGATTCACAGCTATAGGGGGCTGTGTCTGGGGTTTATGAAAAATACATCTCTCTAGCGGGGCCGGCAGACACAGACCCTCTCACCCCAGAACAAGCCACTGCCACAAAACCTCCCCAGAGGAGAATCTGAGCACTCACAGGTCACTCTTTCACTGCTCAGTTACGTTTCACTGAAGCCAGCTTTGTTTCTCTCAAAACTCTGAAAACAGAAGAAAAAGAGAGAAGTGTTTTCATACAGTAAGGGCAAAGTGATCTGGATCATTTAGTTTTGGTTAGGGTCATTTTGTATCACTGCAAATCTGAGCACATTTGAGACATTGTCTCTACTCTAGAGGATTTAAAAAAGGTTTTACTCACCTCTTGAAGCTCTCGAATGTCATTCTCTGTTCCATGTACTCAATCTGGACCATTGCTTTTACAAGAATGGTGGTGTTTTGCCTTCAATGACTTCATGAGCTTTGCTGGACAGAAAGATATAGTTAATACTGATTTTTCTAATAAATTTTGTTCTGTTTCTTACACAAAGCTATCATTCAGTAGATTCAGAATATAACGAGTTGCATGTTTTCATCCTTTTTATAGCTCAACAGTCATGGAAACTGCGCATTTAACTTGTTATATAGAAAGAAGCCATGTAAATGTTCTTGAATGAACTATATATTACAAAATATAATATAAAATATACTGACCTCCTTTATTTGATCAAAAATGCAGTAAAAACAGTATTTTAAAAAATAATAATTATTTTAATTATTACTAAAATAATTATTAATGTCATATAATATTGTCAATGTTAATATAATAAATAAATAATCATTAATACTATTACAATTAAATAACTGTTTTATGTATTTTAAAATGTAAATAATTCCTGAAACAGAAAAGCTGAATTTTCAGACTGTGCTTAAGATATGCGTTGTATGGATCACTTTTGTTTCATTCATGTTTCCATTTTGGAGCGCAACAGTCATGCAAGTCATGCAAATAATTGTTAATATACAGAAAGATACTGTGTAAACATTCTATTCTACTGTTTTTAAAATAATAATTTTACCAAGGCTACACTTGTGTAATAAAAATACAGTAAAACTGTAAAATATTATTACAATTAAAATAACTATTTTCTATTTTAATATATTTAAAAATGTAATTTATTCCTGTGATGACAAAGCTGAATTTTCAGTTGCATGGATTTTGTTTCCTTTTTGCAACTCAACAGCCATGAAGGTCATGCAAATAACTGTTGATAAATAGAAAAAAGCTATGTAATTATTCTTAAGTGTTTCACAAAATAAATGACAGTTTGTAACTAATTTGCTCTCCATTTAACCTCTTTGAGGTTTTGGAGAAACAATTGAGATACTACAGAGACCTCATTGCTGATTTTTCACTCTGTTTACAGTATTTTTCTTATTTCCTTGCTCTTTCAGTCCTCCCGCATGCTGAGCTCTCATCATTGCTTTATTATGTCCCTGTAATTTCTAAAATAACTGCTCCCGCTCTCTTTTTCTCCCTTTTATCCATCTCCCTTCCCCTCTCTCTCTCTCTCTCGCGCTCCCGCTCTCGCTCGTACTCAGCACCTCCTCCTCCTTCTCCTCAGTTGGATTCTTCAGTCGGTGGGCAGGAACTGAAGAAGCCAAGAGAGAGAGAGAGTGAGAGAGAGAGAAAGAGGGGGGGAGCAAACTGTGTCTGGGTCAGCTCGGTCTGTCATTTCAGACAGTCAGAGAGAGCGAGAGAGAGACAAACGGCACGGCACGCAGGCAGCAGGATACAGGAGGTATGTCAGAGGATGTGGTTTCCCTGAGCTTGCAGAACATTGCACAGACATACTTTCAGCATGACCTAACGGCAGCACGCAAAGTGTGTTTTCTGCGCTCCGCTAGCTGCCTGCTGCAGGAGGACTGATCAGCTCGGGATCCTCGCTTCTTGTTATTACTGTGCCGTCACATCCAACGGGAAACGTAGCGCCGCTCTCGTGGTTCACGCACAGGACGGTGGATCGCTGACTCAAACTTGCAGCCTCCGTGTGTCGACAGCTCCACAACAGGTAAGCGGTCTGTCTCCATTGATTTTCTCACTTCATGAAGCATGCTGTCTGTCTAGGAGGAAAGCAAACACGACAACAGTGCTGTGATAAAGAATCAATCATGGGAAGCCACAAGCCACAAGTTTGCCACTGTGTGATGCGCTACAGCAAATGTCTCGATCCGTTAACACAGACACATGCTCCTTGTAAAGCCTATCACACAGATCAATGGTTTAGTTTGAGTCACATGTACAAAGTGTGATACTGACAGGAAGACTGCATACTTGCCTTCAATGCTTGACCGTTGGCTTTTTTAAGAAATGTTTCTTCAGCACCTCATTTCGGTTGTTTGCCTGAAATCAAAGGATTTTGGTGACAAATGTCTTTAATAGGATGTATTTAAATAACTTTGGAGCATGCATTCACGAAGTCAAGTTAAACAGCATTATTTGTATTCACACTGAAAGCGAAAATGCAGCAAATGTAGTACAATCTGAAGATATTTGGTGTTTAAAGTCGTCGCCATGAAATCAAAATTCAGCTATTTTCTAAATGCATGTTATTGATCGTACTGTGAACAGTTCATTTGTGAATGTTTTATTTTTACTTTTTTTTTTTTGACCTCATCATTTTTAATCAAAATGTCTATCTTGTGCTCAAACAACAGACTTCTCCAGTCATTTAGTGTGCATAAACCCACCCCTTTCTTAAAGTCAACTGCAAGCTCACATTCAGATCCACCATCCAATCAACATCCGATGGACAGAAACAAGTCCCCGCCCTACAGTTTTTCTATTTCATTAATCCGTTTCTCTCGGATGTACATCACAGTACAAAATAAAAGATCTGTTGTTACTTTAGTTTCATCACAACTGTAGTATCAGCTGTAACTGTTATGGTAGCGTAATTTTGAACCAATGAGATTTCACTGTAGGCGGGGCTTCCTTACACAACAGTGCAGAAATATAAACCAAAAGCTCAACAAAATATCCTGTTGATCATCGTATGTTGATCCTCCAATAAAACATAGAGTGTAATTTTTATTTTAAGCTTTTATTAGGCTTTTGCACAAAAATCTCCCTGCAGTGTTCTGAGAATGTTGGTGTTATTTAAAAAATTAAACGTTATCGTATACATTGACATTTTTGACAGTGATATTTTAGTGTAATTTATATAACACTTTTTTAGTATTATTATTTTTAATTCGATTTTATTCTTATATTTTAATTTAAAATTTATTTAAAATTTTAGTAATGTTTTATTTTAAATTTAAATATTTTTTATTTAAAATTTTAGTAATTGTGTGTACTTTCTTACTTTACTTTATCTTTATTTTTTTTCCAGTTTTAGCAATTTTAGTACTTCAGCTTACACTTACTGTATTTTGCATTTCTAATTTTCTAATTGGTAAGTCTTGCTTCTAATATATATATATATATATATATATATATATATAATGATTACAACACTAGTTTTTTAACATTTAACAATTAATTATTAATTTTATTTAAACTTTTGTATAAAAACTTTTGGCAGTCTGATCAAATCAGTCAAGAAAGAGTTAAAAATGTTAAAAATCATTGCCAAAACTGGAAGGTCATGTTGAGTGCATTGCATTGTTGCACTGTTCTCTGTTGTGTACTTCACATGTTCTCAAATGTACTAGTTTATCAAAGTATTCTTTACATACATATAGAAAATTTGCATACTGTACACAGCATGCATGCTAAATACTGCTGAAAGAGAATGAGTAGTATGTTAGTATGCTAATCTATACACAGTCTAATTGTGCTGTTGATGCTAGTAGGCGGTCCCACTAACGGTCCCTGTCAGTCATATTGCCAGAAATTGCCAACTCTCATTATAAATGAACGTCTTACGGACGCAAATCGCTGTCAGTGTGAACGCCCTTTAAGAAAGGAATGTAAGAAAAGAGAACAGAGAAGGCAAACCGTCATTAATCAGTTCCAGACGGCGGTTCGGAGGCTGTGTGCATTGAGTCGCACTGCGCCGGGCGCCTCAGGAGCCGACACACAGAGCTGCTGTTGTCAGGGAGGAATCTGGTGCATCATATCACGGGCTAGTCACCTCCGACCCCACGCATACTCGCTATTAGAGAGTTACTGGAGAGTAATGCTGACTTCAGTGTCATATGTGCATCAGCAGGACCCTTTTATTACAGCTCAGAGGTTGTTTCCTTGGGAGAAAAAATGAATACCAAACAAACTTGATTTTGTGCATTTTCAGAAAGAAATATGAATGGTACTCGCCTGTGCAAAAGTCTCTGATGTGATGCTAGGGTGCTGTGCGTGGTTTCCAGGATGTTGCACTGTAAACAACCTGCAATAACAATGTGAAATATTTCAATCTGTTTTACTGTGCCCTTGTGACATTTAAAAGTTTGATCACTACTGATAAAATAAAGTGCACTTTAAAAATGATCATAATTTTAACAGTAGAAGACTGAAAATGCCATGGTAAAAACCTGTTACGTCGTTAACTGTAAGTTCCCTTACTATACATGTAATTTTACAGTAAATTGTCATCTTATAATATATAGCAAAAAGTAAATAAATGAATTCACAAGTTACATCCATAAAACCTAAAATGATGCTACCGTATTTTTACGATATTTTTTTTTTCTTTTTAAACAGTGTATCATTCAAAACAGTTAGGGGTTTATTCAGATCACTAGAGTAACTAATAATAGTGATGCTTGACTTACTGAACACTAATGAGACGATTTCTGACTATACAGTAAGAACAGAGCTATTATTAATAACATTAGTTACTCAATATATGAAAAATATATATTAAAATATATTGGATGACCATATGTGCGCTCTTGTCCCCACGCATGTCCTGACCAGGATTTTTAAATTGCCTAAAATGTCCAGGTTTTGTCTTTATTTTCCTACAGACATGCTCTCTACAGTTTGTTCTCTGTAAATCGATGGTGTATAATGCCTGTACGCTATTGGTCAGACTTCTTTTACTCCATACCTTCAACAAGCATGAAAACAAAGCAAAACCCGGACATTTTAGGCAATTTAGAAATCCTGGCCAGGACAAAGAGGATGTATTGATCACCCTAAATAATATTAATATTAATGTGCAAGGCATAATTAGGTCTTTGATGAAAAATACGTAAGTTCGGGACTTTTGGAAGTAGACTTGAGCATGTTTGAGACATTGTTAAGATCTCTTCTACTGTCTTTAACAGTGGCGGCCTTTTTCTTAGTAGAAAATCTTGTGAATAACAACTTGACCTGTAATTTCCTTCACCTTATAAGTCACACGCAGCAAAAGTGTAGCTAATTGCGTCTTTCTGACTCCTGCAGCTGTTTATTCTGCCTGTATCATCATCGGAAGCTGGCTGCTGTGTTAGGAACATGATTAATACACGTGAAGCTTCAATATTTTGGTAACCTAATTAGGACAGAGAATCCTCTCTTGTGCTCAATTAAACCTAATTTAGATAATTGGAACGCCTTAGTGCATCTGAAACTTAATTACGACATCCTTCCGAGGCGTGACGCGCAGAAAGCCCAGCGCGTTATTCGTTGCGCGCTGTACCTGTGATCTCTGAACGCTTCTCCTCTCGTTCAATTAGGGCAGGCTCTCCTCTGCTCTCTCTGAGAGAAAATGTACACCCTCTCCTGTGATTAGACAGCCTACAAATCAGATGTCACATTCGCGCATTCGGCACCTTCTCCGCAGCTGAGTCAGTTGAGGAGATGAAACGCAGCTTTAGCTGTGCGCCTTGATGGAAGATGAATGGTAATTTTTGTTCTTCTCCTGCGTGAGGTGCCACTTTGAACGGATTACGCTTCCCGGACGAGCGCGAAGATTAGGTTCTTCCCTCCTGTCTCAGCGACGAGCTTCTGCCACAAATATTCAGGCCGCTGGCGATGCCACGCACAACACAGAACAATCAAAGCGGGAAATATGCAAGCGCTGCAGGAAAACACACGCAGAATAAAACAGCTTTAATATTTCTTGAAGACTCATCGACTCGCTTGGTAACGAGTGTCCGGGAAAACTGCAGCGATATTGATTGAGTCGTGTTCGAGAAGGACATGTCGATACTTTGCTTGAGTGCAACAGAAGTTGAGCTTTGTTTTAACCTCTTAAGACCCTGCGGCCTCATATAAGGACATTATATTTTAGTGAATTTCTCTGAGACTCTACAGGTGCATCTCAATAAATTAGAATGTCGTGGAAAAGTTCATTTATTTCAGTAATTCAACTCAAATTGTGAAACTCGTGTATTAAATTCAGTGCACACAGACTGAAGTAGTTTAAGTCTTTGGTTCTTTTAATTGTGATGATTTTGGCTCACATTTAACAAAAACCCACCAATTCACTATCTCAACAAATTAGAATACTTCATAAGACCAATAAAAAAAAACATTTTTAGTGAATTGTTGGCCTTCTGGAAAGTATGTTCATTTACTGTATATGTACTCAATACTTGGTAGGGGCTCCTTTTGCTTTAATTACTGCCTCAATTCGGCGTGGCATGGAGGTGATCAGTTTGTGGCACTGCTGAGGTGGTATGGAAGCCCAGGTTTCTTTGACAGTGGCCTTCAGCTCATCTGCATTTTTTGGTCTCTTGTTTCTCATTTTCCTCTTGACAATACCCCATAGATTCTCTATGAGGTTCAGGTCTGGTGAGTTTGCTGGCCAGTCAAGCACACCAACACCATGGCCATTTAACCAACTTTTGGTGCTTTTGGCAGTGTGGGCAGGTGCCAAATCCTGCTGGAAAATGAAATCAGCATCTTTAAAAAGCTGGTCAGCAGAAGGAAGCATGAAGTGCTCCAAAATTTCTTGGTAAACGGGTGCAGTGACTTTGGTTTTCAAAAAACACAATGGACCAACACCAGCAGATGACATTGCACCCCAAATCATCACAGACTGTGGAAACTTAACACTGGACTTCAAGCAACTTGGGCTATGAGCTTCTCCACCCTTCCTCCAGACTCTAGGACCTTGGTTTCCAAATGAAATACAAAACTTGCTCTCATCTGAAAAGAAGACTTTGGACCACTGCGCAACAGTCCAGTTCTTCTTCTACTTAGCCCAGGTAAGACGCCTCTGACGTTATCTGTGGTTCAGGAGTGGCTTAACAAGAGGAATACGACAACTGTAGCCAAATTCCTTGACACGTCTGTGTGTGGTGGCTCTTGATGCCTTAACCCCAGCCTCAGTCCATTCCTTGTGAAGTTCACCCAAATTCTTGAATCGATTTTGCTTGACAGTCCTCATAAGGCTGAGGTTCTCTCGGTTGGTTGTGCATCTTTTTCTTCCACACTTTTTCCTTCCACTCAACTTTCTGTTAACATGCTTGGATACAGCACTCTGTGAACAGCCAGCTTCTTTGGCAATGAATGTTTGTGGCTTACCCTCCTTGTGAAGGGTGTCAATGATTGTCTTCTGGACAACTGTCGGATCAGCAGTCTTCCCCATGATTGTGTAGCCTAGTGAACCAAACTGAGAGACCATTTTGAAGGCTCAGGAAACCTTTGCAGGTGTTTTGAGTTGATTAGCTGATTGGCATGTCACCATATTCTAATTTGTTGAGATAGTGAATTGGTGGGTTTTTGTTAAATGTGAGCCAAAATCATCACAATTAAAAGAACTAAAGACTTAAACTACTTCAGTCTGTGTGCAATGAATTTATTTAATACACGAGTTTCACAATTTGAGTTGAATTACTGAAATAAATGAACTTTTCCACGACATTCTAATTTATTGAGATGCACCTGTACGTGCCACAGTTTTAAGTCTGGATGTCCTGTACAGAGCATATTCAGGGCTTTTCAGAGATACCAAGTGATTGGATGTTTCACCATGACCACTCCCTCTCCTTGGTCCTCAAAATTGTCTGAAATTAATTTAGTGACACTCTTATGGAAATATGATCATATTTTGTAATTATCATTTAAATTTGTCTAATTTTTCAATTGTGTGTCATAAATCAACATCTCAGGAAAATGTTATGGGGTTTCAAATCAAAGTACGACTTTCTGTTATGAAACAGGACGTTGATTTCATACATGTCCTCATATGAGGACACCGGGACTAAAAGCATGTTTATTACGCATTTTGGGAGACATAAGAAATGAACAGGGAAAGAAATTATATTTCAATATTCTATGAAAAAATATATATTATTATGAAAATCTTGTAAATTATTACTCCCATTATTACACTTCTTTTTTCATTACATGTTGCCCCAAAAACTCATTAATATGCAAATTAGATTTAGTTTATAGATACATTGTATATAATGAGAAAACCCGTTTATGGCCATTTTACACACATTTTGCATGTTCATTCATGTCTTTTTATTTTTTTTTAAAAATTGAGTCCCGATGTCCTCTACCGAGGACATAGCATAACTTATGAATGAAATATAATTTTTTTAAAATATTTATTTATTTATTTATTTTCTTACATTTTTAATGCTCTAAACAATGTAAAGACATGAAAAAAAAAACAATTTTTTCCTAAAACTTTTTTCTTGGGTCTTAAGAGGTTAAAAGAGGAACAGAGTTAGATCACTTTCTGGTGAAGTACACATTTTAAGAAAAGTGACTAAATGCTTTCATTCTCACTTTACAAAATTACTGGATTGTTTCCACTGAAAACAGTCTCACACTTTCGCACAGCATACTGTCTCACATATGGGCACTTGAGTGTGTGCTATGATAGAAAATTTCATTTTTTCTTAAAAACAAAGGTTCTTTATTTGGCAATTAAACACTTATAAAAATAAAGGTGTTTTTTATATTTTTATTATTTATTTATTTATTTTTTTGCAGTGATGCCATAGAAGAACTATTTTGGGTTCACCAGTTAAGCTTTCAGTGAACAGTTCTTAAACTTTTTTTTATTTGTTATTTATTTATTTTTTTTTAAATATGAAGAACATTTTAAAATCTAAACAACCTTTTGTGCAGTGGAAAGGTTCCATGGATGTTAAATGTTCTTCATGGAATCACATATGCCAATAAAGACCTTTTTTTTTTTTTTTTAAAGAGTGTATAATGGAAAAATGTTTATTAGATTATTGAAATGGTTCCTTTTAAGAACTTTGGGGAACCAAAAATGGTTCTTTAGCATTGCTGTGGAAACCTTAGAACCTTTACTTTTAAGTGTATATTCACAATATATTAATTTTTCTCATTCTAAAATGGTTTATATATTCAGTGACCACAGGTAATGCCAATTTTTAGGATAAAAACAATTAATTTAATAATTTATCAACAGAAGAAACTTGCATTTTGCTGTTTTCTCTTTTTATCTGAAGGACATAAACCAAAAAATGTAGATTATTCATAACAAATTAACAAGTGTGAGTAATTTCACATTATAAAATACTTAAAGGAATAGTTCACCCAAAAATGAAAATTTTGTCATTTATTTACCCTACCTGTCTGAGAACTCAAAAGAAGGTATTTTGAAGAATGCTGGTAACCAAACAGTTGATGGTAGCCATTGACTTCTACAGTATTTTTTTTCCATACTATGGAAGTCAATGGCTATCGTCAACTGTTTGGTGACCAAAATTCCTCAAAATATATTTTTTTCATCCCTTAAAAAAAAACTAATATCAAGAAACAATTAAATAATTTAAAATAAAGTAGCTGATATACACACACCTGAGACCATTTTAAATGATTTTGCTCTGCATTCGCTTTGTAATTTGTCTTGTGTCCATTTTAATTCTTTTTTTTCTTTTTTTGTTTTTTTGCACATAATATAATAATATCAAGCATCCAATCTACTCATAACCACATATGTGACCCTGGACCACAAAACCAGTCATAAAGGTCAATTTTTTAAAACTGAGATTCATACATCATCTGAAAGCTGAATAAATAAGCTTTCCATTGATGTATGGTTTGTTAGGATAGAACAATATTTGGCAGAGATACAACTATTTGAAAATCTGGAATCTGAGGGTGCAAAAAAATCAAAATACTGAGAAAATCGTCTTTAAAGTTGTCCAAATGAAGTTCTTACCAATATAAATTACTAAACAAAAATTAAGTTTTGATATATTTACAGTAGGACATTTACAAAATATCTTCATGGAACATGATCTTTACTTAATATCCTAAAGATTTTTGGCAGAAAAGACAAATCGATGATTTTGACCCATACAATGTATTTTTGGCTATTTCTACAAATTTACTCGTGCTACTTAAGACTGGTTTTGTGGTCCAGGGTCATATATATAGCTAATACAGTAAAAACAGTAAAAAATCTGACAGCTCTTTAATAAAACAAATTGTATTTGTCTTGTAAAAATGAAAAGGCATATAATCCAAATTAGAATCAGAGAAAAGAGAAAGCAAGTGAAAGCGAAGATGAGAGAGAACGAAAATATGAGAGAGAAACTCAGAAAGTGAATAAAGGGAGAGAAACAGACTGAGGAGATATTGCTCTCTTTTCTTCTCTTGAGTATGAAATCGTTGTCAAGGGGCCTGTTCCCATGGCAATTCCATCCGCTGTGTCTGGGTTTCCAGCGTGTCCATGCCCAGACCTTGGACGCTGAGCGGATGGGTTTTCTAGGTTCATGCCGAACAAAAGGGAAAGTGTCCCCCCCTCCTCCCGTCCGAAGGGCTGCAGTGAAAGGGATTTTAAAGAGACAATCTGTCAGACGAGTTGCGGTGTCTGAGATTGGATTCAATCTATAATTGTGGCTTTTATTGTACCTGGGTTCCTATTTCTTCTAATTATCCATAAGCAAGCAGTGAAGCAGCGGCCGGGAACACAAAAGGTTCTGGAGCTTGTAGGGACATACGGTAGGAACACTTTCCCAAGACAACAATCAACCCCAGTTTTTGTCTAAATTATGCTGTGACATTTTGTTTAGACTTGACATTATATTTACCCAGGAAATATTAGTCCTCAGAGTAAAACATGGTGTTTGTGCATCTCTTGGTCAACAGAATACTTCACCCAAAATTAAAAGCTGTTTTCTGTATTTTGGCATATGATAGCTTTGTGAAGGAACTTAAAAAATTAAGGCATTATTTTCTGAAAATCTCCCCCTACACCACAACCCACAAGTCTGGATTTTTGTGCTTCCGAAATTATTAAACTTATTTGCATATATTTCTAAATCATAATCATAATTTTTTGCATCTTTGATAACTTAATTAGATGTTTTTGCTTACTGATCAACTTTATCTAACATACATGTGCATCTCAATAAATTAGAATGTCATGGAAAAGTTAATTTATTCCAGTAATTCAACTCAAATTGTGAAACTCGTGTATTAAATAAATTCAATGCACACAGACTGAAGTAGTTTAAGTCTTTGGATCTTTTAATTGTGATGATTTTGGCTCACATTTAACAAAAAATCTCAACAAATTACAATACTTCATAAGACCAATAAAAAAAAAAAAAAACATTTTTAGTGAATTGTTGGCCTTCTGGAAAGTATGTTCATTTACTGTATATGTACTCAATACTTGGTAGGGGCTCCTTTTGCTTTAATTACTGCCTCAATTCGGCGTGGCATGGAGTTGATCAGTTTGTGGCACTGCTGAGGTCGTATGGAAGCCCAGGTTTCTTTGACAGTGGCCTTCAGCTCATCTGCATTTTTTTGGTCTCTTGTTTCTCATTTTCCTCTTGACAATACCCCATAGATTCTCTATGGGGTTCAGGTCTGGTGAGTTTGCTGGCCAGTCAAGCACACCAACACCATGGTCATTTAACCAACTTTTGGTGCTTTTGGCAGTGTGGGCAGGTGCCAAATCCTGCTGGAAAATGAAATCAGCATCTTTAAAAAGCTGGTCAGCAGAAGGAAGCATGAAGTGCTCCAAAATTTCTTGGTAAACGGGTGCAGTGACTTTGGTTTTCAAAAAACACAATGGACCAACACCAGCAGATGACATTGCACCCCAAATCATCACAGACTGTGGAAACTTAACACTGGACTTCAAGCAACTTGGGCTATGAGCTTCTCCACCCTTCCTCCAGACTCTAGGACCTTGGTTTCCAAATGAAATACAAAACTTGCTCTCATCTGAAAAGAGGACTTTGGACCACTGCGCAACTGTCCAGTTCTTCTTCTCCTTAGCCCAGGTAAGACGCCTCTGACGTTATCTGTGGTTCAGGAGTGGCTTAACAAGAGGAATACGACAACTGTAGCCAAATTCCTTGACACGTCTGTGTGTGGTGGCTCTTGATGCCTTAACCCCAGCCTCAGTCCATTCCTTGTGAAGTTCACCCAAATTCTTGAATCGATTTTGCTTGACAATCCTCATAAGGCTGCGGTTCTCTCGGTTGGTTGTGCATCTTTTTCTTCCACACTCTTTCCTTCCACTCAACTTTCTGTTAACATGCTTGGATACAGCACTCTGTGAACAGCCAGCTTCTTTGGCAATGAATGTTTGTGGCTTACCCTCCTTGTGAAGGGTGTCAATGATTGTCTTCTGGACAACTGTCAGATCAGCAGTCTTCCCCATGATTGTGTAGCCTAGTGAACCAAACTGAGAGACCATTTTGAAGGCTCAGGAAACCTTTGCAGGTGTTTTGAGTTGATTAGCTGATTGGTATGTCACCATATTCTAATTTGTTGAGATAGTGAATTGGTGGGTTTTTGTTAAATGTGAGCCAAAATCATCACAATTAAAAGAACCAAAGACTTAAATTACTTCAGTCTGTGTGCACTGAATTTATTTAATACACGAGTTTCACAATTTGAGTTGAATTACTGAAATAAATGAACTTTTTTCTGGAATTCAGCATTCTAATTTATTGAGATGCACCTGTATATATATATATATATATATATATATATATATATATATATATATATATATACACACACACACACACACACACACAGTATATATATGAAAATAAAATCTAAATATTTAAAACAAATAAACAAAAAATCTCAGAAAAATCCCAGACAGATGTAGAGGTAAAATGGTCTGAAAATAGTCCAAAAAGTAAATATGGTTAAAAAAATAAATAAAAAGTTACATTTTCCATTATGGTTCATTCATGCTGAAAGTACAAAAAAAAAAAAAAAAAAAAATTCCCCTCACCCCCTCAAAAAATCCCTCTATATATTTTTAGCATATTTAGAAAACTAGCATATAGTATGTCTATTCTAATGCTTTTACGGTGGTTTTTGTCTTGTTTGGATCTTGACAGTGACATTATCTCTTCAAGCGTGTTCATATTCCCTTACAATGTCCTGCTCAGGTGAGGGGTCTTTGTTGAGACCAGGACGTCCAGGAAGGAAGGAGGAAGTCCAAACAGGGAGACTGCCTTATTCCAACCCCAGGAGAGCATTCTCCCTGCTGAACCGACAAAAACATGAGTCAGGAAACCATGCCTTGTGCCTTATTTGCCACATTAAAGAAAATGGGTCAAAGGGAGAGTAGTGTTTTTGAGTCTCTCTTTGAGGGAATGCATCTCTAACCACGAGCTGAACTGCAGCTTTGAACAGAGCCGCAAACCGTGACATTGAAGTTTTGTCCTCTGCATGCAGTTATTGAATTAGAGCAGTGAGGAACGCTGAAACCAAGCGGGGTCATCATAGTCGGCTCATCGCTTCTCCCTGATGGGTTGTTGCAGGGAAAATTATAACTTTTACAAACATTTCCTGTGGCGCAAGATATAAGATGCTTGCTAAGCACAGGGAGGTTGTGGAACGAATGAACGTTCATCAACAGGCTTGCCCAGACGTCTGTTTTTCGTCAGTCTCGCCATCACTTACATTATGAAAAGTCACAGGAGAACTGTTTTTTTTTTCTTTCATTTTAGACTACCGTGCAACGGTATACTGGAAGTGAACTCTTTTCTTGTCAGTCTACAGTGCATGAGGGAGCTGTTGCCAGGTTGACTAGAGAGACAGTGCTGCCAAAAGCTCGTAGCGTGAAGCAGAACCTCGGGGAGGGAGTAGTCGCTCTGAAATCATAAACATCTCCCACTTCCTCCGTCAGCTCTAAAAATACCTCGCCTCTTCGTTTCATGGCCCCCCTCCTCGTCTCTATCAGCTATGCAAATATCAGCCCTTCCAACCAACTTTGTTTTCCTCACGCGCTGCGCCACCCCTTTCGTTTTTTTATTTTGCTTGCTTTCTCTCTCTGACGGAGCACACACTTAGCCTGTTGCCTCTAGAGAGAGCGTATCTGAGCTCAAAACATGGAGCGATGTCTGAAAAAGCCACTTTGTGCAAGTTGTTGTCATGTCAAAGATGGCTATTTTAGGGGCAGTCTGTTGTTTTTCCATCTGATGGAAAAATATCAGAAAAGAATGATATTTGAAAGAGAGCTGACCTGCCTTTTAGGACAAAAATACTGTTTACAGAGTCAAAACATCTTTAAATACAGTAACATTCAGGTTCTATAATATAAAAATGATCATGAACCAACATGAAATCAAAACTTACTGTTTACTTTTTTGTTTTTTTAAAGCATGTTCCTGGTCTTACTGTGCACAGTTAAATGATGTTTTGATTTAAAAAACAAATATATATATATATATACATATATACATATATATATATATATATATATATATATATATATTATATATATACATACATATATATATCATTTTATATAGTTATCTTTTTAACTAAATTTAATAAAATGCTCCGCTTCTAAAGTGACTTTCCATTTTAACTGACGTCAACTTTCTTGTGCTCACTAAAGCTGCATCTTTTTTTATTAAAAACACTGCAAAAACAGTAAAATTGTGATATATTATTACAATGTATATTGTAATAATATATCACAACGCTATTTTCTATTTGAATTTATTTTAAAATGCAATTTATTTCTGTGATGCAAAGCTGAATTTTCAGCATCATTACTCCAGTCTTCTGTGTCACATGATCCTTCAGAAATCATTCTGATTTGCTGCTCAAGAAACATTTTTTATTATAATCAATGTTGAAAAGTGCTGCTTAATATTTTTGTGGAAACCATGATATTTTTATGAATAGAAAGCTAGAAAGAACAGCATTTATCTGAAACAGAAATCTTTTGTAAGATTATAAATAGCTTTACCTTCCTATTTGATCAATATAATGCATCCGTCCTGAATAAAAGTATCAGTTTAAAAAAAGAACTAGTGCTGGGCAACGATTAATCACGATTAATCACATCCAAAATAAAAGTTTTTGTTTATATATTTGTGTGTATTGTGTATATTTATTATGTATATATAAAAGACACAAACATACAGTATATATTTTGAAAATATTTACATGTATTTACATGTATATATTTATATTCATATGATTTATATATATAAACATAAAATTTTTCTTAAATGTATACATGCATGTGTATTTATATATACATAATAAATATACACAGTACATACATATACATTATGTACACAAAAACTTTTATTGTGGATTCAATTCATTATTGCCCAGCACTGAAAACAACCTACATTTTTCACACCCTCTTTTCACAATCCAATCAGTTCCCAATGCACAAATAGTCCCACCTTTCAATTCATTCTCATTAAACAGCGTGTTTTGCTCAGAAATGCGCCAAGTTACCGAATCAAAATCAGTTGTGCGCCCATTTCATTTTGATTCCCCGCGCCAAAAAATCACTACAAGTCTAAAATCTTCCCGCACTTCATTCGTTCAATTGATCAGATTAGAAAAATCCAATTGCTGATGCATGACCGTTGTACCCGAGATGCCATTTCCCCGATTGGATTGAGCCACAGACAACTGAACGCATCCATTCAAGTCCATGTCACTGGAAACAGTGATTCTTATGACAGCGTTCATAAATCTGCATGGCCTCTCATCTGGGCCCTAATTAAAGTGGCCCTGCCGCTGGAGTTGCCGGCACGCTGTGCATTATCCTGACTCCTAATGAACAATCTGCTCCTTGATTTTCTGTGATTGATTCTCACCTTTTCATTCAAGCCGCTCACCTCATTAACAGTGTATTCTCTAGAACCCTCGGCCGTCGCCGCCTCTCAGATTATGCGTCCTGGCCGCTGTAATTAGACAGGAACATAATAGAGAGTATTCTTCATCAATGGCCCACCCTAGGTTTAATCAGCTGGTCACAATGGGATATTACCTGCACCCTTCTGATCCGCTCACGACTGTCAGCGGCTGCCACTTTAGATTTGGAAAAGGAGGGCGCTTTGGCTGATGAACAGAGAGCACTTTTGGCCTCTCGCTGGCTGGACGTGTTAATTCCCAGCCTGCCAGTTGAGAGATTGGGCTCCCATGATGAGCTGAAGCCCATTTATGCCTCTTATTTATTTATTTAGTAGCTGATTTCGTAATCTAGTGTGCCCTTAATTGGGTCTTTTTCTGCTTGCTTTCTGCCAAACAAGCACAGGATGAGGCAGTACCTGGCTGAAAGGAACTGTAGAACAGCAATGTACGCTCTTTTGCTGTACACGCAGAGGCAAATTAATGTGGTACGTGAGAAAATGGACAGATTACTTTCCACATGGGAAACACCTGAAAGAAAGCAGAATGTGAATGGAGTTAGTCGTAATGATATTGAAATCGAAATTGGAGTTTCGTGGTTTTGTAGTCCTTGACTATTATGTTTAAGGACATCTATATGCTAGTGTACTGCTGAGCTGACATCTAAACCTTTAGGAGATATATGCAATATAAAAAAATGTGCCTGACAGACAGGTGAAGCCCTAAGTATATTAAACGCAAAGCGGGCACCTTGCATACTGTGTACAGTGACTAAAAGTATTAACGACTACAGCATATGCAAATTGTTGTTGAATAAAAAGTGAATGTCATTATAAAATAGAATGAGAACAGAATGAGAATGTCTCTCCCCTTTAGTACCACCTGTCAATGACAAGCAATAACAAGTACAAACTATGGACTATATTTGGAACTGAATACTAGCTTACTGCTAACTGAATACTCTGCAGTATATACTGTTTATTGCTTTCTATTGTTTGAATAATAGCATGTGAAACAGAATGCATTATGCAATTAATAATAACAGTAGTTCGAACATCACACTGCATGTTTTAATAAGTGTCCAATCATCTTGGAAATTAAATTAAATTAAAAAAAAATTAATATAGAATATAATAATAGAATTATATTATTATTAGTGGTAATAATAATAATAATAATAATAATAATAATACAAATTAATAACAACAATAATCATTATTATTTTTTAATAATCAAATTTATTTATTTTTTAAATTTTTTATTTAAATTTTATTATTTTTATCATCATGAATGTATTACAATTATTAATTTATATTAAAATTATTATTACATGAATATTGATTTTGACAATAATGACTGAGTAATAATAAAAATGACTAATTATTGTCATAATTTAATATAATTATTAAATTTTGATAATTAAAAAACAATTATATATATTTACGAATTAAATAATAAATTATTTATCGGGAAAGAATCTGATTATTTATTGGATTCGAACTCGTGACGCCCGAAGCACTATGGTGCTGTATATCAGTGCGCTGCCCACAAGGCTATTGGTGTCGATTTTACATCTTATTTTAAATAAAGATATTTTGCCTTTTAAATATCCTTTTGTGATAACTGGAAGGTCATATTGAGTTCATTGCATTGTGTGACATATATTCTGTGCAGTGATCTCTGTTGGCAACACATTTTGGCAAATATAGCAGATAATCCTTGTATTCCATAATGTGGAAAGATAAGCATTCTATTGAAACAGTAAGAATAGCACTGTAATATGCTTTCAGAATATAGTCATTGTTTTTATCGAACATTGTTTTGGTGATGATGCATACAGTAAATAGCTAGTTAGTGGATATGTATATATAATACAAATAAAAAAAAAATGTATCCATCAAAGCATTTTACACTCCTAAAAATTAAGGTTCTTTATCTGCATCTATGGTTCCATAAAGAACATTCATGGAACTTTTCCATTGCATAATAGGTTCTTTAAAGTGCAAAAAGGTTCTTGAGATTATTAAAATGTTCTTCACACTAAAAAAAAAAGGTTATTTTAAGAACAGTTCACTGAAAGGCTCTTTATGGACCCCAAAATGGTTTTCTGTGGTATCGCTGAAAACCGCCTTTTGGAACCTTTATTTTTAAGAGTGCATTGAATTGCAGGTCAGCTCTGGTGTGTCTACATGCATCTACAGCGGTGTTGTTATGAATGCTGAAGACATTGTTTGAACCTCTTTGTCTTTCTGACCGTGTCTCTTTCATCCCAGGCTTAAGTGCGCACTCGTTCGGCAGAAATGGGTTGCGGCTTGAGAAAGTTCCGTCAGATGGAAGACAACAGTCCAGGAAAGATTTACTCCACCCTCAAGAGACCGCAGGTGGAGACCAAGATCGGGGTCGCCTACACGTACCACCACGTGGACTTCCTGGTGGGGAAAGATGGTAAGCTGTCAGTCATTCTCTTATCTCTGGTGAATTCACTCTGATATCGAGTGACTTTTAAAAGAGACGATCAGCAGAGTTAGAAATGTTGAGGTAAGGATAATCTGCGAGGAACTTTTGAAAGGAGAAATCAAACCGTGGCACACGGAGATTCTCCAACAATGTTCCTTGATTCTTTGCTGCTCCGCAAATCCCTGAAGTGATGACACTTGCAAATGACAAACCCCAAATCCTCCCAGAATTCTCTCTGTGAATCACGGCTGCCTGGTAATTCTGCAGCACACGCTCACGACAGACTGTACCTGGATCTCAGGCAGTCGACGTGTTCCTGTGAGGAGGCTCTCAGGTGCGCGGCGAGGTGTCTGTGATCTGTGAGGCGGCTGCCGGTGAGATGTTGGAGCCCGCGGGCTGTGAGGTGCCTAATGGGGGAAGATCCAGAGGGCCTTGGCTAAATATAGCTGTCAGTGTTGTTATTTCTCACAAGCGGAGCTCAGCTTGGGCTGGGAGGGAGGGTGTTGAGATGTAGTGTGAGCCAGAAGTCTCACTGACATCTTACCCCACAGATCAGAATAATCCTGTAAGGAGGATTCAGATGAATGCCGAGGTCAAGCTCTCTCTCTGGGTGGGCGGAAACCCACAAAAATACAGTTTTTCCTGCTTCTGTCTCTTGAGAAATTCCTAGTTTCACCGTATCTATCACTAAACAAACAGGGATGGTGGGTCGTATTTGCTCCACTGCGATGGCATCTTACCCCCATCCATCCATCCATCCATCTATCATCTATCATTCTTAAACCCTCAAACTGAAATGGTTTTTAAACTTTCTTTTATCTATCGATCCCATCCATCCATCATCATGTATCTATCTATCATTCTGATATTCATGATATTTTCTATCTATCCATCCATCCATGCATTAGTAGATTGAAATAAACCCTCAGACTTCAATGGTTTTTAAAATTTCTTCTGTCTATCCCATCCATCCATCCAATCTATCTATCTATCTATCTATCTATCTATCTATCTATCTATCTATCTATCTATCTATCTATCTATCTATCTATCTATCTATCTATCTATCTGTCTGTCTGTCTGTCTGTGTCTTTCTTTATATCATCCATCCATCCATCCATTACCTACGTTGATATAAACCCTCAAACTCCAATGATTTTTAAACATTTTTCTATCCATATTTTCTCCTAAACTTTCAAGCAAGGCTTTCAAGCCAACATTCAAAATTTGTGTTGATAAACCTTTCTTTTCTAGTTAAAATAACTGATAAACTGATTTTCTTTTAATTTCAATTCATTTTAATTTTACTTCCTTACATTCAAATGTGAATTGCAATTCTACATCCTGTTTTCACAATACTCAATTTAAATTCAGAATCTGAATTATGCTTTGTGCGAGTATCAAAGTCTTAGATGTTTCTCCAGAAAAGAAAAATAGACACAACAACACCATTAGACTACAGTAAGACTACAGAACATTGTTTTGTGGATACTACAGTAGAATTTGATGAAAAGTGTTTGAGTTTAAATTGAAATCTTTCGACGTTTGATTTCAAACCTGAGCACAGTTTGAGACATTGTTGAGATCACCTCTGAAACCCCGGCGTGTGACCATGTTAGTGCAAATTACCCGGGCCAAATCAACGTTCCAGATGACTGACATCTGAAATTATAGTTTTCCAGCACTGTTATGGTAATAACTATAATAGAACAGCCTAGGTATGCGATTGCTCTATATGTCCTTGAGTTTGGCAAGATGGGTGAATATGTGCACTGCAGCGAGTACAGCATACGAGAACTCTGTTGTGTTAAAGCAGTATTGGCCCATATCTCACACTTCCCCCACTACGCTTCATTTCTCCATGCTGCCTCTACTCTATTATTGCAAATATATTGCTATTCATAAAGGAGGAGTTGCAAAGCACTTTAAAAGAGGGGGAGGAATGAGCAGCAAATGTCTCATCTACAAGGCGAAGACAATAAACTTCCTCATGCAAGACTGCCTCAGCTGGCTTAATGTTCCCTGACGCCACGCGGGTGGAAACATTAGACTGCACATTTGTTAATCGCCTTAATCAAATTTATGTGTCCATGGTCAACCTGCATCATTGCTTTCTTTCACAAGGCACTGTGTGAACTGCCGCGTCTATTTTAGAGATCTGACCCATCAATCTATCTTAAGATGTTGTGGTGATATTGTGACATGTACCAGATGTTGCAACTGCGTAGAAGATGAGCACCAAGCAAGCTTAATAACTTAATTGACTGCTCTAATCATACAAAACTGGAAAATCACACAAACAATGTCTCAACTTTGTCACCTAGACTTCTGCAGAAGTCTTCCACTTCTCAGATTTAAATCAAATCTCAAGTGTCAGACGAGAACTCCAAACTCATCTTCAGATTCAAACAACCTGCAATCAGAAGACCTGAAATCAAAAGATTTTAATATGAAACCATACATTTCTCATCAAATTCCTTCAAGAACAAATGATCTTCTATTCAGATGCATTTTATAGCGCTATAATACTCTCTGTCAGGGATAACTAAAACTAAAATCATTCTAACACAAAATCAAAAACATTTTCGTTACTTGAAATGAAGTAAATGATAACTGAAATAAAATATAAAAAGTACTTAATTTTATCTAGCTGCCAGCGCAATATTTCTCATAGTTTAAATGTACTAAAATAATTTAAACTAAAACTTCAAAATTAATTTTAAAAAACAACTAAAAGAAATGGCAAAAACACAAACTAAATTACTAAAATTTTCAGCTAATATTAAAATGAAAATGGCATGCGCACACACACACACACACACACATATATATATATATATATATAATTAATAAAAAAACTATAATAGTATCTAAATGATAATAAAATAACACTATCATTATCAACACAATTGTCTCGTTGGTGTCTATTTTAATTTTTCCTAAGGCATTTAAGAAGAAATGTCTGATGTTTACTTGAAATCATTATGAATTTCTAACCTGGTTCAGACTGGTTTAGTAGTCTAGTGCTGGTCTCTGGATCCTTGGGAGGAAGCAGGTTGACCAAGGACCTCTTGATCACATCAAAAATGTCCTTTTGAGATAGTAAAAATAAACTTATGAGCAATAACACTATTTTCTGGCATAAGACACCAATTAGAACAAATTAACACTACATTTGTTGTTGATTTCAGCTAAATCAATTTTTCCCAGATGCTGGTGTACAAAGAAACACCAGTGAATGGCCTCATAAGTTGTGGCGAAAAACCCATCACATGGAATATGCCAGCGTGGCGCTTATTTTAAGAGATCTGACCCATCAATCTATCTTAGGATGTTGTGGTGATATTGTGACATGAGCCAGATGTTGCGACTGCGTGGAAGACGAGGCACCAAGCAAGCTACATTATTAACTTAATTGACTGCTCTAATCATACAAAAAAGGGAAAATCACACACAGTGTTTCAATTTTGTCACCTAGACTTTTGCAGAAGTCTTCCACTTCTCAGATTTAACTCAAATCACATCCATCTCTTCTGGTTTCAAATAAGATCTTCAAAATCGTCTTCAGATTTGAAGAACCTGCAATCAAAACAGAGATTTCAATATGAAACATTTGTGATCAAATTCCTCCAAAAAATTATCTGCTATTCAGTTTCATTTTTATAGCGCTATAATAATGTCATGGATAACTAAAACTTAAAAAAAAAAAAAAAAAAAAACATTATTACTTTATAAATATTGTACTTATTTTTATCTAGTGCCAATGCAACATTTCTTATTTTCATTTAGTTTAACTTGTTGTACTGAAATAACTAAAACGTAAAAATAAAAATTAATAAAATATACTTTATAGACAAACAATAACTAATAAAAATGCACAACTAAAAAAACTAAACTACCAAACTTTAACTATAATTAAAATAAAAATGGAAAGTATATATTTAAAGAATGTATTCAAAATATGAATAAAAACTATAATAGTATCTAAATAATACGAAAAATAGCACTGCTTTATGTATCATTGGTGTCTGTTTAAATTTTTCGTATGGCATTTAAGGAGAAATGTCTGATGTTTACCTGAAATCATTATGAATTTCGGTTACACTTTATTTGAAGGTGTCCTTGTTACAATTTAAGTACTGATACATTTAAGTACCAAGTAATATTAATTAACTACATGTACTTACTATGTGGTTAGGTTAGGAAAAATTACAACAGCTCCCCCTGAACTAGCACCCGTCTAGGAAGGTTTGGAGTAGGGTTTGGTTTGGGATTATTTAAGTGAAATAATAATAATAAAGCATAATTTATTGTTATTATAATGGTAAGTACATGTAACGTGTAACAAGGACCCTTTAAAATAAAGTGTTACCTGAATTTCTATCCTGGTTCAGACAAGGACATCTTGGTTACCAAAAAGCTATTAAAAAAAAATCTCTGAGCAATAACAGTATTTTCTGGGATAAGACACCAATTAGACCAAATTAACACACTGTGTTTGTTGTCAGTTTTGTCTAAATCCATTTTTCCCATTGCTGGTGTACAAAGAAACAGCCTGGTAGGCAAGCGAATGAGCCTCGTAATAAGTTGTGTGGCGAAAAACCCATCACACAAAATACGCCAGCGTGGTGCTTAAAATGCCCTGCACGTTTTTTATTTCCCTCAAATGTGATTTCAAATGTTTAAAATGTCAAGAGGAAGAGGAATAGAAAACACACTTACGGACGCCTTCTCGGCCACACGCCGCCCTACAAATCACGCTCGCAACCCTGATATAATCAGCGAGCGGGGCAGATTATTAAAATGCAATGACACCTAATACCTTTATTCAACCTGTCAGTCAATAATACAAGAGGGTTTTTTTGCAAAGCAGCTGAAAGGGAAGGCGAGGACAGTCTGCGCGGGGTTAAAGGAGCTGTAGTTGTGTAGGGGATTAGAGCAGGTGGATGCAGGGACTGCTGCTTTTATTCTGCAGCCAAGCGGTGTGAAAATTGAGTCGGAGGGGCGCCGCGGGAGTCACATTCAGAGGAGAATTCACAGCCATTTGCTTCCCCACATTACCTTCCTTCATTTCATCTTCGCCGAGTTCGGGCCCCGGACCCCGCACCCTGCCAGAGAGCCATAGTTCAAACCTCAGCCTGTGAAATGGAGGCTCTCTGCTGTTGTCAGGTTAAGGGTTTCAGCACAAAGGCAGGTGAACCTCTTTTATATTCTCTCTGATGTAGACACATCGATTCCTTTAGCTTTTCAGCGAGATGGACCTGCAATAAAGATCAAATGAGCTATTCGGTTAAAGTAAGAGACGCTGACAATGCAAAGTCCTTCTAGTGCAGTAGCCTTTACTTTTACATGGAAACAAAACATAAGAAACCTTTTCATCCGAAGGATTGTGCTTAAATGCTACACTTTAGTTTCACAGACAAATCTAAATAGTGCCTACAGGGTTGTGCAAAATTCAGGTTCCCTTTTAATTCATGTGGTGGAATCTGAATCGGCCACATCCTACAGGAAGTTGAACTGGAGTGACAGGAAGAGGAATTTGCTGGACTGAGGTTAAACACAGGCGATGCATTCAGGGAAAGTTAAAAGTGACTTCTGCTCACCAAGGCTGCATTTATTTGATAAAAAATACAGGGGAAAAAGTGAATATTGTGAAATATTATAATTTAAAATAACGGTTTTCAATTTGAATATTCATATTAAAATGTAATTTATTCCTGTGATGCAGAGCTGAATTTTCAGCATCATTACTCCAGTCTTCAGTGTCACTTGATCCTTCAGAAATCATTCTAATATGCTGATTTGCTGCTCTAGAAATATTTCTGATTATTATCAGTGTTGAAAACAGTTGTGATACTTCATATTTTTATGGAAACCGTGATACTTTTTTTTTCAGGTTATTTTTTTCAGTCATTTGAACAAATAAATACATTCTTTCTAAGCAATTATTCAATTAAATTATTTAAAACAGTATTATTATTATTATTATTATTATTATTTAAATCATACTGACTCCAAACCTATGAATGGTAAAAATATGCTTTAGCTTCTTTTGTAACTATTTTTATTAGAAAAAAATGAACTGACGTACCACAGTTTGTCTGAAAATTAGCACAGCTGAGATGGTGTATCAACCAATCAACATCCAGAACAATGACATTCTCATGTAAATGATTCTGGCAGCTGTGTTCTTGCACTATAAATACACACATGAAATGTCAACAGCTAAGCCATAATGCTTTGATCAGGTTTCGAGACTATTTGTGACTTTTTTCTTGATGTGTTAAGAGCACCTGACCAGCAGGCTTTCTCTTATAAAAGTCTCCTTTAATCTTTCTAAAGGATATCCTGTCTTGGAGAACATCTAAAGAAGAGTGCATTAAACGTACAGTTCTGATATGTGATTCTATATAATTTAGCATCAGTACAATGTAACCAGTAATAAATAGCACTTTCCACAAATAACCAACAAAATAAGATCTGATACTCAACAAAAAAAAAAAAATTTCTCAACAAATAGCAAATGAAAAAAGTATGTGACCTTCAGGAAAAATAAAATATGTTTCTGCAATAAGGAGGTAACATGCAAAATACAGGACATGTGTTTTGTCACACTTCTCAAGGAGCACGGAACGAGGAAACGTAGGAATTCGTCAAAACGAGAATCTTTAATCATCCAACAGGGAACACGGAGCGTAGCAGACACAGAACACATGGAAATGACGTATAAGAACCAACAAACACTTACTGAATGGACACTACCTTAAATACACAGACAATTACGGGACTAACGACTAGACACACCTGAACCAAATGACATAATGAACTGGAGACAGAAACTGGGTCACGGAGCACATGGGGAGCAAAAACACACACACAAGACAGTCCAAAACCCTGACATGTTTGAACAATAAGTTAATAATTAAACAACAATAAAATAATAATTTAAAAATAGAGTTCATCCAAAAAATAGAAATCACTGAAAGTGTACTCACTATCAGGCCATCCAAAATGCAGATGCGTTTGTTTCTTCATCAGAACTGATTTGGAGAAATGTAGCATTCCATCACTTGCTCACCAATGGATCCTCTGCAGTGAATGGGTGCCGTCAGAATGAGAGTCTAAACAGCTGATAAAAACATCACAATAATCTACAAGTAATCCACATAACTCCAGTCCATCCGTTAACATCTTGTGAAGCCAAAAGTTGCATGTTTGCAAGAAACAAACCCATCATCATGGGGTTTTAACTTTAAAGCATCTCTTACCAGTCCATAATCCATAATAATGCTTCCTCTAGCGAAAAAGTACATCCCCTGTTGTCCTCTCACATCAAAAATCCACCCACATATTTGTTTAGGTCTATTTTTCCTTTTAAATGGCATTTGGTCTGTTCATATTTCTCTCCTGATTCAAACCAGATAGCATTTTAATGTAATGTTAAATTTCTCCAAATCTTTTCTGATGAAGAAACAAACTCATCTACATCTTGGATGGCCTGAGGATGGGTAAATTTTCAGCAAATGTAAATTTTTGGGTGAACTATTCCTTTAATTATTTGAATATCAAGCTTATGTCAAAATTGAGACCTTGTTTGATGAAATTAAGGACAGGGGACAGGCCAAAATCACCATTATTTTTCATTCTAATGAATTTCATTTTAGATAATACTTTATTATCTGATCATTTTCAAAACAAATCCGCATGGGATTTGTGCTTCTAATGCATTAAAGAAACTAACAGTCACCAAAGTCTATTGTTGTGGTTATGTTACATGTGTAAAATCAGTTGTGTTTTTCACGTGTTGTCAGAAGCGAGTGAATGCCGACAGTGTTCTCGTCAACAGGAAGTGCAGATCTCTGCAAAGTTCCTTCCTCTGTTTCGACAGAGTCAGTGTCAAAGCTCTGCTGGCTGCAGATTGTTTCAGATTATAGCTGCTTGTAGGGGAAGAAATTCATTTTACTCTGCTCAACATCTTTCCTGTGTCAGGCCGCTGTCGTCTAAATGGCTTTTGCCTCAGTATAATGTCAAAGTAAAGCCCATTTATTGGTGCACATCTCCACTTTGTCACTATGAGGGAGAATAGGTCGTCTCTGCATTGATCTGCCTGCCGGTGGCTTGATAAAGCTGGTTTACTTCACGGTATTAGCGTGCGGATGTTTGCCCTCAGCCCCGAGCGTCTGCTTTACATCACCTGTTCAGGCTTCTGCGCTAAAGAAGCACATTGAACTTTCACAAGCCAATCATCTCACATCAGCATCGCAGTTGCTTCAGACCCGGCAGTATTGATTCCATTCAAATGCAATCATCAAGTTTCCAGCAGTGGAGTAAACAACAAAGATTTAACAAAGGGGCTTGTTTTCTGTGATCTTATTTTGAAAGAGAGACAAAATATAATCAAAATTGGACTTTTTTGTCTTTTAGTTTACATGATTTCTCTTATGAAAAAATAATACTCATCCTGCACTACACATTTTTATACAATCAAATTCATTTCCCTCCCCCTATAATTTGCAAATCATGTTCATGGCTTTGACATAACTAAAGGCTAATGCCATCGTTTAGTCACCCTCAGCTTGCATCATTTCTGTGAAACACAAAAGGGGATTTTGCTGAGTTGCTCTTGTCCATTAAAAATATATGGTGATCACAGCTGACAAACCCTTAAAAAGAAACAACACATTAAAAGCAGTCCATACACTATATATACACACATGCACAAACACATATAAACTTCAGAAAACTTGGAATGACTTAAAAAATAGCGCATGAATCATATACACTGTATATAGTTTCACTCTCTTTCTTCCTCTCTCTATATTATATTTATTTATTCAGCGCTTATATATATATATATATATATATATATATATCACCTTCAAAATGATGTTAACACATTCTTGCAAGCAATCTTGCAAGAAACAACTACCTGCTGTGTCTGGTCACATTATTCAAACCCACACAGCAAATGTTTTCTGGCCCAGCTCCGGGCCAGACAATCACTTTTAACCCTCAGCCCAAGTACCGCAAAGAATGACGGCCCTGAAGTGGCCCAGAACCGGATTAAAGACAAGGGCCACACATGGGCCATAACCGGCCCGAATCTCAGCCAGTATTCACCCTTAACTGGTCCTGAACTGGGCCAAAACAGGTTTTATTATTGTTACCAATTCTCAGCCTTAAGTAAACCAGAATCCCCAAATCTGAGCCACACCTGAGCCTTATATAGCCCAGATCCAATACAGAATCTCATATTTGATATTATTGCATTTACTATAATCGCCATTATTCATTTTGTGAAATGTTTTGGTAATGTACACACAAATTATGCTAATAAAGTACATTAAAGTGAATAGAAAATCAGCCTTAAAATTCACAGGTCATGTAACTGTGCAATAAAAAACGTATTGCATTGAAAAAGTTATATAACGTATATATATATATATACATATGAAGGACAACTCAACCAAAATAGAGGGAGTGTATAAAGTATACAGTGTATAAAGTATACAGTCTATAAGAAAAACGTAACAGACAGACACTTGTAATCACAATAATTTATTGCAGAAATGTCAAAGAGCAGTACCACAATAGTCCGAATGACGATGCGTTGCAGTCGCGGTCCTCTCTGGCGGAATATAATAGTTTAATGTGAGGAGCAGAGTATAATTTAAGTTGTTAAACGCTGAAAATACTCTCCCGATCAAATCCGTGAGGGCGCGCGTTTCTTATTCAAAACACGCATCACCGGAAACACGGCATGTCGCAATCTATTACGAAACCAACGAGAGCCAATGAGCGTTTGATATCGCTGCCGTAAAACGTCTTGTAAAACTGCTTAACAGCAAATTTTTTAATTGTTACTATAGCTATAGAGAAAAGAGATACATATTGCCGATGAATGGTTTGAATTTGGATCTGTTCCTCACACAAATCATCACGTGGATACCGAGGATTTGAATAAAAAAAAAATAATAATTTTATGATCATTTTATTTAATGCTTGTGCATGACAGCATATTAATAAAATGATGTGCCCCATAGTAAACCAAATAAATATAACATGATAATGATTAAATGATCTCTCTCTCTCTCTCACTTTCTCTCTCTCTCTCTCTTTCTCTCTCTCTCTCTCACTCTCTCTCTCTCTCTTTCTCTCTCTCTCACTTTCTCTCTCTCTCTCACTCTCTTTCTCTCTCTTTCTCTCTCTCTCTCTCACTCTCTCACTTTCTCTCTCACTCTCACACTCTCTCTCTCTCTCTCTCACACTCTCTTTCTCTCTCTCTCTCACTTTCTCTCTCTCTCTTTCTCTCTCTCTTTCTCTCTCTCTCTATGTAAAGATTCTAAGATTATTTGTACTGAGAATAATAATATATAATCAAATTATAATTAAGTGCAGTTTAATGCAGTTGACTGATTTACTGATTTGCTTTATTTTGAAATGATCATGTTGAAGGCAAGCAGTGTTGGCCCAGATCCAGACCACATCTGGCCAGAATGGATTTCACGCGGGCCAGATGTGGGTCTGATCTGGGCCAACACTATGTTGCTGTTTTGACTTGCTATTTCAAAGATTAAATTTAAACATTACTACACTTAATTAAAATTTCTGTGATCATTTTACAAACCCGATTCCAAAAAAGTTGGGACACTGTACAAATTGTGAATAAAAACAGAATGCAATGATGTGGAAGTTTCAAATTTCAATATTTTATTCAGAATACAACATAGATGACATATCAAATGTTTAAACTGAGAAAATGTATCATTTTAAGGGAAAATTAAGTTGATTTTACATTTCATGGCATAAACACATCTCAAAAGAGTTGGGACAAGGCCATGTTTACCACTGTGTGGCATCCCCTCTTCTTTTTATAACAGTCTGCAAACGTCTGGGGACTGAGGAGACAAGTTGCTCAAGTTTAGGAACAGGAATGTTGTCCCATTCTTGTCTAATACAGGCTTCTAGTTGCTCAACTGTCTTAGGTCTTCTTTGTCGCATCTTCCTCTTTATGATGCGCCAAATGTTTTCTATGGGTGAAAGATCTGGACTGCAGGCTGGCCATTTCAGTACCCAGATCCTTCTTCTACGCAGCCATGATGTTGTAATTGATGCAGTATGTGGTCTGGCATTGTCATGTTGGAAAATGCAAGGTCTTCCCTGAAAGAGACGACGTCTGGATGGGAGCATATGTTGTTCTAGAACTTGGATATACCTTTCAGCATTGATGGTGCCTTTCCAGATGTGTAAGCTGCCCATGCCACACGCACTCATGCAACCCCATACCATCAGAGATGCAGGCTTCTGAACTGAGCGCTGATAACAACTTGGGTTGTCCTTGTCCTCTTTAGTCCGGATGACATGGCGTCCCAGTTTTCCAAAAAGAACTTCAAATTTTGATTCGTCTGACCACAGAACAGTTTTCCACTTTGCCACAGTCCATTTTAAATGAGCCTTGGCCCAGAGAAAACGCCTGCGCTTCTGGATCATGTTTAGATATGGCTTCTTTTTTGACCTATAGAGTTTTAGCCGGCAACGGTGAATGGCATGGTGGATTGTGTTCACCGACAATGTTTTCTGGAAGTATTCCTGAGCCCATGTTGTGATTTCCATTACAGTAGCATTCCTGTATGTGATGCAGTGCCGTCTAAGGGCCCGAAGATCACGGGCATCCAGTATGGTTTTCCGGCCTTGACCCTTACGCACAAAGATTGTTCCAGATTCTCTGAATCTTTGGATGATATTATGCACTGTAGATGATGATAACTTCAAACTCTTTGCAATTTTTCTCTGAGAAACTCCTTTCTGATATTGCTCCACTATTTTTCGCCGCAGCATTGGGGGAGTTGGTGATCCTCTTCCCATCTTGACTTCTGAGAGACACTGCCACTCTGAGAGGCTCTTTTTATACCCAATCATGTTGCCAATTGACCTAATAAGTTGCAAATTGGTTCTCCAGCTGTTCCTTATATGTACATTTAACTTTTCCGGCCTCTTATTGCTACCTGTCCCAACTTTTTTGGAATGTGTAGCTCTCGTGAAATCCAAAATGAGCCAATATTTGGCATGACATTTCAAAATGTCTCACTTTCAACATTTGATATGTTATCTATATTCTGTTGTGAATAAAATATAAGTTTATGAGATTTGTAAATTATTGCATTCCTTTTTTATTCACAATTTGTACAGTGTCCCAACTTTTTTGGAATCGGGTTTGTATCATATTTTATTTATCTTGTTTTTCATGGGTCACATAATATGCTATCAGGTCACTGCCTGATTTGGCCCACATGATCACCGGACTGATCTGGGCCACACTCCTCCCACCAACAATCGGCCCTCATATTGTTTGCCGTGATCCACGCCGTGCCATCATTGCCACACGTGGCCCAGCTCTGGCTGAATGGGTACGTGCCATTGCCGACAGGAGGCCAGCAGTGCCAGCTTGAGGCCACATTTGGGCCAAGTCCGTTTGCTATGTGGGAAGGTCATGGAAAAAAAAGTTCATTTGTACCACTTCCTTTGGATCTCAGTCAGCATCTGCGGCTACTCGATTCAATTTTGTTTTGTGGCTTCATCTGACCTTGATCTTGTGTCTCTTTGGATTCTGGAATAAAATAAGAAAACACAAAAACAGAACAAAATATGTTTAGTTTTTTCAAAGCCTTCTTTTTCAGTTTCATTTGCTTTTTTCTTTATTTGTCTTTTCCAGCACTGTGTACCAACATGAGTTGAAATGTGTTGATAAGCAGGCTTATATGTTAAAAGCACACTGATATGAACTGAAAAAGAAGATATGCATCATCTGAAAGTTTCGATTTTAAGTTATGTCAAAAGAAATGACATTGCAAACAAAAGCTTCTTCTTGGAACTGATAAGCTCAGTGTTTGACTGCTGTTGCTGTTTACTGAGTGTGTAGCAACTAATTTTGTAGATCTCAGATCATTTATAATTTATATATATATATGTGTGTGTGTGTGTGTGTGTGTGTGTGTGTGTGTGTGTGTGTTTGTGTGTGTGTGTACAACTATTTCAAAAAATGTATGAAGCTATAATTTCGAAGAACTTGGCACATGCATTTTAAATAACATTTTTAAATGAGATATAAATTAGTCTCTTTTCATCATCTAGGACATCTTATTTAACATTGAACCCTTTTATAGAACTCATAAATCTCCATTCATTCTTTGATTGGACTCTAATCAGAGCTGAAGTGAATATTTGTGCTGCTGAATTCAGCTCGACCATCATCCACCAATTTTCTTTTGCATCAGTGATGAAGATCTTTGTCAGATTGTCAGGTTATTTTTGCAGACTGACTTTTCATGGCGTTTCTCAAATACACTAATTTCTCATATTTCCACACCCAACTTGAGTGAATTTTTGGACTTGTGTTTCCATGGAATCGGCCTCCATGCTGGAATCATGGAGCTGTTTCCATGACAATCCACCACCTGTTGTTCCATTCCTTTCACACGTCTGCTATGAGATGATTGGCATTTGGGAATAATAAATTATACAGGTTAATTTCTTTGTTAGGAAGCATCAGATCTACAGTGTCTCATTTTCACGTCTATACTGTAGCTATACCGAATATATCCAACGTGTTAAAGGATATAAACAAATTTAGCCTCCTTTTATGTAGTTTAAAAATGTAGTGCTTATTTTAGTCCCAAAAACGATGAATATATTTCAAAAATGGCCTTAGTGATTGCTGTCAGGAGGACTCAAGTGAAATGACGGCTCAATAATGGGTCGATACTGACCTATTCAGTCTCATTGATGAGAGGAAAGCTCTAAAAAGTGGTTTTAAACAACTAAATGCTTTCGCAAAGGCTTCAATATACAAGGGAAAGGCCAGTTTAGTCATTTCATTTGTAGAATTGAAAGTTTTCTTAAGAATGACAATTCATGGAAAAAAAAAAGAACTTCCTGTATGTTGTCAGCTATTTTGAGGTTGTACCGTTTAAACTCTCTCATACTGTAAATACTGAAATAATTGTGTCATGCAGTGACATGTGGGGAGGACATGCAGATGTTTAATTGCAACACAGTGCCGTGTGTGCAGTTGCATTTGGACCCACTGCATTCTGGTAGCAATTACAGAGGGTTTGTATGTATGCACATTATGGATTGTTTAAAGTACAAATCCCAGAGGAATGCCGAAGTTTCTAAGGCTGTTTATGAGGGATCATGATCTCGGGGTTGTCGTTCCTCACTCAACTATACAAACACAAAGGCAAGATTCACAGAACAGCAAGCAGCACCATTTCAAAGATCAGTTTCTTGTGTTTTCTGAAACTGCACCAGGGGACTCAGAGTCTGCACAACATACTGAGAGAAAAATATCAAATATTCATTTCTAATAATGTCCAAATTTCCCGGGGAAATAATGCAACCCTATATACCCTTTCATTGTATAATATCAGCGCATATTTTACAATGTTTAAATATATCCTGCAGATTTTCCCCTAAAATTAGGAAAAAAGTGTAAAAAGTACACAGATTCTGTCAGAGCCTCATGTGTTCAAACTGGCATTTAAGAAAGATGCTAAGCTGCTGATATTGTTGGACTGAATACAGGGATTTATATTATAAAAGCCTAGCAGAATAGCAAAACATCACTACAAAATAACACGGTCTCATAATGGGCATTATGATGCCATAATACCTAATATGATCCCATAATGCCCTGATGTTACAATATATACATTACTGTGAGAAGTTTAAGGCCAGAAAGACTTTTTGTTTTTCTTTATTTAATAGAAATAAAAAATTTAAATTAAGAAATTATAAACATATATTAACATTATAATGTTGCAAAAGATTAATATTTCAAATAAATGCTGTTCTTTTTAACTATTTATCAAAAAAATGTATCGTTTCCACAAAAATATAAAGCTGCACCACTGTTTTTAACATGGATAATAATAAGAAATGTTGGTAACACTTTATTTTAAGGTGTCATAATACAGAGTAATTACCTAATTAAGTACTTAGTAGTAGCCGTTGTACTTACATGAAACAAAATGTACTTACCATGTTACTAAGTTATGGAACAGCCTGTAATTACAGTTTGTAATGATATAGATGTAATAGGCAGCTACTGTTACACATATGTAACAGACCGAGTCTGTTACACAGCTACTTGTACACTTAAGCACAATCTTGATACACTTTATTTTAAGTAGCTTATGCCTGTGTAATATTCTGTCATTTTAATGCAATTAGAAAGGTATTACATGTATTTAAGCTGTGCACTGTTGGGTGAAATCAAACTAAGATGCAGCTGGATAAGGTACAGTATAGATACACATGAAAGTACACTTAAGTACTATCTTGATACACTTTAAGTAGCTTATGTTTGTGTAATATTATGTAATTGTAATATAATAAGAAATGTATTACATGTATTTTAGCTGTGTACTGGTGGGTTAAATCAAACTAAGGAGCAGCTGGATAAGGTGGACAGTATAGATACACATGAAGTACACTTAAGTACAATCATGATACACATTATTTTAAGTAGCTTATGCATGTGTAATATTCTGTAATTTTAATGTAATTAGAAATGTATTACATGTATTTTAGCTTGTACTGGTGGGTTAAATCAAACTAAGGTGCAGCTGGATTAGGTGTACAGTATAGATACACATGAAGTACACTTAAGTACAATCTTGATACACTTTATTTTAAGTAGCTTATGCCTGTTTAATATTCTGTAATTTTAATGTAATTAGAAATGTATTACATGTGTTTTAGCTGTGTACTGGTGGGATAAATCAAACTAAGGTGCAGCTGGATAAGGTACAGTATAGATACACATGAAGTACACTTAAGTACAATCTTGATACACTTTATTTTAAGTAGCTTATGTTTGTGTAATATTCTGTAATTTTAATGTAATTAGAAAGGTATTACATGTATTTAAGCTGTGTACTGTTGGGTTAAATCAAACTAAGGTGCAGCTGGATAAGGTACAGTATAGATACACATGAAGTACACTTAAGTACAATCTTGATACACTTTAAGTAGCTTATGTTTGTGTAATATTATGTAATTGTAATGTAATAAGAAATGTACTACATGTATTTTAGCTGTGTACTGGTGGGTTAAATCAAACTAAGGAGCAGCTGGATAAGGTGTACAGTATAGATACACACAAAGTACACTTAAGTACAATCTTGATACACTTTATTTTAAGTAGCTTATGCATGTGTAATATTCTGTAATTTTAATGTAATTAGAAATGTATTACATGTATTTTAGCTGTGTACTGGTGGGTTAAATCAAACTAAGGAGCAGCTGGATAAGGTACAGTATAGATACACATGAAGTACACTTAAGTACAGTCTTGATACACTTTATTTTAAGTAGCTTATGTTTGTGTAAAATTATGTAATTGTAATGTAATTAGAAATGTATTACATGTATTTTAGCTGTGTACTGGTGGGTTAAATCAAACTAAGGAGCAGCTGGATAAGGTGTACAGTATAGATACACATGAAGTACACAAGTACAATCTTGATACACTTTATTTTAAGTAGCTTATGTTAGTGTAATATTACGTAATTGTAATGTAATAAGAAATGTATTACATGCATTTTAGCTGTGTACTGGTGGGTTAAATCAAACTAAGGTGCAGCTGGATAAGGTGTACAGTATAGATACACATGAGGTACACTTAAGTACAATCTTGATATACTTTATTTTAAGTAGCTTATATCTGTGTACTTACATTTATAATTACGTTGTATAAAGTCTGCAACACATATGTAACAATTTTTTGGTTACATAAGTAGCTGTGTAACAGACTCAGTCTGTTACATATGTGTAACAGTAGCTGCTTATTACATCTACATCATTACAAACTGTAAGTACAGGCTGTTCCATAACTTAGTTACATGGTAAGTACATTTGTTTCATGTAAGTACAATGGCTACTACTAAGTACTTAACTATGTAATTACTCTGTATTACGGACACCTTAAAATAAAGTGTTACCGAAATGTTTCTTGAGCAGCAAATCAGCATATTAGAATGATTTCTAAAGGATCATGTGACACTGAAGACTGAAGTAATGATGCTGAAAATTCAGATTTGATCACAGGAATAAATTACATTTTAAAATATATTCAAATAGAAAACATTATTTTAAATTGTAATAATATTTTAGAATTTTACTGTATTTTTAATCAAATAAATGCATCACTGGTGAGCATAAAAGACTTCTGTATCATGGAAGAGTTTTGAAACATGACACAGGATTTTTGTTTGCAATTCATGTTGTTTTGTTGCATCAGGCTTGATGTGAACAGGCCCTCGCATCACTTTCCATGAAAGCTTGAGCTAAATGACATTCAGAAAACTGCATCACGAGCGTCTCGCCGCTCCGTCAATCACTACACATTATTTATCATTTCTTTTCCGAGCTTCACGGACTAACGTCGTCCATTTGCTGCTTAAATAATACAGGATTAACGACAGCATCATCTAACACAGTGGCATGAAACAGCAGTGTGAAATCATGAATTAACAGCCCGGCGGCTCCTATATCATGTCAAAAGAGCTACAATCAGAGTACATCAAATTGATTTCTTCACTTGTGCCGTGATGACTGTTGCATGGGTTGAATAGCACTTGATTGTTAGATTGAGTGTGACTGCTGCACTGGGCCCATTAAAGCTTTCTGACAATGGCAACAGAGTAATATTCTTAGCTTTTCCAGACGCTCATCAATGGATACAGAAATAACGCTGATGAACAAGCCTCCTCTATTTAACAGAGCTTGTTTCCCAAGAGCTGTCACTTAGCAACAGGGCTGTCAGTGGACTCCTGGGCATCTGAGATGTCCTGTCAAGCAAATGACTGAATTCCACTAAAAGGCTATTAATAAAACCTTTTTACCTGGAAAACAAATCACCTTTAATGCATCCCATCAGACATAGGCTGTAGCGTCTGATTAGTGTCTGGAAAATTCAGTCGGCAGAAAATTGCACTCCTCTGCGGCTTAAAGCAACGGCTCGTTTGAAAACAAAAATCCCCCCTCGTGTCGTCTCAGACCTGTGCGATGTTATTGTTCTGTGAATGAAAAAGAACAGGGTGAACATTCAGCACTGATGAACTGGCCTCATCTCAGGTCATGAGTGTGAATTTGAATTGAACTGGCCTTGGCAATTGAATTGGAATTGAATTGGAATGACAGGAAGAGGAATTTATTGAACCACAATTCAAAGAATTTTAACAACAGTAATGCATTACTGTTATTAGTAATGCATTACCTCTCTTTCCTTAAAAGTTCACTGTTAAACTTTCTATCTATCTATCTATCTATCTATCATCTATTGTTCATTTGATTGTTCATTTGATCTATCTATCCATCCATCCATGCATCCATCCATTGTACATTTGATCGTTCATTTGATCTATCTATCTATCTATCTATCTATCGTTCATTTGATCTATCTATCTATCTATCTATCTATTATCTATCATTTGATCTATCTATCTATCTATCTATCTATCTATCTATCTATCGTTCATTTGATCTATCTATCTATCTATCTATCTATCTATCTATCTATTATCTATCATTTGATCTATCTATCTATCTATCTATCTATCTATCTATCTATCTATCGTTCATTTGATCTATGTATATATTTTATCTAACATTGCACTTTTAGGTAAAAATTAGTCATTTCAGTTCCTTTGATTTTTTTATTCATTTTAATTCTACATATTTCAAATTAAAACTTCTAACTGTGCATCTTTAACATTTTAGCGCAATTCCAAATTCCAATTGAACTTCTTCATCTTGTTCGCTACACCTCAATTCAAATTCAGGAATAGAGTTTTTAAAGGCACACAATTCAACTCTGAATAGCGCAAACTCTTTTCTACTAAAGAAAGTTAGTTTGGAATGGCATGAGGGTGAGTAAACGATGACAGCACTCTCATTCATGGCTGAACTATGCCTCTACCTCTGTTTCATTTTTAGTGCTGTATATGAAATCAAAGGATTTTTCATTTGCAATATGCCATGACTTACCGCTTGATGTATTTCTTTTGTCACTGTGCAGTGGTTTCACATCACAGGGTTTCAGTTTTAACATCCAATAACAACAGATATACGAGTCTGTAATCGGTTACTGCAACTTTTACAGCCAATAAAATGATTTACATCTCAGTTTACAGATGAAATACATCATATCATCTGCCAGATTATATTTGAGTTTCAGAGCATCAAGTGCAGGGTAATAAGCTTGTAAACGGCATATGTCTCCAGCTCAAAGGACAAAATGTCTCCAGCTCAAAGGACAAAATATGTCTCTCCATCTACTGATCTGGCTAGGAGGGATAGCTAGTTGTTCCCACTAGAGTTGCTGTAGTGTTAATAAAGATGTGAATGTGGTTAAACAAGGCATTAACACTCAATCTGGCCTTAGACGGATGATTATGTCTCTAGGGAGCTGTAGCTGCCACCTCTTGTTTGTGTCTTAGTACTTTAGAACTAACAGTCTCTGGAAGATTAGTCTGTCTAAGAGTTAGAAAAAAGCATCCATGTGCATAATGCACGGCCATCACTGTGACCTGAGCCGAAACGCTTCTGGATAGCAGTTAATGTTAACTAAAACTTAAACTATTAATAATCATTGTTAGTAACTGAAATAAATAAAAAAAAAAAAAAAGAAAACTGAAAATATAAAAATAAAAGCTACATATTAACAAAGTCTATAACTAATACTAAAACTGGATGCCCATAAAGACAGTTAATTAACTTTCACTGGAAATTTGGTTTATCATTAATGAAAAAGATTCAATATAATAAAACAAAAACACACACAACATCCATCAGTGCCAGGTGGTATAGGACGTCTGTGTTCCCTGCGGCGACATGGGCTCCGTTCCTGCACAGTCGTGCATTTACCTATTTAAGACAAACAATATACCTGGAGAAAGCTATTCGTCAGCATTCCCATTCTTCTCAATGGCAGTCACTCAGCTGGCGCGTGCGGCCCTGGTGGTCTGCCATCTTTCATGGGCACAACAAATCTGTGACGTCAAACATGGTGCACTGCATGTAAATGGAAGAGAGCATTTGCACATCACAAGATCTGATTAAATGGTTAAATCTATCAATGCTTGAAAATCTATTAAACAATGTTATTGTAAACCAAAACTAAAACAACTAAAAATCAGTCATTGAAATGAAGTTGAAATAAAATAAAATATAAATATTAGATGAAAAACTTTAAAAACCTACAAAACATTACATTTGTTAAAAATGAAAAAAAAAAAATAAAATAAAATAAAATAAAATAAAAATAAATAAAACCAATAAAATTTTCCATAATTGAAATGAAACTGAAATAAAACATAAACATTGGATGAAAAACTAGAAATGGTACATTGCAACTACTGTAAGTGAAAAAAATAAGTTGCAGTACTAAAATTACTAAAACTGAAATAGAAATAAAGCTAAATAGAAATATAAAAATAATACAATTTTAAAAAGCACAAAAAAATATAAAAACTAAAACTTAAATTGAAATGGAAAAAAAACCGGATAAATTAAATTGAAAAACAGATAAATGTATGGACAAGATGGCAGTGTTCCCTGTGGCAACATGCATTTCTGCATTACCTATTTATGACTAATATATCTGGAGAAATGTATCTGTCAGCATTCCCATTCTTCTCAATGGCAGTCGCTCAGCTGGCGCATGCAGCCCTGGTAATCAGCCATCTTTCATGCACTGTAATAATACTGCAGTATGTTTTACAATATGTGACCATGGACCACAAAACCAGTCATAAGGGTCAATTTTTTATTTTCAAGCTGAATAAATAAGCTTTCCATTGATGCATGGTTTGTTAGGATAGGACAATATTTGGCTGAGCTACAACTATTTGAAAATCTGGAATCTGAGGGTGCAAAACAATCTAAATATTGAGAAAATTGCCTTTAAAGTTTCCAAATGAAGCTTTTAGTGATGCATAATACTAATCAAAAATTAAGTATTTATATATTTACAGTGGGAAATTTACAAAATATCTTCATGGAACATGATCTTTACATAATATCCTAATGATTTTTGACATAAAAGAAAAATCAATAATTTTGACCCATACAATGTATTGTTGGCTATTGCTACAAATATACCTGTGCTACTTGTGACTGGTTTTGTGCTCCAGGGTCACACACACACACACACACACACACACATATATATATATATATATATATATATATATATATATATATATATATATATGATGTCAAACATGGTTCACTGCATCTAATTGGAAGAGAGTGGTGCAACAGCAGTTGCACATCACAAAAACATTTAAAAACCGGTGAGGGCAAGAAGCTGGTCAATGGAGAGGTAGTAGATATGAGAGGAGTGACGGGGAGGGGATGATGGGAGAGGCAGAATGAGGGGAGGAGAGAGATTTGGGAACCGCTCCACAGCCACAGCTTGATTCTCTCACAAAGGGTCATTAGTGAAGTAATTAACGCATGCCGCTGTGCCCTGGGGCTCGTGCGCCGACTGTGAGCAATGACTACTAATGACATAAAGCAGTCTTCCACGGAGCCTAGCCTGAAGAAACACTTCCACACACGACACTGCAAATAATCCTCTTTCATTAGGTACACAGACAAACATATTTCATAGACTCACCTTTTAAAAATAAAGGTTCTTTATTGGCATCGATGGTTCCATGAAGAACCTTTAACATCCATGGAACCTTGAAAGGTTCTTTATAGTGGAAAACAGCGTTGTCGGTACTTCGGTAGCAAGACGATATTTACATTTTAAAAATGTAACGATACTAGCCTTTACACAGTACCGGTTTGGTAGCATAGAGTACTGTGTCGATTCGGTTCCCGCTGGTAGACATCTGCTTTCAAACATTCCAGTGCGTATTTATGTGCTCGCGCTCTGTGATAAACGTCAAAGGTTTCTTTTTACAACGCGTTTTTGCAGCGTTGAGCACTGTAGCCAATCACAGACGTGTTTGTTGAGTGAATGAACTCAATGGCCAATCAGAGGCTTCTAAATCAGAACGCTCTCAATACACGCTCATCGTATAAACACAATGTAAATAAGAGATTTATTATGCAATACTGAGATTTTTTTTATTATAATGGTAGTTTTCACTCAGTGATCTTGCGCTGCAGGTGAACCGATAGCTTCACTGGCTATACATTTAAAATCAATGAAGCTATCGATTCATTCCTAAAGGAGCACTCTTTGTTCAGATTCTGTAGATAACCCAATCATAATTTAAATAAAAGTTTTATATTTTATGCTGCAAAGTTTCAGATTGACAACCGTATTAAAATGCAGGACTTGAAATGAAATTACAATGATTGACATGGTGATAACCATAACAATGACTTAAAAAATTGATGTCAAAATAAATCTGTACCTTTAATGTGTTTATTAGTTTTTAATTTTATTACTAACTTGATTGATCTTGATTGAACTAAATTGATCTTTTTAATGCAATGTTTACATAATTTAATATTTGAAGGCTGCATTTAAAAATATTTGAAGGCTATGTACCGTATACTTTTATTAAAAAATATTATAATAATTCAATAATTCAATTTAACATTTTTATTTTTAAATAGTTACATAAAAACTATTAAAATAAAATTAAAATAGTTTTTGCTATGTTACCAAAATTGGTACCAAGAACCGTGAAAGTTTACTGGTATTGGTACTGTGACAATAGGCTACTAGTGAGAAAAAAAAAAAAAAGGTTCTTTAGATTATAATAATTTTCTTTCAACTAAGAAAATGATTTTAAGAACTGTTCACTTAAAGGTTCCAGTATGTTTCTTCTGTGGCATCACTGTGAAAACCTACTTTTAGAAGCTTTATTTTTAACATTGCATGTGGTGTTGATCATAGCAAGTTCACCAGATCTAGTGCGAAACTTTCCCGATGAGTTATTAACACGCTCCAACACATGCATGTCGTTAATAGTCATGAGATAAAATGGCGCGGAACCGCCTAACGTGCTGTAAAACATAAGCAGTTCCTTCCCACAGATCTTTTATTCTAACCCTCTCTCAACGTTCATGCAAATCGGATTGAACCGTGTTCCCCAGCGGCAGAACACAGCGTTCTCTCCGCTACCCGAGCCGTATCTCTGGGTTAATTCATTTCATACTCATTTCTTTTTAAATGCACTGGCTCATGAATGTTCTGTAACGCCAGCGCCGGGTTAAAGGGCACGGGGACTCGATCACATCACAGAACCCAACATCGGTGCGTGGAAAGACACTGATGCTGAAGCAGATTCTTGCCTGACTGACAGAAAAGAGCAATCTTTTCAAAAAATACTGCTGCCAAACACAAGCTCCTATGTGTTCTTGAGTAATCATTCACTCTCGGATGGGTCGTGTATTGGAGTTAATGTAAAAATAATTACATTTCTTATTAATAGTCTCTGCGGCATTGGCCACAGTCTGCTGCTGTAATTGAGTTTTTGTGTCTAATGTCTTTGGGCAAGGGTTACCATTATTACTCTTACCATTATTAATCACTGGAAATAAACTTTTACCATGGCATATGACTACAGATGTGAGTTTTGCAGGCAAAATAATATTATTAAACCTGTAAATGTCACATTTCCCCCTCCACGCTTTGTTATTTGCAAATAATTGATATAATAATTCTTCCAGCTAAAAATGTCTTGACATTAATGAATATTACCTAAAGCTAAGATAGAAATACACACTAACCAGACAGCTTTATTGCTCAGCTGTAAGAAATAATGCAGTCCTCAGATGTTTTTAACCAACCAAGTAGAAAATAAGTTTAAATCAGAGATGCACAAACTTTTTAATATACAGAGGACCAAATATCAACCTTGTTTGAGGGGCATGGGGCAAAAATTAATGTTGCATTATATCCAATTTTATTATATTAAATTTTAAAAAATTAATTTTAAATGTTTAATCCAATTCAGATATTTTATATTTCAAAGAATGTTGAATGTTGTACATCTAATATATTATATTAAAAAGAATTACATTTAAAATAAATTAAATGTTCTGACATTTTCAAATTCTTTTTTAATCAAGTTCACATATAATTTTTTTTTAACAATTCAATGTAAAAATAAAACAATAAAATAACATTGCATTATGAATGTTGCATTATTTACATTTACATTTATGCATTTAGCAGACACTTTTATCCAAAGCGACTTACAGTGCATTCAGACTATACATTTACATTTATCATTATATCCAACTATATTAAAATATATTAAATAAAAAAGATTTAAAAAAAAATCACGTTTTCAAATACTTTTTAATCAAATTAAACATTTTAATGCAAAAATAAAACAACAAAATATAGCAATTTAAAAAAAAATAATAATAATAATTACAACTAAATATATATGCTTCAATGGCATTTTTTTTTTTTTTTCCCTATTTTCTCCCTCCTCTTGTGACATGGCATAGATTTGGCCCACAGGCCCTGGTTTGGGCATCTCTGACATAAACATATATTTCGCACTTTTGATTGCGAAATTTTTATTTAAAAAAATACAGTATATGAGGTTACTGGGGTCTTTTTCTACGGAAAAAGAAATCTGAAAGGCTTGTGCATTTGCTCTCTATTTCTTCTCATTACTGTCTGAGAGAAACAATTGAGATATTATAGAGCGCTCTTTTGTGATTTGTCTTTCCTATGGGATGAGCTATCTCATATGTTATCAAAGGCTGATCTGCTCTGGTTCACGGGCCTGAAAAAGACTTTTCTATATTGGCTGCCACAGACTTGGGTGTTTTGGGAGTTCTTACGGTGATTAAGGCCAACTTAAGCAACATCCCAATATGTGTTTTCCCAGTGGCATGTGATAAAATTTCTTGCTTATTTTTGTCTACAAGACACAGAAAGTGCACATACTGGAGGAGATGGCGGAGAGAGCAAATAGCATCGACTGTAAGAGGGCAAACCCAGCATGCATCTGCCTCTGGGGAGAATCTCTGTTTACACACACAAAGCAAAAAATCAAATCAAACATACCAGGATTAATTATACTTAAACAGATCCAACCACGCAAGTACGGTTTAGAGGGCTTTTGTATCTGTGGACTATTTTCTCATCATTCGTTTTATCTCACGGCTTGTGGAGAATATGATTGAGCAATCCAGGGTTATTTTTAGCTGGCCAATGATTTGCCTCAAGCACCCTTTGCTTTTTCGCATGTGCTATTTTACAATGGAGCTTTGGAATTACGCCTGAGAAAAGAAGAACATACATCCAGCCACAATCAGCCCTTTATGTCAGCTCCATCTTATGATTTATCTTCCATTTGTCCTTTTTACCGAAAGCCAGGGTGCAAAATTAACACTCGCCAAGCACAAAACAAGGAAGTTAAACATTTTTAAGCACCATTTGTAAGTAAATATAACACAATTGCCTGCAGTTTTTTTTTTTTTTTTTTAAGTGTAAGTATGACAGTGATTTATATGTAAAGTATTCCTCAAATTAAGTTACAAATACTAAAATGTCCAAAAGTTAATCAAGACTAACTGCTAGCGAAGCGGCATCTTTGATTAGGGCTTCTATGATTTTTTTGTTATATGTTTTTGTTAAGTATTATATATTATTTAATATTTTATATTATTTTTAAATTATTTTTAAAACATTTCAAGATATGAAAAATTATAAACAGAGGCTTCTAAAATCATTACTATTTCTTTTTTTTTTTTTTTTTTTTTTTTTATAAAAAATATGTGCAAAATACAGTTTTATGGCAGGTAAATTTCCTCAATTTCTTCCACTTGGCATTAGAAGATGGTGCAAACAGCTATTTTTGGGCCGTATTTACAGCAAAAAGAACATAAATATTGCACAATTTGCTAGAGATCATGATAAATCTGCAAGCATAACTGGATCTGAAATTGTTATCTGGAAATATGAGGGTTTTATTGTTTGTTTGGTATTCACAGGAAGACATTTTTAGCTGTGTAACACCACAGTACCGCTTTCCAAAACTGCTGTCGAGTCACACACACATCTGTCTTTGTCTCGGTGTAAATTTAGAGTTGTTCTAAGATTAAAAAGCAGAAGAAGGGTCTAGAGCTCGACGGCGTGACCTCAGATGACTTCCTATTCATCTTAAGGTTGAGTTCAGTATTCAAGTCGACCTCTTCTAGCACATTGTGCACATGTGACATACAGTATATGGAGGCACAGCTGACTGTTGGACTGTGTTTATTTTGGAAGAACTCACTCCGGGCAGCTGTTTGGGTTGGTTTATATGACAGTGTTTTGGGCACGGAGCCGTCTGTGAGCAGACAGATAAACTCTGACTGTTTCTCTCTCTGGGACGATTCACAAATTGTTTTGCAAAGACGTGTCTCATTCACAAACCACCCACAAACCAACTTAACCAGGTCCAGTGTGCACTGTTGATTATTTCAGCTGAGTCATTGGCTATGTTTGAAAATTAATGTATTACTTACAGTATGTTTTTTGTAAAAATAAACATTAGCATGCATTGTGGTCACTTTATTACAATGCATACTGCACATGTGACATCTGGTTATGATCTTGAATATAAAAAATGGTATTTTGGATTTTTAATTCAATTTTGTGTAAAAATGTCTTAAAATTTGGCAGTCTAATCAAGTAAGGAATTTTGAAAAATTACAACATTACAAACAATCAGGGTTATAGTATTATTAAGATGCTATTATAGTTTTAGTTTTTCAGTTTCTGTTTTAATTTAGGTCATTTTGTTGTGATTTTGTCATTTTTATTAGCTTTTTATAAATGTCTGTATATAGTTATGTCTATAGCTTCAATTGTAGTTTTAGTTATTTTAGTTAGTTTATTTAAAGTAACAAAAATGTTTTTTAAAGGTTTTACATTTTAAAAAGGTTTTAGTTTTAGTTAACAATAATAACCCTGCAACTAATATAAAAAAGAAAGATAAAGAAAAAAGAAAGAAAAGATTGATGATTTTCTTACTTTGTAACTTTGTTCTGTTTTCCAGTACAAATATCTAAAAAAAAAAAAAAAAAAAAAAAAAAAAAAAAAATATATATATATATATATATATATATATATATATATATATATATATCAAATATTAAATGACTTAATGCTTAAAAAATAAACTACAAATAAAAAAATTAAAAATTAAGTTTATTTTATTTATATTTTTTCTTTTTTAAATATAAACTCACTCTATTTTTTATTTTTAAAAATTAGAAAACAAGATTTGAAGTCTTTTTGCATCTCAAGTAAATGTTTCTTGATTTAAGAATGTTTAGGTATTTGTACTGGAATCAAGACAAAATATGAGTCAGAAAATAATTTTTGAAGTGAAAACATTTGCCACACTTGAAATAGAAGTTCAAGTCGAGAGCATTGTATTGTGGGATACAATAATTCTTTTCAGCTGCATACTGCATTTTGGCAAATGTCATAAATAATCTGGTTATTCAGTTTCACATATTACATACTGAAGAAATAGTGAACAAGCTGGCATGCAAATAGTCAATGTCATTCAAACATGTAAATAAGGCCCATTACAGAATTAACCTTCTGTTCTAAATGTGCACTATAGTGGGCAATAAGTATGTACAACTGGACCTCAAACTAACAATGCATGAGCCAATCATTCACGTCTGCATTAGTGTGCATAGAATGCGTTTGTGGTCAATGCCCTCTCATTAGCATACGGCCGTCTTGGTTGCGTTGTGAGACAGATCTGCTGTGTTGTTGCACAGCTGGGCGATTCTGACACTTTCTATCTGTTATGTAGCATGTCTTCTCTCTCTCGCTCTCTCGATTATGCCCAGACAAGACTTTAGATTAAAACGGGGAAGGTGTTCCTCCCACTTCCAAATGTCTGGTCACTCCACGAGTGTATCTCATTACAGCCAGAGCTGAGTGTGACTGGGCTGTCAGGAAGATATCAAAGCTCTTGTGTAAAACACTCTCATCTCACCACCAGCTAAACAATCACATTTAATTGGATTTTTCACCAGGCCCATTAAATCATAGACAAGGTTAGTGAGGCACCAGTTGCTAAAGCAACCCTTGAGTCTTTCTGGTTTTCGTCTCAAACAAACTAGCAAATCCTCCTGTAGAACCGCAATGGAAAAACAACAAACAAACCGTCTGCTGCTTGTACGTCTCAAAAGACTGGGTGTTATATTAACGATTCATGATATAGCTGCAATGATTTGGCAGTTGATTTATATGATGCACATCTTTAGCACATATGAGAGCTGTTGGCTCATGGGGACTCAGGTTCAAATCCAACATGACCTACTTTCCAAAAAAAAAAAAAAAAAAAATGTGAACAGTAAATCACAAATAAGTCATACTGTATATATCATCAAAAAGGTGAAAAATATAGAGATATTTGCTAGTGTGCAGACCTCAAGGGAAGCGTGTGTGGTCAGTGACTGCTGTTCTCACCTCTCTGTGTCCTCTGGCAGATGGGACGTCCACGCTGTGCCTGTCCTCGGTGAGGGAGCTGCCGTCTCAGCTGCAGGATCTGTACCAGCAGGGCTTCATTCTAGCAGCTGTGCACCCCTTCGTCCACCCGTGCGGCCCCGAGCCCGCCAGCGTCCAGCGCCAGCTCTACCGGGCAGTGCTCATCAAAGTCTCTGACAGGTGGGGTCACAACACGCCTAATGGAAACATGACAGCTGCTTGCAACTCCACAGGTGGCGCTGACATTTATTACAGGGGTCATGTCCCACTTTTTATCTTTGCTTTTTGCCTCAAATCCTTTATGATGTTTTTATAGTCTTCTATTATGTTACTTTATTGCACCACAAAACATCATAATTTAGTGTTTATGAGCATTTTCCATCCTCCATCTGATCCTTCAACTGGCTGTTGTGCTACTGTACTTTTAAGACTCGATGTGTTGTTATTGGGTTGAATATACTGTATTTGGTGCTGCCACATCCTTTTTGTACTGTAAAGCCTGATTGCATTATAACTGGACTACAGTATATTCTGTTATATACTAGAATAATCTTTTTTTTCCTCCAATATCACTGCTGTGAATCATTTCTGCACCACTATCTTTCATCAGTTTCTCCACTCACCCCGTCTGCCATTGATGACCCATAGTTGACCGTCAAGTGATTTTTACACAAAATCTGCTCGCTCTGACTTTGCACATCATCCAGGAGTAAGAATATGTTCAGTTCACCTGGAAAGGAAGACGTGTAATTAAGTTACCAGTTTGATGGAATAAACACTTCTGAGGAAGATTTAATAACCAGATCTGCCAAAATTTAATATTACAAAATAACAGTTTGAGGTGCGGTAGCAAATAAACTGCATGAACAATTGCATATTTGCTTTATTGTTTGAACTTTATCTGTAAAAGAAAAGGTAAAATATGACTTTTGGATGTATATAAACTACTGTACTGTTTGGATGGACATAAATGCTGTTTTTTATCATTCTAAACTACAAGTAAAATTTCTTGGAATAAAATAAACATTGAATAAAGGCAACAGTTCTCATTTTCTTTTAGTTTAAGATGAATAACTAAAATAACTAAACCAACTAAAAATAAAAAAAATACAACTTTAATTAAAAAATAAAATTAAAAATTTAACTAAAAATACAAAAATGTAAAAGTAATTATTAAAGGTAATATATATATATATATATATATTAAAATTATTTAAAAAAATAAATAAACAATACAGGCATGTTAAAAACACTCATGAAAATAAAAAAGAAACAAAATTAGATAAAAATGACAACAGAAAATATAAAAATCTAATTAAAATTTAATTTTAAATATTAACAGGAACTATAATAGCATCAAAGATACAAAATAACACTGCTTTTTAGTCATCAAAAATCTTATCATGGCTTTGACAAAAAAATATTAATCAGAAAATTCAGCTTTGAATCACAGGAATAAATTACATTTTAAAATATTCTCAAATAGAAAATAGTTGTTCTACATTGTAATAATATTTCACAATATTACTGTTTTTACTGTATTTTTGATCAAATAAATGTAGCCTTGGTGAGCTTAAGTGACTTCTTTTAAAAATATTAAAAATAAATTTACTGACTCCAAACCTTTGAATGGTAGCATATATTCAGATCAAAGAGTCTATCCACTTTGCCGCTAATTTATTTGGTGTTTTTAGTACAACTAACAGCAGATGTGCCATTGTTTAAATTTGTTTTTTTTTTTCATTCCAGTCTATTACAGTGGTATCAGCTATTTCAGATAAACCACCGCTAAACGATACATACAACTGAAAATAATGCGATTGGCTGCTTTAAATGTCAGTCAAGCATTGGACAGCATAAGCCCAAAGTCCGTCTGCATGAGGCCAACACTTTACAGTCTGTCACACAGAGCTGGTGAAGGTTGAAGAGCGGTTCGATAATCCTCTTGCAAAACAGTGGCAGGAACTCAAAGTCACATCCACTTCCTGCCTGCAGCGCTGCTGGATGGCCGTCACACAGCGTCCAGACTGGCGTAAAGGGCACTGAGCAGGAGACACTGAGCTGACGTCCACCCACACACACCACAGTCCCATCTCCATCTGCATCTGAGACTGCAGGCATGTGTCTGACCCCGCTGACCTCTTAGAGGAGATTCCCTGGAGGAAGGAAGTGAGGTGATGATGGGGCCGCTGCCCATGTGAAGGCCTCTCTTACCTCAGTGCTGATTCAGATTCAGGTTTCCACTGATTTGAGAGACAAACGATGATGTAACTGAATGTGTTACTGCATAACCTGCCAACAAACAAACATACGGCATTACAGTCTTTGTTTACTTTGTTAAGTCTAATGATATTTAGAGTTGAATAGTGTTATTAGTGTCACTAAGACATGGTGACTGTTTTCAGGTTTGAAAAGAACCTGTTTATTTGTGGCAGTATAAGCTGGCATTGGAAGAAAAAAATCTTAAAGTTGCAGTAAAACACAAGTTATTTTCTCTACCATACTGAAAAAGAATATAGATTATTGAAAAAGAAAAACATGTAGGCCGGGCTTGGTTTTATCCACTGGTTGTTGATTGGAGATGTGGGCATTTAAAAAAAATTAATACTTTTATTCAGCAAGGATGCATTAAATTGATTCATTCATAATGTTACAAAACTAAAAAATAACACTGTTTTTATGAACATTCTATTCATCAAAGAATCCTGAAAAAATGTTTCAGAGTTTCAAAAAAAAAAAAAATTAAGCAGCACAACTGTTTTCTAAGCTAACTGAAAAATGGTATTGTTAACAATAAGAAATGTTTCTTGAGCAGCATATTAAAATGATTTCTGAAGGATCATGAAGACTGGTTTAAAAATGATGAAAATTCAGCTTTGCATCACAGGAATAAATTACATTTTATAATATATTCAAATAGAAGATGTTTATTTTATATTGTAATAATGTTTCACAGTTGTGCTGTTTTTATTGTACTTTTGATCAAATAAATGCAGCCTTGGTGAGCAGAAGAGACTTCCTTCAAAAATTTCAAAACATGCATTTGGAATTTTCATTTGCATTTTGATGTTATGCCAACTATAAGATGGAAAACAATTATACACACCACCTTTAACATTCAAAACTATTAGATTCAGTGTCTTTAAGTTAATTTACAAGATATTTAAAAAGTATAACATATAAAAATACTTTGATATTTGTAAATATACTGAGAAAAACAAAGCAATTTAATTGACCTGACTTATTATCCCAAATCCTGGCCTTTAATGTTAGGGTTGAGACCAGCAGGTTTCAGGGGCCAATGCAGAGCCCATTTTTTCACATAAATGAACCTTTAGTTCCCGATTGGGGATCAGCACCTTGTGCAAGGAAAAAGTGGCTTCTGAGATGCAATGTGGACTCTGTGGCATCTGATCTGAGTCTCAGAGCGGCCACAGCTCCAGGGCCGGACAGTGATGGCAAACTCAAAAGCCCTGGAATTATTCCGTTTTCATGGACGCCCCAGGAATCCTGAAACACATTCCTGGCAAATGAAGGCTAAACACAAAACATAAAGAAGGAAAAATTCCTCTCTATATTACTGTTGATCTTCTGGCTACTCTTCTTCTACGCATGAGTGTCATTTTCCACTTGAAACAGCACTTTGTGAGGGCCGGTATGAGCTTGAGCTGTAAACTGTACTGTAACATTACGTAGTTCAATGGATGTCAAGATGAACTCTTGGCACGACCTCCCCTCATATTAAAGTTTATAGTTTCAAACCCATACTGTATGCTGTTTATTTAAGTGGAACACAAAAGGAGACATTTTAAGGAATGCAGACACTCCTTGTTTCTATACAACGACTCATAGTGATTGTCAAAAACGGCTGTATGGTTTAGCAAAAAAATTATCACTCAACATTCCGTCTCGGTTACGTATGTAACCCTCGTTCCCTGAAGGAAGGAACGGAGACGTCACATCTGATAACCGACGAAATTGGGATCTCGCCAGAGAGACCAATCCACTTCGAGTGTAACTAAACGAGCCAATGGACATTGGCATGCGATTCCAGCTGCCGCTGATCACAGTGTGAGTATAAGAGGCAGCCGGTGCACCGCATTAATTCATGCTTTTGCTGAGGAGCTGAGCCGGTGACCCGGTGACCCGACAGCTCAGCGGTGGTACAGCGACTGTGGCGGCGTGATGTCTCCATTCCCTTCTTCAGGAAACGAGGGTTACATATGTAACCGAGACGTTCCCCTTTCAGTCGGTCACTCCAAGTCACATCGGATGACCGATGAAATTGGGATCCCTACCAAAGCGCCACAGGAGCTGCCCCTTCCAGTGCCCTGTGTAGGCCTCCTGATCTTTCCTATAAGGCAGACAATAGGACGGGCTCTACACAGAGAAGGTCAACTACTGTTGTTCCTTGAGCAACCCAAACAGTAGGACTTAGGGTAACACTGGGAAGCATGCCCTTCCGCTTGGAAGAGGCACACTCCAGAGTCACCTCCTCCCAGAGGGGGTTAAGTGACATTTAGACATGTGAAGTAGAGCCCTGCGCGGGACTGTTTTCTTAAACCCGCACCCGCCCGCTTCCGCTGAATTTCTGACCAGGACCGCCCGCTCCCGCAACCTGCGTGTTCCACTCCCGCCCGCGCCCGCAATGTTTGTGTCCACTAACGCCCGCACCCGAGCCCGCGGACTTTCGCTCAGAGCTTGTGAAAAATGTACACAAATACTCAGACTAAATATTCGTTAAAGTTAACATCCAGAATAACAGTCTTTAAACATGATTGCATTTAAATAAGATGAAGTAATGCTAAAACAAAGCACCACACGTGACAAAAACATTGGGCTTTTTTTTTTTTTTATTAGCGTTAAAATAATAATCGTTAAAACAAAGCCACAACTAGCGGCACCTCAGTTTTTAAATGTACTGCATGATACACACGCACCAAACGATTAACTAAACAAACAGTTTAACTGTTAACAAACAGTTTAAGTAAATAAGCCAAAGCACAATATGAAATAAATTTAACTTATTAAAAAAAAGAAAATAGGTATGTTGCCTCAGGGTAGAGGTGCCAGATTTATGTCTGTTGTAAACTAACACTTTTGCACATTAACTTACTAAGTTTAACTCTTTCCCATTTTTTTTCAGGGACAATTGATGTCTGACTTGCCTTGCTTTGCTTTTGTCAAGTAAACAGACGCTTTAATTGTCTTCTCAACTTTGTGTGTTTCTATTACACCGTGTCTACGCGAGCGGCGCGACAAAAATACTATAGAACTCATTATAATTAGTCATGCTGTCACTGATGCGGCGCGGAGCGACAGTACAAATCCCCGACAGTAAACTGCTGCCGCGTTCTATTTATGACGTATTGCCACAAATTTCAAATGATTTTTAACGGTCGCTTTATCGCGTCCAGTGTAGACAGACTTCAGCTGTTGCGGCACTCCCGCGAGATTTTCTGACCGCCCACACTCCCGCCCGCAGCAAAGGTAAAACCGCCCGTTCCTGCGAGATTTGCGGCAGGGTTTTGAGCCCAAACCCAATGCAGCCCTCTAATGTGAAGTAACCCTGTAGGGCCCTATTGCACATGGAAGTCTCTGAGATGGCTTAGGCTGCATCATTACAGATGGCAGAATGTGGTCTGCCAGGGGAAACACGCCTCTAATAAGCATACCGTGGAATACACATATGGGATCCCAGCAGGGTCTCTCATATGGGCACTATCCTCACACTAGATTTCAAGAATTCATTGGCTGAAAGGCCTGGCGCCGGACGCTCCACCACGTCTGGACGCCGGAGCGCTGGAGGACTCGACAGGGTTTGCCTGCTTAAGGAACTCTCTGGAGAATTAGGCGTAAGACGTAAACGTAGACGCCCAGGATGATGAGACACCCCTAGTGCAACCTGAGCGGGCAGGGCACACCTTGTGCTTCGTAGGCCAAGGTGATGGCATCCACTATCCAGTGGGCCATCCACTGCTTGGGGACAGCCTTCCCCTTCTACTGTCCTCCGTAAAAGACAAAGAGCTGTTCTGAGGGCCTGAAGCTCTGAGTTCTATCCACGTACTGTCGCAGTGCGCGTACAGGACAGAGCAAACCTAGGGCTGGGTCTGCCTCCTCCAGGGGCAGCGCTTGCAGGTTCACTACCTGGTCCCTGAAGGGAGTGGTAGGAACCTTGGGCGCATAGCCGGGCCGGGGCCTCAGTGTTGCACTGGAGTCAGCCGGTCCAAACTCAAGGCACAACTCGTCGACCAAAAATGACTGCAGGTCCACCACCCTTTTGATCGAGGCCAACGCAGTCAGGAGTAGGGTTTTCATAGAGAGAAACTTCAACTCGACTGACTGCAGCGGCTCGAAGGGGGCAGCTGCAGCGGCTCGAAGGGGGCAGCTGCTGCGGCTGCTCGGGAGCTGTGGGGCGGCCGCAGGGGGGCACTCACGGCGACGAGCAGGCTGAGGGGCTGCACCGGGGTTGAAGCAGCAGGTTTCCTCCGGCGCATGCTTTGCCCAATGTTTGATCGCCTCAGTCTGCTTCTGTGCTGCCGAGAGCTGCTGGGCAAAGCTCTCGACAGCGTCGCCGAAAAGGCCGGTCTGTGACACGGGAGCACTCAGGAACTGTACCTTCTCCTGCTCCTTCATGTCAGCCAGACACAGCCAGAGATGGCACTCCTGGGCCACTAGCGTGGACATCGCACGACCCAGAGACTGTGCAGTCACCTGCGTCGCTCGAAGCGCTAGGTCTGTCGCAGCACGCGGTTCATGTAGAACTGCCAGGTCGTGGCCCCACCATCGAGGGTGGTGAGGGGGGAGGAGCCACAAGATTTGTTTCGGGCAGTGAAAGGTGCCCTCCATGATCTAGTGAGCTCCTCATGCACCTCAGGGAAGAATGGCACCAGAGGGGGGCTCTGAGAACCAGCACGACCCCCACCGAGAAACCATTCATCCAGCCTCGAAGGATCGGGACACGGTGGAGGATTCCACATGAGCCTGACATTCTCGGCGGCCCGGGAAAGCATAGCCGTCATCTCTGGGTCTGGCTCGGACAACGCTACCACACACGAAGGGGGCAACGCAGCCGAGTCGTCATCCCCAGAGAGAGAGGATTCGCCCTCCGATGGAGCAATCGACATCTGGTCATTAGAGGGGGCACCAAAGGAACGAGTGGCCAGCCCGCTCCAAAGGCAGCTCCACCAGCTGCGGAGTGCTTGAGGGGTGAGGAGCTCCACTTGGGGACGCCCTCACTGTCCTCAAATCACCTCCACCGGACGCAGCGCCGCCCCGGGTGCCGGTACGAATGCTGGATCGCAACAGAGGCAGAGGGAGTCTTATATGCAACTCCGAGACGGTCATGTCCCCACAAGAAGAACATGAACCATCCACGAAAGCTTCCTCAGCGTGCTGAATGCCCAGACACGTGAGGAGCGATCGTGACCGTCCTGAGGCGCCAGGAAATGACCACACCCAGAAACATACGGGTAATAAGACATCTTTAAAAAGACGCAATCACCCGAGTTGCTCTTTTAGAGAAATTGCTCTTTTAGTGCTGAAGCACGCAGGGGAGCTGGTCACCTGCACACTCCTGGTGTGGCTGTCTGCACGATCTTTGTTGAGGCCGCGAGACCGTGACCACCGCTGCTGTTGCCATAACGCCCGCACTCTCGTTCTCTCTGCAACACCGAAGTAGAGAGCAGTAGTGATGCACCACCGCTCGGCTCCGAAGCGAAAGGATGAATTAATGCAGTGCACCGGCTGCCTCTTATATTCACGCTGTGATCAGCGGCAGCTGGATGCAATAAATGCATGCCAATGTCCATTAGCTCGTTTAGTTACACTCTAAGTGGATTGGTCTCCCTGGCGAGATCCCAATTTCGTCGGTCATCAACGTGACTCGGAGTGATCGACTGAAAGGGGAACTATATATTTACAAAAACATTAACACTAAAAAATAAATAACAATTTATGTAGATATTTACTGCTCACCAAGGCTGCATTTATTTAATCAAAAATATTGTGAACTAAAATTATTACAATTTAAAATAACTTTTTACTATTTGAATTTATTTTAAAATGTAATTTTATTCCTTTGATACAAAGCTGAATTTTTAGCATACTCCAGTCTTTAGTGTCACATGATCCTTCAGAAATCATTCTAATATGCTGATTTGCTGCTCAAGAGACATTTCTGATTATTATCAATGTTGAAAATAGCTGTGCTGCTGTATATTTCTGTGGAAACCGTGATACACCTTTAAGATTATAGAATAGAACATTCAAAAGAATAAAATCTTTTGTTGCAGTATGAATGTCTTTACTGTTATTTTTGAATATTTTCATGTATCCTTGCTGAATAAAAGTATTCATTTCCTTAAAAAAAACTTTCTGACCCCAAACATTTGAATGATAGTGTATATTTAAATATTTTATTATAAATATATCTACATAAATGTGTGTTTATTGTTCATTGTCAATGTTTTTGAACTTTTCAACTTCAAAAATAAAAATCAACGAAGCCAAACCTGGATCTACTGTAAATGAGGGGAGAGGAGCATTTTTTTTTTATCGAGTAGTGACTTAAATTTGCGTCTGTTCCTCACACAAAGCTGTCGTATGACTGGTAGTTGTATAGACTACTTTTATGGTTACCTTTTGGTGTTTTTGTCATTTGGGAGCTCCTAGTAACTGTATGATTTTGTCATATGGAAAATGGCAGTGTGATATGAGTTCAGAACAACATGAGAGTGAGTAAATAATGACAGAATTTTCAGATGAACTCTTCCTTTAAGAAGTCATGTTTCATCCATAGAGCAGGCGTGATGTTGGGATGATGTGCATGTGTTGTTCATAGTGAAGACTTCAAGAGACCAAGAGCAAAACGAGAAGAAAGAAGATCAGACTTGGATTCTGTCACGTGTGCGTGGATGTGTGCGTGTTGGGAGGAATCATAGTATCGAGGCGGCTGCCAACCTTTGATGGCTTCGGCAAAGCTGCCTTGCTTTATCTTTGGCGTCTGTCACCGTGGAGACAGTTGCTCGCATCAGCAGCAGCCCTGAGGGATAAACCTGTGAAAAAAAAGCAAGAGAGAGGCGAGATATCAAACAGGGCACAGCTCTACTCCTCCCCTGCCAATCCCAGGAATCACAGAGGAGAGGGAGGAAAAGTGCAGATGAAAGAAAACCTTCATGTAGCCATTCCTCGCTCTCCCAAAACAAACAGACCCAAAAACGTCCAGAGGAGAAGACAAGAGAGCTGGAGAGGGGACGAGGAGGAGGAAACGGAACAAAATGAGAGATGAAAGAAGGACCTGTCTGGAAATCCAGCTACTGATGATCTGAGCTGGTCATTACTTGGTTTAGATGGTTGATCGGCTGGTAGTCCATTTTGATCAAGCTAATTAAAACTGGTAGAAGACCTTCTAGAGGTAAATGTTATCGTTTAATCTCAGTGATGTTTCATCTTTACAAGGATATAGAGATATAAAATGCATGTGAAGAGGGGTTCAGATCTTCAATGCTGAGATTTTATCTGAAATTCTTGTCAAGTCAAATTTCTTTGCGAAGCACTTTTCACAATATACATAGTTTCAAAGCAGCTTTACAGAAAGTTGTACTGTTATGGCCTCTATGCGTTGATATTGAACAGTTTTAGGGCTATAAATATATTGTAATTATAATGTTGTCTAGCACATCTATCAGTGCTGCTGTGACTTGAAAGTAAATAAGGGATTTGGACAATAGTTGGTTTTGTTGTAAGCAAGAGACTGTCGTTAGAAAGTGTCAATACAATTTGGTCGTCTTAAGTGAAAAATAGCCAGTTGTCAAAAAGTCTGATGTGAGTTGAACATTTCCCAAATGTAATTAACAGTCATTTGATGTTGAGAAATACAGGATATGGCTTCAATTTCAGCTAGTAGCATCTCTGATTTCAGACAGAATAATGTAATGGCGTTCTTTACCATGGTGAAAAATTACTTATATTGTGGTGAAGATTTTGGTTGAAAATTGCTTCTAGTTAAGATTTTGGTTGAAAATTACTTACTGTATACCATGGCAAAGATTTTGGTTAGAAATTAATGATATCCAGGTAAAGATGTTGGTTTAAAATTACTTGGATCATGATAACGATGTTGGTTAAATATCAGGGTAAAGATTTTGGTTAAAATTACTTTTATTGTGGTAAAGATGTTGCTTAAAAATTACTTATCGGGGTAAAGATTTTGGTTAAAAATTACTTGCATTGTGGTAAAGATGTTTAAAAATGACCTGTATCTTGCTAAAGAAATTGCTTAAAAATTACTTGTGGTAAAGAACTTCGTTAAAAATTACTTGTGGTAAAGAACTTCGTTAAAAATTACTTGTATCGGGGGAAATATTTTGGTTAAAAATGACTTGTATTGTGGTAAAGATGTTGTTTAAAATTACTTGTATCACAGTAAAGACGTTTCAATAATACTTGTATCATAGGAAAGATTTTGGTTAAAAATGGCTTGTGTTGTGGTAAAGATGTTGGTTAAAAATTACTTGCATTGTGGTGAAGATTCTAGTTAAAAATCACTTACATTGCAGTAAAGATTTTAATCATATCGTCCACCTCAAAGTAAATTAAGCAGGGAGCTGACTCAACACCTTCACCTGTTGTTGTTCTAGAATAGAAGAGAAGCTGCAGAGGAGATGGGATGGAGTTCAGACGTCAGTCAACCTCATGTTCCAGTGTTTAATATTCACCCAGAGTCTCTGGATGCAGGCCCAGCTCTCCCACATCAGGATTAGCCACTGTGTGTGGAGCTCATTGTAGGTGACATTGCAACAGTTTCCCCTCCGAAACTCACCCAAACCAGACGCTACACCGCTAAAGCAGGAGCTGCTCCTGACTTCTGGCCCGTGTAGACGCAAACATCACAACTGTGAAGGAGAATCTCGGGATTAGCGTCGGCAGGCCAGTTTTAAAGCGATTTGCCGGGCATTACTTATAACCTAGCGGTGAATGTGTGCGGTAGCTGACTGTGTTTATAATTCCAAATGTCAACTGTCAAGCCCCCCATGTTCAATTTTAGTTACAGTTCCACTTCAGCGACGAGGGTGGGTGATTTATGCATCATTTTTTGATAATTGCCGAGCACCTCACTGGGGTACCGGTACGGACCAGAAACCATTAAGGCCGATATGCTTGAATAACATTATGCATGGCTCGGTAAATAAGCTGACATCAAGAAAGATGTGATACATTATTAATGCAGTGATTAAAGATGGGGATACCTAGGTTTGATGGATCTCATCGAAGGTTGTTGTCATGGCAATGCCACCGAATTGCACACGCACACAGCTGGATATAGCCTCCAGACCCGGAAACACTGAATCTGACAGCACCAGTGATATCGGCATTCCTGTGGGCAAAGATAGAGAGAGGTGAAAACACACGCACACACACACACACTTGCACACACCAACTAAGATGATCCGCAGGCAAACAGGCGTTTGCCAAGAGTGCAACCCAGCTGTGTCTAAGATCCGTGTCTGAGAGAAACCTTTGAGCGAACCGTTTCTGAAGGAAGTCTAGATCAGTGTTGCTTAAAGCTTTTTATTCCCAGAAGCGGCACTCCTGCGAGCAAGCGGCTGGATCTTTTCTGTCAAAGTTACTGCTGTTTAACCCGCTAAAGCGTTTCCACAAACAGCCTCGGCGCTGCCAAGAACTGTGGATCGCTCTTCTGTATGTGCATTAAGCCTGTAGGAAAGAAATATCACAAATATAATCTCTTTACAGGAAAAGTTCATGCAAAAGTAAGAAATCTGTATTTACTCACCTTCATGCTGGTGTATTTTTCAGTGGAACACAAAAGAAGAATCATCATGTGGTTCTTTTGAATGAAAAAGTTCATAGTGACCACAGGATGCATAGGGTGACTAAACCGCTCACCAAGGCTCCATTTACTTGATCATAAATACAGTGAAAAAAGTAATATTATTAAATGTTATTACATTTTAAAATAACCATGTTTTATTTTAATATATTGTAAAATGTAATTTATTCTATGTGATGCGAAGCTGGATTTTCAGCATCATTACAATCTTCACTGTCACCTGATCCTTCAGAAACCATTCTCATATGCTGATTTGCTGCTCAGGAAACATTTTTGATTATTATTTGATTTTTTTTTTTTTTTTTTTGTGGAAAATGTGATTTTTCTTCAGGATTCTTTGATGAATAGAAAGTTAAAAAGAACAGCATTTATTTGGAATAGATATATTTTGTATATAAATGCCTTCTGTTTCAATTTTGATCAATTTAATGCATCCTTGCTGAATAACAGTATTAATTCAAATAAGAATTTTTTTTTTTAATAAAAAAAAAAAAATTATAATGAACCCAAACTTAGGGAGCTTGAGAAATCTTGAAAACAAATACATTCAGCTCAAGATGTCATGTTTGTAGTGAGATTGCAATTTGAAGTATATTTGAAAGCCAGCTTTTTGCTCTTTTGTGTGTCATCACAAGTGGTTACAGGACTGCAAACTCGCAATTGCTCAGATGGTAGGAAATCTCCTTATTTACATTACAAAATTCACCAACATGTCAGGGGCCATGATTAATTGCAAGAAAGCATGTTTTCCCTTTTTTATTATTGTTAATCACACTAAATTAACTTGTTAAATAGACAGGCCTTTCATTCTGCCGCTCATACGCTGCTCAGATTTGTTTATCTTCATGTTAAAGCCAGACTGCAGGATCCAGTCGTATGTGCTGCAGGAACACCATGAGGGGAATGTGTTCAGGCAGCAGATGGCCGTGTGTTGGTGGGAAGTGTGAATTCATGTGTGTGTGTGTGTGTGTGTGTGTTTGTGTATGGCAGGTGAGTCAGGGCCCTGCTGCGCTGCGACTTTGTGGTTGGATAGAGCTCTGGGTTAGTGGGTTTAATCTCTGTCCCAAATGTCACATGCACATAGAAGATGGGAATAGAAGACGCTGGAATGGGTGTCCCTGAGATCAGCACCTCACGGGGATCTCTGCATGGTTCCTCTGGAGAAAGAAAAAAAAAGAGCTTTTGAGTTTGGATCATTCATAATAATAAAAAGATAACCACGCCCCCAACCCATGCCATTGGTTGAGTCCAACACCACACTCTCAGAAAAAAAAGATACAAAAGCTGTCACTGGAGTGGTGCATTTTTAAATGGTGCATCTTTGTACCTTTTTTACTCCTAAAGGTTGCATATTAGTACCTTAAAGAAATAGTACACCCAAAAATGAAAATCTGCTGAAAATGTACTTACCCTTAGATGAGTTTGTTTCTTCATCAGAACATATTTGGAGAAGTTTAGCATTCCATCACTTGCTCCGCAATCTATATCCTCTGCAGTGAAAGGGTGCCGTCAGAATGAGAGTCCCAACAGCTGATAAAAACATCACAATAATCCACACCACTCCAGTCCATCAATTAACATCTTGTGAAGTGAAAAGATGCGTGTTTGTAAGAAACTAATCCATCATTAAGGTATTTCAACATTAAACTGTCGCTTATGGCCTATGTGTCCATAATCCATAATAACACTTCCTCCAGTGAAAAAGTCCATCTCCTGTTGTACTCTCACATTTTAATTCAGCAGCATATTTGTTTAGAGCTGTTTCAGACTGTTTTTGCTTGTAAACGGTGCTTGATCTGTGCATATTTCTCTCCTGATTCGGACCGGATAATTTTTTACTGGAGAAAGCAATATTATTATGCATTAAGGACTTGTACTTTGAAAGAAGCAACGGTTTATAGTTAAATATACCTTAATGATCCATTTGTTTCTTACAAACACACAGCTTTTCTCTTCACAAGATGTTAATTGATGAACTGGAGTGGTGTGGATTACTTGTGGATTATTGTGATGTTTTTATCAGCTGTTTGGACTCTCATTCTGACGGCACCCATTCACTGCAGAGGATCCATTGGTAAGCAAGTGATGTAATGATGTTTCTGATGAAGTAACAAACTCATCTACACCTTGGATGGCCTGAGGGTAAATTTTCAGCAAGTTTTCATTTTTTGGGTGAACTATTCTTTTAAAGACAAATATTAGTTCCCAAATGATACACATTAGTACCTTTTAAAGGGTAATGCCCCATTCCCCTCCTTGGATTACTTTTGTACCTTTTTTTTTTTTCTGAGAGCGAGCAGGGAGACTTTACTAAACCTACAAATATTTTACTTACAGTTGACTCTGCATATTAAACTGGGATTGAAAGTATTTTAACATCGAATAAACAACACACTTCACCTTTAACAATGCCCAAGGAAATCACGAAAGAGACAGAAAGCAGAACTCAAGTAGTACACCTGCTCATTTAGTGCAAATGTGTCTTTCTAGCGCTCATTTCTTGCCAAAGCTGTGCAAAATGTTTCCAATAATAAACCTTGTGAACAGATGTTTTCCATCTTCTCACTAACATTATGTATAATCAGGTTGCTAAAATGAACTTTTTCAAGTTTGTCTGTGATATATCGCTGCTCTGCACCTGTTAAAGAGTGGTATGTTTGACATTAAACCGGTGTTCCCCTCTCTCTCTTCAGCTGGGAGAAGAATCCGGCAGACTTTGAGCCTTACCATCTCAAACTGGAGGAATGCATGTCTGCTGACCAAATTCCCACCACAGAGCACATCCAAGGATATGTGAAGAAAGTAAGAACCTCCTGTTTAGCTTCTTGTACACAGTTGGAGCACATAACTGAATCATGAATATTCAAATCTGCTCACACATATTAAAATGTTGCCAAACATTTCTAGAGTTATCAGTTCTGCCTGAAACATATCTGCCCTGCTGTTTACTGCATGTAAGGTAGATATTAAATGGATTTTTTTTTTCACAGCTTGTTGCAATGCACTATGGGATTGACTCCTTCATGAAGGATATATGCAGTGCTGCTTTACAATATGGCCCAAGCCTAATTAAATAAACTCTGATATCTGTGATTGTGGTATTTATTAACTATATTCTTTTCTACTGTAGTTTCTTTCTTTCTTTTTTTCTTTTCTTTTTTTTTTTTTTTAATTATTACTTACATTTTTAAATTATTTTTTAATGACTGCAACAGTTTAATTTCTTCTAAGGCAGTCTTTTCTGGGTTGGCTAGAGAGAGATTAAAATTATTTAAAAAAAAATGATCTCAGTACATATAATTACATTCTCAAAAATAAAAATAATTATCAAAAAAAACAATATGGCAAAAGAAGGCCTTATAAAAGGCAGCATAAGCCTACTTTTGGAACAACCTTTGTATCTCTATGATGCCTTAAAATGCTGCCTATGTAGGAAGCACACTAGGTTCTGGAACACAGCAATTGTTACCACTTTAAAATCGTAAATTAATATAGCAACTCCTTAAAAGCATGTAAGATGCTTTCAGTTGTCCATAATGCAAAATACCAGTCACCAAAAAGTGAAATTTATTAGTAAAGACATCACCAAATATTTCTATTTCAAATAAATTCTGTTCTTTTGAACATTCTATTTATCGAACATTCTGGGGGGAAAAAATTATATATATACAGTGTAGATACATTCTGAAGGATCATGTGACACTGAAGACTGGAGTAATGATGCTGAAAATTCAGCTTTGATCACAGGAATAAATTACATTTTACAATATAAAAAAACTGTTATTTTAAATTGAAATAATATTTCACAATGTTTATTTTGATCAAATAAATGCTGCCTTATTGAGCGTAAGAGACTTAAAAAACATTTACAAATCTTACCGTCCCCAGTCTTCCATCTGAACTCTCCCTGTAAGTGTTTATATACTTCTTGGAGATCACAGAACTGTTGAGGTGCATCTGCGGCGCACATCCGGGCACAATTAATCGCCATGATCCATCACGACAATGATCCTTCCCCCCGTCACATCAAACTCGGAAATTATTCAGTGCCCCTTCACCGACGGAGGAGCCCGGCGAGAAAAATGGCTTCTTATCTATGCAATTTCATTTGCATCATTGTTGCAAATATAATGACAGGACTCCCGGCGTCAGCATTCAATATGCATTAAACAATGCGACTGGAAAGGACGGGCCTGTTCCTGGTTTAATTTTAGAGAAAATAACCTGCGCACCTCACTGAAACTGATTGGGCTGGTGTGGGCGACGGCGTCAGATGGAGATAGTGGTGGCAGGCCTCAGGCTGGCCTTTATTAAAGCAGCATAATGGAAAATGGCATCATTAGCATTCCTTGACAGTTAACGATTCAATTTGGTTTGATGAGAATTCAAATATTGGCTTCCAAACGCGAACTGACAATAAAGTGGTAGATGCTCGACTGATTCGGGATGCAGAGGGCAGTCGATAGTGGACCGCTGCCATTGTAATCAGCGCTTGCTAATTTCAAATAGCTGATGGTGTGGAAGAAAGAAAGCCGCTTTTGCAATATATTGTTTTGAACTGCGTTTTATTGTTAGGGTAATGTGGGATATCAATCGTTTTAATGTTCCTTCGATGAGGAAACTGGAAATGAATGAAACTACTTTTTTGAAACGAAACTTCTTGTCTTGTTCAAAAACACAAACACGATGCTACGCAAAGCCCTCGGCGCTGTGAGAGGTTTATCTGCTCGTCCACCAAGAACACCAATAACATCATAAAAGATGTTGTCTGTGAATGATTTTTAAAAGATCTGCTTAGCTGGACCAACAACAAGACCTACAGAAATCAAATCGAAAAATATGAAGGCACAGTAAACCATGTAATGTCATATTTGGAGGATGTACACTACTGGTCAAAAGTTTGGAATAATTAATATTTTTTTAATTATGTTTTTTGAAAGAAGTCTTTGATGTTCGCCAAGGCTGCATTTATTTGATTGAAAATACAGAAAAAAACAGCAATATTTTGAAGTATTTTTCCAATTTAAAATAACTGTTTTGTATTTAAATAAATTTTGAAGACTGAATTTATTTTTGTGATGCAAAATTGAATTTTCAACCGTCAATACTGCAGTCTTCAGTGTCACATGATCATTCAGAAATCATGGTGCTAAATTAATTTTATTGTTTATTAATAATGGTTCTTATTATCAATGTTGCTAAACTTTTTTTTCATGATGCAATTTTTTTAGGAATCTTTGAATAGAAAATACAAAAAAAAACAACATTTATTTTAAATATAATTTTTTTAACACTGTAAAATGTTTTTAATGTCACTTTTGATCAATTTGACGCATCTTTGCAGAATAAAAGTATTAATTTCTTACATCAAATTTTAAATGGTAGAAGAAGTTGTATCAAGATTTCCACAAAAATATTAAGCAATTAATATTAATTATGTTGAAAACAATTTATTATTAAACTGCTTTCAACACAATAATAATATATTTATGATAAGAAATAATAAGATTAAGATTAAGATAATAATCAGAAATGTTTCTTGATCAGCAAATGAGCATTAGAATTATTTCTGAAGGATCATGTGACACTGAAGACTGAAGTAATGATGCTGAAAATTCAGCTTTGCATCACAGGAATAAATTACATTTTTACATATATTCAAATAGAAACCCATTATTTTGAGTTGGAATAATATTTCTCAATTAAAGAAAAAAAACTACAACATTTAAAAAAATTGTTCAACTTTTGAACAGCAATGCATGTGTGAAATTCCCACATATATAGACAATAATATGTAAAATTTCATTGATAATTCAGAGCTGAAATTCTGTCTTGTGTGCGAAGGCTTTTCATATGTTAATGACTGGCGGTTACGTGCTTGTTTTGTTCTCAGAGCACATGAGGAAGATGGCTTAAGGATTTCAAGTTGTTTATTGTCATACAATAAACAATCTTATTGTTTAAGCAGGATAAACCAGACCAGCATGGAAATTCATATTGGTCTAAACTGGCAAGCAAAATATATAGTCTTACTCTGTTTATATCTCTCTTCTCAGCAGATCCAGGATGCTGCGGATCAGGGCATCATGTTTGTGGGCTTCATCCAGGAGCCAGCTGGTCTACGCCCACACGTGCTACGGCACAGAGAACCAGAGGAACCCTCCCTCTCCCTGCACTCCAGCCCCAGCTCGCTGCACGGCTCCGGGCTGACGCCCAGCCCCAGTCCCCTGGAGGAGCCGGAGCTGGGAGACGAGTCCGGAGCGGAGAACGAAGGGAAAAACGGGGGAGGTGAGGCTCTGAGAGAGGACGTGAAAGCTTCTGAAGGTGGAGACGGAGGAGATGATCTCTCTGTTGAGAAATCAGGATCTGGTGAAACACAGCAAGGAGATACACTGACACACAACAACAACGACACGGCCAAAATCACAGACACAGCCGAGAAACCCAGCAGGTTGGCCCTGACTAAGAGTGGTGGGTTGATCGTCTTTATCCTCTGATCAAACGAAATCTCACATAACTATATTACGAAAATGAAAGTGTCTTTTAGTTCCAACATATGACGCTGGCCAGGGCTGGGTGATGTTTTTCGGTATATTTTTGATAATATTCAAGATAAGTGTTTACACTACTGTTCAAAAAGTTTGGGGTCAGAAAGGTTTTTTAATGTATTTAAAAAGAAGTCTCTTCTGCTAACCAAGGCTGTGTTTATTTGATTAAAATTACAGTAAAAACAGCAATATTGTGAAATATTATTACAAGTTAAAATAACTGTTTTCTATTGTAATATAATTTCAAATGTAATTTATTTCTGTGATCAAAGCTGAATTTTCAGCATCATTACTCCAATCTTCAGTGTCACATGATCCTTCAGAAATCATTCTAATATGATGATTTGCTGCTCAAGAAACATTTATCATTATTATCAATATTTAAAACAACTGCGCTGCTTCATATTTTTATGGAATCTGATACATTTAGTTTTTCAGGATTCTTTGATTAATAGACGTTCAAAAGAACAGAATATATTTGAAATAGAAAGCTTTTGTAACACTGCAAAAGTCTTGACTGTTTATATGGATCAAATTAATGCATCCTTGCTGAATAAATATATTAAAATTCTTAAATATAAATATATTAAAATTAATACTCACCCCAAAATTTTGAAAAGTTGTGTATGTACTGCTGTTTCAAGTCAATTACAAATTCAATTAAATTGAATCACATTATTATTTTGAGTAACTGCATATCAATATTTGTCCCAAAATGATTATAATTTAAATACATTAGCGTATAGTTTTGTTGTGGCAGACAATTAAACTAATAGACATTATAAAAATGGCCTTTAGAAGTCAACATATTGTCTATTTTATTTCCATATCACTTAACATAATCCCATATTTTTTTAATTTTTGGAGCAGATTGATGTTTTTTATTTTTTCAAAACTGGTCTAAAGACACTTTATTGGTCAAATAAAATGCATTAAAATCACAATATTACTTCATTTTAGTATTGACAGCACAACATCTTTGCAAATATATCGCCCGGCCCTAAAGCCAGCTGTTTGTCTTGAAGTAGTGATGAGAGTTAGAAAGATCAAAACTCATTTGTCTTCTGGGTATCACACACTGTGAAAGCATCTATCTGGCCTGATTTTGTAGTTTTTGTCTGAAGAAAAGCATTGTCACAGAGTTTAAGCAATGCTTTGACGTACAGTATGGGATTGGGCAGACTTGGCATTTACAAAAACCCACACAGCGGGTGCTAGATTAGGCTTTGTTCACCCTTCTCTTTCCGCCAGTAACCAGATGGCAAACCTCATTCTCAACATTAGCTAGGGAGCCTTTTTTTTTTTGCAAAAACTGTGGCATTGTGCGCAGAGATCGCCGTACCATGTGAATGATGCATGCTGGGAGTCCTGTGCCGGCAGCCCGAGTCTCCATCTGGATGTGGAAGTGACTTCGTCAGCAGTGGAAGTATGCTACTGTCGCCATCGGTGGCCTCACGCTACACCAATTTTTCTCATTCAGCCACAAAATGACAGCTGCCAGGAGTTCTTTGCACAGCGCTACGTCTTTATGACTTATCACCACTGCTGATAAATATAGTCATTCCCTCTAATGCTCTGGGTGAACATCTATAAAACATAATGGCACTGGTCAGCAGTGTGAAATGCTCAGAGCTCAGAGCTCAGATGAGGTGCAGGTTTGTCAAATGGTTTTCACATCCCGCCACGCAGCTGGAAAGCCATGAAACCTGCATTCAGAAAGGAAAGGCAAGATTATTTGGATAGTTCATTTCATGCACAGCAGTAATTCAGATTGCTTTACATAGTAAAATTAATATTATAAGGCCAATATTCTGGGTTAATCTCGCAAGTTGCATTTTAAACCAATATGAAAAAGAAATAAGAGTGTGAAAATGAAGTCTATTGTAGGACCATTAAGATTGTGTCATTATTTTAATGAGAAGTCGTTCAGGTTGTAGTCCTAAAATTGTGGAAAATAACTTAAGCCATGGTTTCCTTTAGGAATTTATAAAAATGAATTTAAAGAAAAATTATTTATTTGTATGCAAAAGATTTGAAATAAAAGAAAAAGAGAAACAAATGCATTGCAGTATAATCGTCAGGATTATTACAGTCAACTAAAAGTAAAACCATAAAATTTTTCATTACTTGAAATAAAAAACAAATATTTACTTAAAATTAAAAAAAATAACTTAAATTTTGTTAAAATAAAAAAACTTACATTTTGTTAAAATGAAAAAAAACTAATTAATTTAGTTGAAATGAAACTTCAACTTAGAACTTGATGTACTAAAATATCAACCAAAACTTAAATAGAAATGAATAAAAACTGTATAGACATTTACAAAAAAAAAAAAAACAACTGCCAAAAACACAACAAAATTAAAAATTTAAAAATTTAAAAATAAAAGCTAAAAATTAATGTAAAAATATCATATAAAAAATTCATTAAATTTTTTTATTTATTTTTATCAAAACAAGAAATTGTTCAGTAACAAAAGCACTTCCAAAGGCATTCATTTTTTGTCATTTTCTAACTATTAATTCCTCTCCCAACACAACTCAAATGTCCAAAGAAAATAAATAAATAAATAATCCATAATGATTATACACAAATATAGACGTATTCACACAACAATAACAAAATGTAATAAATAAATAAATAAATAAAGAGATTACTTCTTGAGAGCCTTCAAAGACATTAATTCAAAATATTAATAAAAACTAAAATAGCATCTCAAAGCTACTAAAATAACACTAATACTTGTAGGTAACAAATTTTCCAGGAAATTAACTAAATATGAATTGGTTCCACTGATAGCAATGTTTATTTGGAGTGTGTTCAATACTGTCTGCATTGTTTTAACACACGATTCACTAAGGGAATCAAGCAGAAAGCAACGGCAATGCTAAAATAGACACGCTGTCTTGAAGTGCTTCGAGAATTTGCTCCTTTGAGTCAAAAAACATCTATTTATATCTGAGCCGTAACTTTGGCAATCAGCCGGTGGGATGCAATCCACATCCAAATATTTCCACAGTTATGGGCTCCAGTGAAGACGGAGGTCAGGACTTGTGGGGATGTGTTTATGTGTTGATATGATGCAATTCAAATGCGGATTAGGCAAACACTTGATGACATGTCGCGTTCCTTGGCAGTGCTAACTGCAGATATCCAGCGTGTTTGACCTTGTCAAAAGGGTTGATCACATAGAGCTTGGAGGCCTGTAACAGGGTCGTTTGTGTGCTTGTTTCCCCACTAAACGTCCCACGCTTCACCAAAACCCTCTGGAAGTTAGAGGATGTCACAGAGACAGTGACTTTCATGTGTGGAGAGCATGACTTTGTGTCTAATGAACTGTATTTAGAGCTGCAACCAGACAGTTTTATTTAAATAGGTGCAACTTTAATATAGAAAAAAATATTTTTTAATTACTTTCAATACAATTAAATCCCATTTCCCTACCCAAATTCTGCAAATTAATGCAACTTTTAACTGTAAAATATTATGACAATGGTGAGCTAGTGCTGATAATTTTGAAACTCAGACATTTACTTTTGCTTACACTAGATTTTGCTTATTATAAAAATACTATTGTGGTAGTGATGGTATTAGCATTTGATAAACCATGAAACTTTGATGGACAGCAGTTTTTTTTTTTTTTAATTATTTTATTATATAAGATTTATGATGATATTACATATTATGTCATATTACATACAAGTTATTAAATCATATTGCAAAGTACTTTTACATGGACAGAAACGGTGTTAGTGTTTAAAAAGCCAGTTTTATTTAAAACTATGAATAAATACAGCTTTAATATTTAGGTGGATTTCATCTAAACATCTCACCTAAAACATATCCACTGTCACTGCACCGTAAAAGAAACATTTTGTTTCTTTCACATTTTCGCTCTCAAATTCTCCAAATTAATGCAAGTTTTAACTACAGAAAAAAAAAAAACACAAAATATTAAAAATTAAAAAAATATATATATTGTAATACAATAATTTAAATAAAATTAAAAAAATATAAGAATTTCAATTTTCGACCCTATTTACTTTAAATATTTTTATTTAAAATATTACTATTAATTTATTTTAAAATTTTAAATCAAGTTCTTATATTTTTTGTTTTATTTAAATTATTGCATTACAGTATTTTTATTTTTAGTATGTAGTGTTTTTTTGTCTGTAGTTAAAACTTGCATTAATTTGGAGAATTGGAATGGAATGGAAATGTGAAAGAAACAAAATGTGTGATGTATAACTATTTCATGTAATGTTTATTGTCATGTAAATATATACTAGTTGTAAGTTATTAATGTTTTTCATTGAAGTAATAATAATGATGAGGACGTGCATAAAAAATAAAAATATCTCAGTTAAATAAGGTATGTACAACAAATACTGTTGTGATGTATAAATATTTCACAATGTAAATATATAACAGTTGTAAATAATTAATGTTATGCACTGGAGTAATAAAAATGATGGGGACATGTGCATAATTATCATGAAAATAACAAAAAATTATACGTATATATATAAATTGTTCTTCATTCAAAATATAACTTGACTTTACCTTTTTTGATTTTTGGGCCTAGAAGTACACATACTCTCAGCTGCGGCCCTCATGCGGTGGATGAAAATCCTTCTTATTTCCATGTCGCTCTGGCCACTATTCATAAAAAGGGCAGAAATAAAATAAAAACCAGCCTGTAATAAAGTGACGCACATGTACTGTGAATGTTACAGGAAATGGGTTTATAGGAAGAACCTTTTGTACCGGAGTTGAAGTAAAACAACAATTAATGATTCATTCTTGCTGAGATTTGTGCTGTAAATGCAAGCCGTTCAGATGGCTCTCTCTCATTGGCTTCTCTTGGTCCTGTCAGAGGCGGTTAATGACACAATGCAGTCAGCGGCAATCTAAATGATCGCTGCCAGAACAAAAGTGCATCCATATTTATCTTTTCGGTCAATTTCCCATTAGTTCTAATATAGGTCTGAAAATAGGGAGGTTTTACTGGGTAAAGCAGGCACACAAACAAATTCATCATAGACTATCGTAATCCATTAGGTCTGCTCTCTTTCTCTTTGTGGCAGATGTAAATAGCGTTTTGTTTTCCAGCCAAATGTAATCTCATTGAGAAGAACGAATGGTCAGTTCTCTCAAGTGAGGCTGGTCTAGTGAGAAACGATGGACCTAAATACTCGTTCCAGATTGCCACTACATCACCTAATTTCCTCAATTACTCACCTCCGCTAGACCTGGACACCAGCTAATTAGTTGTTAAGCCCATCTACAAGCTAATTAATTAGTGTGAAGGACCACAGCGAAGGAACACGCTGTTCACAAAGCAACAAATCTTATAACCGTGCTGACAAAACCAGTCTGAGTTTGGGTTATGATGGTTGGTTAGTAGTACTGGTTTAGTCTCTGGTTAAGATGGTTATTACTGGTTTAGTCTCAGTCTCAGACTAAATATTCACCCACGGTCCACTAAATCAAATCAAAGTGTAATTTTTAAACAGTGTTATACATGTATTTTATAATACATAAATATTATATATATATAGATATAATATTTAAATCTATATATTTATATCTAGATAGATAGATAGATAGATAGATAGACAGACAGACAGACAGACAGACATAGATAGATAGATAGATAGATAGATAGATAGATAGATAGATAGATAGATAGACAGACAGACAGACAGACAGACAGACAGACAGACATAGATAGATAGATAGATAGATAGATAGATAGATAGATAGACAGACAGACAGACAGACAGACATGGATGGATGGATGGATGGATGGATGGATGGATGGATGGATGGCTGGATAGATAGATAGATAGATAGATAGATAGATAGATAGATAGATAGATAGACTACCATATTATAATTTGTATTAATATTTTGAATCAGTTTTATTTTATTTTCTATTTTCAGTTTTTTTTAACTTTGTACTGTTTTTGTTTGTCATTTTTTTAGTTCTTTTTGTCTATATAGTTTTTTTTATGAATTTTCAGTTTTATTTATTTATTTATTTTTACATCAAGTTAAACTAAATAAAAATGAGAATTGCTGCCTGAAATGAAATTTTTTTTTTATGTTTTTTTTTTTTTTTTTTTTTAAATAACGAAAATGGTTTTTTTATGGTTTTAATCTGTGCTATTACTTTAAATAAAAATATCTATTTTAAATATTATACACACACACACACACACACACAGTATATAAACATAACAGATGAAAAAATATTTACAACAGATACATAAAAAAAAAAATTCAAATAATTATGATATCAGTATGTCTTCATTCATCATTATAGCAATCATTGTCGATCCGTGTTATAATACAAAGTTCATTAAAACTTCCTCTGCCATTACAATGTATTTAATTGGGGAGTAACTATTGTGTATTTAATTAAAATCAGTGGTTATCACGTTCACAGGAGCTGAACTCTTTGGATTGTTTAACTACCCGGGCCGGCGTGAGGGTCAGCTGAAGTACTACACAGTTAAAGTGCCTCTGCGAGTGCAGCCGCAGGACGAGGGCATCTGCACCATGGAGGCCAACTGGCTGGATCACATGACTCAACACTTCAACAACGGAGCTTCACTAGTGGACGGATACTTTCAGCTGGCCAGTGACAACAGTGAGTTAGTGCTGATACTTCTGAATCTCAAACAATCAGGCATTTACATTTCATCACATTAGTGTATTATAAAAATACTATGGTGGTACCATGATTCAGTGATGCTTTTAGCATTTGATCCCATCACTAAATACACTACATGGTGCAAGTGTTCAAAGCCAAACATTGTATTACTATGGTTTTCTACAAATATATTAAATAGTGAAATAAAAAATAAAAAATAAAAAATTGAATACACCATTTCCCACGGACTAAATATATAATTGTATAAAAAAAAAAAAAATAAAAAAAAAATCAAAAAAAAATCAAATGCATTACTAAATAAATAAGAAAAATGTATAAAATGTATAAAATAAAATAAAATTCTGAATATTATATGGTGATTGTGTAGAAGAACAATATCTTATGTTTTTCAAAAAACAAATATATATAATACAATATTATTATATTATAATTAATATGTAATATTTAAAATAAAATAATATACAATCTAATTATAAACAAACTATAACAGAAAATTCTAAAATATATTAAAAAGTGGAATACACTAAATGAATCAGTAATCTCCAAAATGGGATACATACATAATACAACCTTGACCAAATAAATACATAAATAAAAATTGCATACATAACAGTTTAAAAAGTAAATGAATTAAAAAAAATACTACATGGTAAAAAAAACACATTTTATTTTTCTATTATATATTTCTATGGTAATACCATTATAATTTTATAGGGGTTATAAATAAGGGTTATGATATTATTAATATTAATATGTGCTCATCCTATAGGTGATAAATAATTGAATTAAATGCATCTTCTAATAAATGGGTGAGCATTTTTTGGAAAATTGATTAGTTTGATATACTAATGTGCCATATTTTATTTTCTGCCTTATTAATTAATCATGCTATTAAAATACCTTGTGGGTTTGGCTCACTTGAGTGTGCTGAAAGCATTTTCAGAAAGCGCAGAAGAGATCTGCTCTGTGCATCTTCCAGCACTGAGGGAAATGCACTGATGGTTTGAGTTTCGCTTTGTTCTTTGTTGGCTAACTGAATATAGGCTGTTTTGTGGCTGGGTTATAACATCGGGGACATGGGGAGAAGAGGGTATTTGTCATCATTTAGAGCTTTCTGGGTCTTCAAGTGGTAATGATGTGGCAAGAGAACGTGTGCAGTGGTAGCAATGACGCAAAACCCAAGCCTCTTATTAGTTAATTAATTTTCTTTAATGACTCCCCTGTACAGTCAGTAAACCCCTGCCAAGTTCTGTGCAGTTCTACCGAGAGAAGTCATCCTGAGGTAATTACTGAGCAAAAGCAGAAATTAATTTGATTCTTATATTTTCTGAGGGAAATAAGAGTGGTATTGGCCCATACAAAACTCAATGCTACAAAGCTGTGGTGTTCTGGTTGCATTCAAGCAAAAGTCTCCATTCTGACCTCTAGATATGGCACGAGTTCCTCATTCAATGCAAACTGTCTGTTTTATCTCTTAGCAGGCAAAAATCACAAGTCTGAAACGGTAAAAGCACACATCTATTTAGCAAATCACACGACCTGAGACATTATTCATGTCCTTAAGACAAACGCAGGACAAGCAATCAAGTCTAATACACTTCTAATACTAACTGTGACTATGAGCAATAATAATACCCTTGCTTGACTTTGCAAAGGCCACTAATAAATAGATTTAAAAATGTAATACACTAAATGAATAAACATTGAATTAACTATTAAATGTCTAAAATAAAATTAAATATAAAAATTTGATGAAAAATTAGAAGCTGAAATAAATCATTTGAAGTACTACTAAAACTGAAATAAAAAATAAAGCTAAACAGTAATATTACAACCGCACCCCCCCCCCCCCTTTGCTTTAGAAGTAAAAGCAAAATTGCATAAGAAATTTACTAAAACATCAGCTGAAAATCTAAAAATTAAATTCAAATATTGATAAATACTACAAGTGCATAAAATAATACTAAAATAATACTGTTTGCATTACAGTGTTTTTTTGTTTGTTTTTTTTACAAAGACCACTAATAAAAAGATTTTAAAAAACGGTACAATAAATAAATAAATAAATAAATAAATACATGGGATTTTATATACGAAATTGACTTTATACATATTTTTCTTAAATTGCATATATGACGAAATTCAAAAACTGAAATAAAATAAAAATAGAATATATAACCTTACCTAGCGTCACTAAATAAATATGTAAAGTAGAACACAATATGTTTCATGAGTCGAGACAAATGATGGTGTTCATGTCAACCACACGTGCAAAGCAAAACAACAGGAAGTGAGGGCCGTGTTAAAGCAGGAGGACAGCGAGGTGCTTGCAGAGCCCCGTGGAGTCCGGGAACAATGTCATATCAAAGCACCGCCAGCATGTAGACTTTTCATAAGTGTCTGATTACATGAAAGGCTGGAGACGCATTCATTATCAGGCCTGTGAGCACATGGGCCAGATCTCTCCAAATTTAGCTCCTCTTTGAATCTGGCCTGTGAATGCATAATGAGAACTCCATGGTGATGCACTCCCACAGTGTCTTCTCGCTGTAAACATCAACACGTCCGGAATATGTGAGGAGGCACACACACAGATAACACAAGCCCATTACAGACAGATTCTCTGGGTGAATCTCTCCAAAACATGCCAAGGTCACGTTTCACCCCCAAATCAAAAGGAAATAATAATAATATTAATTTTTAAAATGTGAGCGGTGCTTGCAAATCCCACGGCCTTGATGCTGGATTGTTCTGGCAGGTTACTTTGTTCATCAGGAAAAAATCTAAATCACTTAGAAAAATAAAAGCACAACATGCTCCACAAGAGGTATCGGTCATGTTCATGCCACAAACCATGCAAGATTAATAGCAATGCTTTCCTTCACAAAGTATTTGCACCAATGATTTTGTGCATAAAAATAATTAAGCTCATTTTAAGACTGTATAGATTTCTTGCATTTTTGCATTGCATTGTGCAAATTTCTCCCCCAAATTTCCATTTCTATTAGTTCAATAATATTTTACTATTATATATATATATATATATACACACACACACACACACACACACCAAAAGATACATTTTCAGTAGTTTTTTAAATTGCTATATTATATAAAATTTTTTAGATGTTTTTTTTTTTTTTTTATTGATTTTTTTTTTAGATTTTATTATTTTGAATTCAATTTATTTATATATATATATATATATATATATATTTATATTTATTTATTTATTTATTTGCATTCAGTGTTGTTATTGTCAGCTAAAACTAAAACTGTTAAATCAAGCTAAAATAAAATGAAATAAATATTAGATAAAAAAAAACTTTAACTTAAAAATCTTAAATGAAATTACAAATGTTGCCTTGGCAACTAACCAAAATAAATAATTTGAAATACTAAAATCACTAAAACTAAAAGTGAAATTAAACAAATTATAAAAATATTTAAACAAAATAAAAATGACAAATTACATAAAATTACTAAAATCTAAACTGAAATTAAACTGAAAACATAAAAATAAAAGCTAATTCAAAATATTAAAAAATACTATAATAGTAAATAATACAAAAATAACACCATTTGCATTACGGGTTTTTTTTTTTTTTTTTTGGTAATGAAAATGTTTAATTGTCGTGAATATTTGTCAAATGTAAACTACTGAATGATTCTGAAATACTGTAGGCATCGTGTTGTTGAAAAATATTTCTTTGTATTGATTTAGGAGGTGAAATATGACCTGGACATGTTCTTGACAGGGTTTGTGAGATTTGTGGTCCTATTTGATAGGAGATCAAAATGATAGTCTTAGGAGATCAGCGGTGGCACGGCCTCCTCCTCCTCCATCTTCAGAAACTGCCCTCCAGGTGGCTTTGATATGAGTTTATCCACCGGTCCAGGGGTGGAAGGGGGTTTTGTGGCGGCTTAAAGTCTCCTGATGGATTCTGCTCTTTGACGATGCAGTTGGTGTGGCGTTCTGCTCCACTGATTTACTTCTGCACCTCGCCTGTGCCCTCGTCTAGCTTTGCTTCACTGACATTGAAGTTGTCCAGGAGAATGTCCTTTATAAAGAAGCTTTCCTTTCGCCTCTCTCGCCCTTAGAGACGGGTTTCCATGGTGAGAGAAGGTGGGAGGCAGGAGTCGGGTTTTAATGCGATGGGTGTGGCGTGCCAGTGCCGCCCATCAGGCCAGGATTGAATTTTTCAGCTCAACGCCACCGTTATGAGTCCGCAATTAAAGATTCATACGCTCCACAGGAGAGCAACACGGTGGGCCACAGGCTCATCGCCGTTCCAGGTTTAGCTCCCACTGAATAGACACCAACAATGTTGACTAAAAGGTTTCTTTTGTCTGACTTTTGCTCCGGTGCGAATTTCCCCCTCCTCAGAAAAGAATATGCACCCGCAGCTGCGACACATTCATGTGCCTGACTATTCATGCTGTTCTGCCTATATTCAGATGCACGAAGGCACAGATATTCAGCGTATGAATTTCCAATAAGGTATTATCTCGCTATGAAAGGGATTTTGGAGATACCTTCACTGTCGTTTCCCTGATGCACAAAAGAATCGGAATATGAATGGAAGCATTTGAACAGGGCCATGAGAGAGAGAGAATGACAGACACACCTATTCATGGCATTAAAGTGAAGAGCACCATTTTTAAATGTTAAAGTCAACATGAAATCCAAATTGATCCTATTTAGTTTCTTAATACATGTACCTGGTCTTATGGAGCGCATTCACACTGCAGCTAAATACGGATGTCACTCCTCTTCTGAGTGTTCAGTCTCATTCTCAACATCAGCACCATTCAAAATGGAATTGAGATTGCTTTTGAAATTCCAATTTAGATCCTGAATCTGAAATAAGGCTACAAACAGGATGCAAAATTCCAGTTCAAATTTGAATGCAAGAAAGTAGAATTCAAATTAATGGATGGATAGATGGATGGACAAAAAGACAGACAGATAAAACAACAGAACAACAGACAGAATGATAGATAGATAGATAGATAGATAGATAGATAGATAGATAGATAGATAGATAGACAGATAGATAGATAGATAGATAGATAGATAGATAGATAGATAGATAGATAGATAGATAGATAGATAGATAGATAGATTGATTGATAAATGGAATGATAGATAAAATGATAGAACGATAGATAGATAGATAAAACGATAGATAGATAGATAGATAGATAGATAGATAGATAGATAGATAGATAGATAGATAGATAGATTGATTGATTGATAGATGGAATGATAGATAAAACGATAGATAGATAGATAGATAGATAGATAGATAGATAGATAGATAGATAGATAAAACGATAGAATGATAGAACGATAGAATGATAGAACGATAGATAGATAGATAGATAGATAGATAGATAGATAGAATGAGACAGACAGACAGACAGACATAGATAGATAGATAGATAGATAGATAGATAGATAGATAGATAGATAGATAGATAGATAGATAGATAGATAGATAGATAGATAGATAAAACGATAGAATGATAGATAGATAGATAGATAGATAGATAGATAGATAGATAGATAGATAGATAGATAGATAGATAGATAGATAGATAGAATGAGACAGACAGACACAGACATAGATAGATAGATAGATAGATAGATAGATAGATAGATAGATAGATAGATAGATAGATAGATAGATAGATAGATGGATTGTTTGGTGCTGGTAGCTGATGCAGTAATCAAACCTTTAACCTTTAACAAAGATGCTTTTACATCACTGTCAGCACAGTAAAGCTTCTCTCGTCTGCTCAAGTGATTGACATTTAATATGTTCACATCCTCCACCCTTAATCTGTCTCGGCCCGTTTCTGCCCCGCGTTGTAAAATATACATAAGCTGTCTTGAGCAATAGCAGCTCTCCCGGGCACATACTTAAACCTGAACGCTATCTGTCACCATGACCTGGCCAGACTAACTCCACATACTCCGGCAGTCTCACTCCATCAAACGCACAATCTCTCTGAGTCAATCTCCATAAACGGGCCTCTCGCAGACCTGACGGCTTATTGAGCCCACGTTTGGCGCGTCTCCCTGTCGGAGTCGCTCACCTGAGACATCTGTCCGTTCAGACGGGCTCGACAGCTGAGGCAATCTCCCGAGTGGACTTTTCCAATTACGATCCCGAGTGGGAACATCTGATGCAAGATGGCCAGAACAATGGCTCTGTTTGAAAGGCCGGTGAGATGCCTTCAATTGAGTAAGTGCAGTCTTAAATAGGTTTTTTTGATGGAAGGATGCAGGCAACAGATACCGGTCCCCTCCCTTTCCCGAGAAAAACCCCTTCCCATCGGGGCCGGCCCACAGTGGCCCATCCCTCAGCCTCCCTATAATGTAATCTGGAGTGTCTCCCAGAGCAGACAGGGGCAGCACAAACAGTATTAGTGTGTAAATGGAGGAAGGCTAATAAGGAAGCTCTTGGGTCTGAGAGGACACCGAGCAGAAATAACACGGGATGTGAGCCGGTTCCCAGACGCCCCTGTGCTCGTCTTCAATACTCAGCAGAGCTTATTATCCAGCCATATATAAAGATCACTCTAAAACAGGGCCAAACGCAGGAACCGCATGGGGCGGCAGCGACATCAGGCCATTAAAATGTGTGCGGCTCTTGCATTTGAAAGAGCTTTATTTATTTCACCGGAAATGTTCTACATTCCAACATGGATGTGTTGGCTAATTAGGCTGGTCATTCATTAGTCTCCGTCTGTCTTGTTCCTGTCACTCTTTCTTTTCTTTGAAATATTTCAAATGACTTCATCATCTGCACATATTCTCTTCTCTAGTTATATTTTTATCAACTAGAATTCCCTCTATGGTTAACGTCCCTTTTCTTCCTGTGCTTTCGTACATTTAGCTTTCACTGACTTTTTAAAGGAATGTTCTGGGTTTAATAGAAGTAAAAGCAAAAGTATATCCAGCAATGGAAATTATTTACTTACCTCCATCCCGTTAAAAACCCGTATGCAATGAATTCTTTAGAGGAAATGAATGGAACATTTTTGAAAAAATAACAACAGTTCACAGTGACCACACTGAGCTCTAAAAAAAAACTGCTTTACAGAGATTAATGTCAATTTTCTTCCTTGCAAATATTATGCAAAATTTACAGTTGTATCAGCTATACCAGCCTTATTTGGTCATGATATTGATATCAGTAGGTATTGTAATGTTTATGTTCTGTTGCCTATACTCTTGAAACATTATTTTAACATCTTGCCACTGTGTACTTCTATTGTAGCTATGTGACTGTAATTGTGATTTTTGTTTTTTTGGGGATCAGTAAAGTTCACCCAAAAATAATTTACTCACACTCATGTCATTCCAAACCAGTATGGTTACTTTTATTACTTTTATTTATATACTCTAATAGTATTAATATTTTTAATTAGCTTTTATTTTTATATTTTACATTTTTATTTTAATTTGTTATAAGTTTTAGTAATTTTGATACATGCTTTTGTCATTTTTATTATTATAACTTTTTTTTATTTATATCTATTTCAGTTTTAGTAAATATAGTACTTAAACTTATTTTATTTCAGTTAGTCCAATGCAACATTTAAAATTTTTGTTTAAGGTTTCTCAGTAAGTTTTTCATCTAATATTTACAAAAAAGAATATTACAAAATTTTTAGCTTTAGTCAGCAATAACAACACTGTTTTCCTTCTTCTAAACAAAGACAAGAAGATATTTAAAAGAACACTGGAGTCCAAACAACACTGGACCTAACTGATGTTAAACCCAGAACACTGTCTGATTTCTCCTCTATTCCTTGCAGATCTTCTCGTCAAGACTGTGGACAGCGTGTTTGTGTTCCAGGAGGGAGTGGACAGCGACACCAATGCAGCTGCTGCGTACGACGCTATAGTGGTGGAACAATGGACAATCGTTGATGTGAGTTACACTCAAACACGTTTGCATTCTGTTCCTCAAAGTACTGTTGTCATATTTAACTGTACACTGTAAAAATGATTATTCAGAGTATAAGTATGTTTTACAAGAAAATACTATTTTAGCCTTTCTACTTCAGAATTTCTTATTTCAATGCATCACTTGTCATTTCATTGTGATTATTTGTGAAATTTATTAGAATTTATTCAATTTGCTGAACATTTACTCACCCTCAGGCCATCCTGAAATGTAGCTAGAAATGTAGCATTCCATCACTTGCTCAGCAATGGATCCTCTGCAGTGAATGGGTGCCGTCAGAATGAGAGTCCAAACAGCTGATAAAAACATCACAATAATCCACAAGTAATCCACACCACTCCAGTCCATCCGTTAACATCTTGTGAAGAGAAAAGCTGTGTGTTTGTGAGAAACAATCATTAAGACGTTTTAATTTAAACCGTTGCTTCCGGCTAAAATAAGAGTAAAAACATTGCTTTCTCCAGTGAAAAAGTTGTGTCATCTGAATCAGGAAAAGAATTTGCACTGTTATGAGAATATGCAGTGGCAAGCACTGTTTACAAGCAAAAACAGTCCAAAAAATAAGAGTGGATTTCTGGACTTTTTCACTGAAGAAAGTGCATGGAGAGATAATGGAGAGGATCCACTGGTAAGCAAATGATGCAATGCAAAATTTCTCCAAATCTGTTCAGATGAAGATACAAACTCATCTACATCTTCAATGGCCTGAGGGTGAGGAAATGTTCAGTTTTGATTTTTGGGTGAACTATTCTTTTAATTTGTTGCACAAACTTCCAAAAAGCATTAAATTAGGCAAAAACTGGAAAAAAAATCTAGAAGCGCAGTATGAAATGCACAAAAAAAGCAGGAAACCCCCCGTTTGAGTGACAGTAATGGGTCCTGCTGCTCAGAGAGTCTTAGCCATGCTTGCTGAAATCAGATATTGTGCCAGTTCGCCATTGATTCTTCTCAAGCTGGTCTCGCTTGGGCTTATTGGGCTAGGTGTGTGAGGAGCGCACAAACCGGGCAGCATTTTGTTAGTTAGCACTGTGTACTGATGCTATCAGCGTAATCGAGTTTTGAGCTTTATTTTATAATCCTGCAGCTCTCAATCGCTCTCTGCTGTCCTCTCTCGTTCGCTCTCTTCTACTCAGCCATGACGGTGTTTCTGTAGCGGAGGGTAAGGACACTCTGTTTCTGCCCAGCATTATTCAGTGCCGCTCGGCCTGACGAGCTGCATTCAAATCCAAATCTGCTCCACATCTCCCAGCATTCAGCACGATTGTAATTTAAGATTTCGTGAACAGTATTCAGTATTAATATTGTGTAAGGGCATGTTGATGTATATGCCAGACATCAGAATCATATAGATTCGTTGGACAGAAGGGTATTCTCACTAATGCAGTAAGACATTTTGAATTGATATGTTCAGCTGCTGCCTGACTCACTGTCTACCGTCAGCCCATCAATCACTGTCTCATTTTCTGTCAGTGATATTTCTGTCTTCAATGAGCCTGTATGTTTATTTCAAACGTCTTGTGAATCATGTTTCTATAATAGCATCAGACAATCACTGCACATTACTCATTCACTCAATGATGGTATTCTGAGAAATGCTTTTTTAATGTAGCGTAACAAATAAAAATTTATGATATCATTCAATATATTAATTAATGTATTTAGTTATTAAATTAAATTGACTACAATTACAATATTCTACAATTTATTATATATATAGTTTAAAAATTTATTTTTGCTTTTTTTTAGTATTATTTCTACATAACAATGTATAAGGTATGTGTTTATACAAGTTGTTTTTTAGTTGCATAATAAATTGTTAGTTAATAAATCCTGTATTTTTGAATGTACTTATTTACTGAATGTCACACAATATAACGTATACATAAAAACAACTAAATAAATGAATACATTCAAAAGGGAATAAATAAATAAATAAATAATAAAAAACAATAAATATTTTATTATACATTTAATATATCATTTATTATTATACCTTTATTGAAATGTTTAATTGCATGCATAAATCTCCAAAGCACTTGTACGGAGTAACTGAGCCATGTTTGTTCAATACGAGTCAAATTGAGCGAGGACTCTATTCTTGTCGTAAAGGAAAATCAATAGGCAGAGTAACCTTGGACATGTAATGCAATGAGGGCGCTCTGTTGCTAGAGCTCAGCCCCTGGAACACAACCGCAAAAAACAGTTTTCCATTTTAGATTTCCTTGAGGAATAATCCTTGAAGATTTACTCACAGCAACACTTATTAGTTTTGATCCACTGAGAAGGAAATTGCCTTAACAGCCTTTTATCAGAGTCGCAGTGAGCTCTCTCCGTATATAAGGGTGTGTTATTAAGAGGAGAGCAGCAGACTTCAGAAAGCTGCAGTTCAGTCGCAACACTCGAACGTATGGATGTCTATAAAATAAAACAGATAATGATGACTTATTAAAATAAGAAATTCAGCCACAATTATGAGAACTAAAGGTGCAACTGAAACATATACAGTGCCTTGCAAAAGTATTCATACCCCTTCATTTTTTTCATGTTTTTTTTTTATGTTGCTGCCTTATGTTAAACTTCTTTAAATTACTTTTTTTTCCACATCAATCTACACTTCGTACACCATATTGACAAAGTAAAAACAGAATTGTCACAACTTTGTAAATTTATTAAAAAATAAAAAACTGAAATAAGTACATTGCATAAGTATTCATACCCTTAACTAAATATTTAGCTGAAGCACCTTTACAGTCTCAAGCCTTTTTTGTTTGATGCGACAACCTTTGCTCATCAGCATTTGGCAATTATCTGTCATTCTTCTCCTCGCCTGTTCACCTCTCAAGCTCTGTCAGGTTGGATGGGGGCAGATGCACATTTTCAGGTTTCTCCAGAAATATTTGATTGGGTTCAAGCTCAGGTTCTGGCTGGGCCACTCAAGGACATTCACAGAGTTGTCTATAAACCACTCTTGCAGTGTGTTTAGGTCCATTGTCCTGTTGGAAGGTGAACCTTCTGCCCAGTCTGAGGTTCTGAATGGTCTGGACTGGGTTTTCATTAAGTCTATCTCAATATTTTGGTGCGTTGAGTTTTCTTCTACTCTGATGAGTCCCTCAGTCCCTGCCACTGAAAAACAGCCCACAGCATGAGGCTGCTACCAGCACACTTTATTTTTGGGATGCTACTCTGCAGGTGATGAGCAGTGCCTGGTTTGCTTCAAACATGATGCTTAGAATTGAGGTTCATCAGACCAGAGAATCTTGTTTCTCAGAGTCTGAGGGTCCTTTAGGTGCTTTTTTGCAAATTCTATGTGTGTTTTCATGTGTCTACACTGAAGAGAGGATTGAGTCTTGCCACACCGGCATAAAGCCCAGATCTGTGGAGTGTTGAAGTGATTTTTGTCCTTCTGTAGGTTTCTCCTGTCTCCACATATGATCATGGAGCTCAACTAGAGTGACCATCATGTTCTTGGTCACCACACCAACCAAAGCCCTTCTCTATCAGTTGCTCAGTTTGGCCAGGAGGCCAGCTCTAGGAAGACCCCTGGTTGTTTCAAACGTCTTCCATTAAGGGTAACAGAGACTACATGCTTCTGTGAACCTTCAGTGAAGCAGAATTTTTTCTGAACTCTTCCCCAGATGTGTGGCTTGACGCAACCCTGTTTCTGAGCTCTACAGGCAGCTCTTTGGACCTCAGGGCTTGGTTTTTGCTCTGATATGCATTATCAGCTGTTACACCTTTTATTAAGACATGTGTGCCTTTCCAAATCATACCCATTCAATTGAATTTGCCACAGGTTATCTCCACTCAAAGTGTAGTAACATCTACAAGCAATATGAATGCTCCTGAGCTAAATTCCAATGGTCCCAGATAAGGGTATGAATATTTACGCAATGGAATCATTTAAGTTTTTTATTTTTAATAAATTTGCGAAGATGTTAAAAAACAGTGCTTTGCTTTACCATTATGGTGTATGGAGTGTAGATTTATGTGGAAAAATAGTAATTTAAAAGCAGTTTAACATAAGTCAGCAACATAACAAAACGTGAAAAAAATGAAGGGGTACGAATACTTTCGCAAGGCACTGTAAAGTCATAAAGTCAAATCTATTTTCTCAGACGGAAATGCCTTGCATAAAAAATGTTTTAAAAGCTAACTGCCTTAAAAGTCACCACTCTGAGATATAACGTAAAAATGCAAGAAATAATTACATTTTAAAATGTATCTGTATAATTAAAATAATAAAAAATATAGGCACCTATAAAGTAAAATGTAATGATGAGATAAAGTTTAAAATAAGAAATACAGTCAGAAAGATATCAAGCGAGATTGAAATTACAAGAAATATATTGCATTTATATTTTAAAGTACAGAAATAAATGATCTTTTTCCACTCTCAGATGGAAATGGCCATGCATAAAAAAAGTTCAGAAAGGTAATTGCCTAAATTTCTTTAAAAAAAACACAACTGTGAGATATAAAATAAGTTATGAGAAATAAACCCATTTTAATGTGTACCAGTATAATTGAAATAAATAAAATATATATATATATATATACAGTACACACGCACATACATACACATTACTTATTATACAAGTTGTGTGTGTGTGTGTGTGTGTGTGTGTGTGTGTGTGCGTGTTTGTTTGTATATACATGAACACACACAAACAAACGCACAACACACATACATACATATTTCATTTATAGATTAAATCCTTTGAGGCAGAAACTGAGTTGCAAAAAAAAGGGCTAAATTGTGTTTTTGCAGTGTTTTTCAGATGTGTCATGCTGACATTGTAATGACCTAGCAACCACAGGTGATGACAATCATGTTGTTTGTGAAGTATAAACACTGCTTTACCTGTATAAAGAGTCCTGCACATTGTCTGGTCACTAAGAGAAAAGGAAATTGGAATGATTAACATGAATATGAAAACAGTTACCGCAATGCTTTAACCCTGCGTCCTATTTCAGGAAGATTCTGTGAGTAAACACAGACAGACCGAGGCCCGGGGACGTCTGGAACAAGTCCACCGACTGCTAAAACCAATCCCTCGCCCGTGGGATCTAAAGACGCGATGTGAAATTTAGTCCCATCTTGTTTTGGTTTTCCTGTCTAGCTCTCAGGATTTCTTTCCCTTCAAATTATTCATGTCTATCTAAGGCTTGCGTAACTACAGCAGCCTCAGATTCTTCTCGCATGTTTTGAAGCATGGCGACGTCTGTACAGTCTAAACTCTAATCACTTTTACCCGGATCTGTTTTCTTGAAAGCAGTTCTTCTGCTGCTCGGGTTGGATTTATTCAACTATAAAGGACAGGAACAAGGCGAAAAACAACTTTTTTTTCTCACTGGCCCGTGATGAGAGAGAATGAGTTGAATAAGTTAACTAAGTTAACAAGTTAACCGTTGTGTAACTGTTTTAAAAAATTACCAGAAACCCAATTAGAGCTCAAATAAGATTACTTTAACGTGGTTGCATCAGGATGCTAATAATGAAGTTTATAGTTGTGCATGAGAAAAACCCTCTGCAGTTTCATAAGAGAGCTCAAAGATGTCTTAAACTTTGCTTAAAGTCAGTTCAAGTAGCTATAAGAGAAGCATCAAAAGAGAAACTTCAATGAAACGCCATTAAGTTGCCTGAGCAACCTCTGAGCAATACAATTTTCCTCGGGTGATATATATATATATTTAGTATGTAGTTAGAGTAGAAGGTAAAGTTTGAAGGTCAGTGCAGTCACTGGAGCGGTGTGATATCTAGACTGTAGATAGACCATTAAAACACGTCCTTTGGCAATGTAACCTTTATGGCTCCTGTGGAGGTGAGAAAAACATGCGACCTGCCTTTTCAAAGAACACTTTTCTTTGTCTGTCTGAATGTGGCTGAACTACATGACTCTGAAAGGAAAAAAAAATCATGCTTTTCAACTCTTTCATTAGTCTATTTCCAGTGAAGTGAGTTTACAGTAAGTTTATGACGTGTGTGTGATTTTAATGCTATAGACAGACGGTTGCTGTCAGGCCGTGAGGATATATATATCAGCAGCAGCCGAACATCCGTGACAGATATGCTGTTCTGTAGACCCTGGGTAGAAAAGTGTGATATAGGTGTAAAACAAGGCTGGACTATTTTTAGTTGTCGAGAATGGAAGTCTGTGAGCTGAAATCTGCTTCTTTGACTGAAAAGGTTAATACAAAAATAGATCCCTCAGATCTTCTGGTACAATCTTTGATACTTTTTTTCCCCTTAGAAATGTTTTAATGATGCTTTGGAGGAAATTTGGGATTGGTAGGATTTGTAATGTTTTTGAAAGAAGTTTCTTCCTCTCAAAGTTGCATTTATTTGATCAAAAGTAGAGTACAAACAGTAATATTGTGAAATATTAAAAAAAAATTAAAAGAACTGTTTTCTATTTGAATATATTTAATAAATGTAATTTATTTTTGTGATGCAAAGCTGAATTTTAAACATCATTACTCATTACTCAAGTGATCCTTCAGAAATCATTCTAATATGCTGATATTACAAAATATTACTGCCAATAATACTTCTTCTTATTAGCAATGTTGAAAACAGATGTGCTGCTTAAAGCTGCAGTCCATAACTTTTTTTGGTTAAAAATGATCCGAAATCAATATTTGAGCAAGTACATAACCAGCAAGTGTTCAAAACTATCGCCTTACTTTAGCCCGATTCACAACGGTTAGCTTATAATAATGTTTTCTAATTTGAGTGGTACGGGTAGGTTTTCGTGGGAAATTCAAGCATGGCACTGCGTCATTACATCACGTCTGTAGACATAAAGAAGTTGTCCCGGCTAGTAGGCTATCGCATGTGAGGATCCTGCAGGTGGAGGATCGTTTATAGCCTTTTCTCACAGCAGGTGGAATAATTAAATGTATCATTTTGATGGCGGATTGTGATCCTGAAAGGATTATGTGTTTATGAAACACATGTGAATGAAATTAAATTATATTCCAGTTTTAAATATGCTTCTGATTACAGATAGCCTGGGATTACACAAGATTTGTATTTTAAAGAAAACCAGTTCAAAGGGAGCATAGTTTCCTTTTTGGGTTAAAAGAATTTCTTAATATGAAATTCGAATGGCATGACAATTAGATTAGACTTTACAGAAATTGAAATCTATATGTTCCCCTTTCAGTCGGTCACTCCGAGTCACGTCGGATGACCGACGAAATTGGGATCTCGCCAGAGAGACCAATCCACTTCGAGTGTAACTAAACGAGCCAATGGACATTGGCATGCGATTATTGCATCCAGCTGCCGCTGATCACAGCGTGAGCATAAGAGGCAGCTGATGCACCGCATCAATTATCCTTTCGCTTCGGAGCCGAGCGGTAGTGAAGCTACTGCTCCCTTTCCCAAGAAGAGTGTTCTGTGAACGAGTGCGGGCGTTACGGTGCAGCAGCGGTGGTCACGGTGTCCGGGAGAGCAGAATCATCTTCCCGCTGGCAGCCACACTTGGAGTGTGCGGTGGCCAAACTCCCCTGCGTGCTTCAGCACCTCAAAAAAAAAAAAGAGCATTCTAAGAGCAAATTTCTCTAAGAGAGTACACGGGTGATCGCGTCTTTTTAAAGATGTCTTATCACCCGTGCGTTTCTGGCTGTGGTCGCTTCCTGGCGCCTCAGGACGGTCACGATTGCTGCCTCACGTGTCTGGGCATTCAGCACGCTGAGGAGGCTTTCGTGGATGGCTCATGTTCTTCTTGTGGGGACATGACCATCTCGGAGTTGCGTCTTAGACTCCGCTATGTCAAACATGGCGGAGTCCCTCTGCCTCTGCCGCGGTCCAGCGTGCGCGCCGCTGGGTCCGGTGGGGGCAGAGGTGATCTGAGGATTACGGTGAGGGCTTCCCCAAGTGGAGCTCCTCGCCCCTCAAGCACTCCGCAGCCGGTGGAGCTGCCGAAGGAGCGTCCTGGGCCCTCTGCTCGGGGTGCACCAGGCGTCTCCTTCGGTGGTCCCCCTGACGACCAGATGTCGATCACTGCATCGGAGGGCGGGCCCTCTCTCTCCGGGGATGACGACTCGGCTGCGCTGCCCCCTTCGGGTGTGGTAGCGTTGTCCGAGCCAGACCCAGAGATGACGGCCATGCTTTCCCGGGCCGCCGAGAATGTCGGGCTCGTGTGGAATCCACCACCGCGTCCCGATCCTTCGAGGCTGGACGAGTGGTTTCTCGGTGGGGGTCGCGCTGGTTCTCAGCGCCCCCCTCCGGTGCCATTCTTCCCGGAAGTGCACGAGGAGCTGACAAGATCGTGGAGGGCACCTTTCACTGCCCGAAACAAATCTTGTAGTTCTTCCGCTCTCACCACCCTCGATGGTGGAGCCGCTTTGGGGTATGCGGGCATCCCCTCGGTGGAACGGTCTGTGGCCATGCAACTATGTCCAACAGCCGCTTCCACCCTGCGGGGTGATCCGTGTCTCCCCTCACGGGCCTCTTAAGTATTCGTCAGGTCTAACTGGCAGTGCTTATAGAGCCTGTGGGGAGGCGGCTTCCGCCCTCCACGCTATGGCGTTGCTGCAGGTCCACCAGGCCAAAGCACTGAAAGACCTGCACGAGGGTGGTCACGACCTGGCGGTTCTACATGAGCTGCGCGCTGCGACGGACCTCGCGCTACGAGCGACGAAGGTGACCGCACAGTCTCTGGGTCGTGCGATGTCCACGTTAGTGGTCCAGGAGCGCCATCTCTGGCTGTGTCTTGCTGACATGAGAGAGCTGGAAAAGGTACAGTTCCTGAATGCTCCCGTGTCACAGACCGGCCTTTTCGGCGACGCTGTCGAGAGCTTTGCCCAGCAGTTCTCGGCAGCCCAGAAGCAGACTGAGGCGATCAAACACATCATGCGCCGGAGGAAACCTGCTGCTTCCACTCCGGCTGCAGCCCCTCAGCCTGCTCGTCGCCGTGGGCGCCCCCCTGCGGCCGCCCCCGCTCCCGCGCAGCCGCAGCAGCCTTCCACCAGGCCGCGTCGTGGAGCCGGTCGCAGGCAGGACGCCCAGCCCGTCCAGGCCCCCGCCAAACCTGGCGGCAAGCGCAAGTGCAAGAGGCCCTGAGACGGGCGACCCAGAGATGGAGGAGACTGCTCTTCGGGAGATGGTGACCGCACCACTCCCTCCCCCGGTGGAGGGCCGGGTGGAGAATCCTGTGTTTCAGTTTGTTTTTGTTCCGCCGCTGGCCCAGCAGCCAGCGGTACCCAAAACATCAGTAAAAGAGCGGTTTCCTCAATCTCTGGGTCTCAAGAGGAGGAGAGTGGTGATCCGTGCATCACAGGATCGCTTCCCTCCTCCTCTCTCGCCAGCAGGCAGCAGGTGGTTGCCCAAGAGCACCCCTCCTGCCCATTCGTGGAACCAGGTAAGGGCAGTAGCACTCCATTCCCCGCTTCAAGTCGTCAAACGCCGGGCTGTCACAAGCCTCAAGCCGGGTTCCTGTGTCTCCTCCCACGCGAGGAGAAATCAGGTGAGTGCTACACTACACACCCAGACCCCGCCCCCTGCCGTCACAGGCCAGGCCGTCACAGGCCCTGGGGCCGGTCCCTGTGTTCCACCTCGCTGCCCCACCGCGGGCATGTCGGTGGGCCCGTTGGCCCCGCTGGTGCGGTCTCTCGGAGCCTGGTTAGCGCTCCCCAGCCCGTCCCGGTGGCTCCTGCGGACCATCAGACTCGGCTATGCGATTCAGTTCGCCCGGCGTCCCCCCAAGTTCAGGGGCATCCGGTTCACGTCAGTCAAAGCCGTCGATGCCCCTGTCTTGCGCGTGGAGATTGCAGTCCTACTGGCGAAGGATGCAATAGAGCCGGTCCCTCCAGCCGATATGAGGTCGGGGTTTTACAGCCCTTACTTCATTGTGCCCAAGAAAAGCGGTGGGTTACGACCGATCTTGGATCTGCGAGTTTTGAACCGTGCACTTCACAAGATGCCGTTCAAGATGTTGACGCAGAAACGCATTTTTGGATGCGTCCGTCCCCTAGATTGGTTTGCAGCGATCGACCTGAAGGACGCGTACTTTCATGTTTCGATTCTTCCGCGGCACAGGCCATTCCTGCGATTCGCGTTCGAAGGTCGGGCATATCAGTACAAGGTCCTGCCCTTCGGGCTGTCCCTCTCGCCTCGTGTCTTCACCAAAGTCGCAGAGGCGGCCCTTGTTCCCCTGAGAGAACAGGGTGTGCGCATTCTCAACTACCTCGACGACTGGCTCATACTTGCACAGTCTCGAGAGCTGTTGTGCGCACACGGGGACCTGGTGCTCAGGCACCTCAGCCAGTTGGGCCTTCGGGTCAATTGGGAAAAGAGCAAACTCGTGCCAACGCAGAGGATCTCTTTTCTCGGCATGGAGTTGGATTCGGTCAACCAGACAGCACGCCTCACCCAGGAACGTGCTCAGTCGGTGCTGAACTGCCTCAAGACCTTATCAGGCAGGACAGCGGTCCCACTGAAACTCTTTCAGAGGCTCCTGGGGCATATGGCTGCAGCTGCAGCCATAGTTCCGCTCGGTCTGCTCCATATGAGACCGCTTCAGCACTGGCTCCATGGCCGAATCCCGAGGTGGGCGTGGAAACGCGGTACTCACCGGGTTCAGATTACACCGGCCTGCCGCAAGACCTTCAGCCCGTGGTCAGATCCTTCGTTCCTTCGGGCAGGAGTGCCCCTGGAGCAGGTATCCAGGCATGCTGTGGTATTCACGGATGCCTCGGCCACCGGCTGGGGTGCCACGTACAACGGGCACGCAGTATCAGGGGTTTGGACGGGCCCCCTTCTGCGTTGGCATATCAATTGCCTCGAGTTGCTGGCAGTACGCCTTGCCCTGTGCCGCCTCAGAGGGCGCCTTCGGGGCAGGGACGTTCTGGTCCGTACGGACAACACTGCGACCGTTGCCTATATCAACCGGCAAGGCGGTTTGCGCTCCCGTCGCATGTCGCAACTCGCCCGCCACCTCCTCCTCTGGAGTCAGAAGCATCTGAGGTCCCTTCGTGCCATCCACATCCCAGGAGTGTTCAATCAGGTGGCCGACGAGCTGTCTCGAGCGGCACTTCCTGGGGAGTGGAGACTCCATCCCCAGGCGGTCCAGCTGATTTGGAGTCGGTTCGGAGTTGCTCAGGTAGACCTGTTTGCATCTCCAGAAACCACCCACTGCCAGTGGTTCTACTCCCTGTCCGAGGCAACGCTCGGCACGGATGCACTGGCACACAGCTGGCCCCAGGGCTTGCGCAAGTATGCGTTTCCCCCAGTGAGCCTGCTAGCACAGACATTGTGCAAGATCAGGGAGGACGAGGAGCAGGTCCTGTTAGTGGCTCCATATTGGCCCAACAGGACCTGGTTCCCGGAACTCATGCTCCTCGCGACAGCCCCTCCCTGGCCGATTCCTCTGAGGAAGGATCTGCTTTCTCAGAGACGGGGCACCCTCTGGCACCCGCGTCCAGACTTGTGGAAACTTCATGTGTGGTCCCTGGACGGGACGCGGAGGTTCTAGGTGACCTGCCCCAGGAGGTAGCGCTCACTATCGCTTCAGCACGAGCACCGTCCACAAGACGGGCCTATGCGCTGAAGTGGAACCTGTTCGTCGAATGGTGTTCCTCTTACCAGGAGGACCCCCGGAGATGTTCGATCAGAGCCGTGCTTTCCTTTTTGCAACAGGGGTTGGAGCGTAGGCTGTCCCCCTCCACCCTTAAAGTATATGTTGCTGCTATTTCTGCCCACCACGACCCCATAGAGGGGAGGTCGGTGGGGAAGCACGATCTGGTCGTCAGGTTTCTTAGGGGGGCCAGGAGGTTAAATCCTCCGAGGCCTCCCTCCCTTCCCTCTTGGGATTTGGCTTTGGTGCTAAGAGCCCTACAAACTGCCCCCTTTGAGCCATTGCAGTCAGTCGAGTTGAAGTTTCTTTCTATGAAAACCCTACTCCTGACTGCATTGGCCTCAATCAAGAGGGTGGGGGACCTGCAGGCATTTTCGGTCGACGAGTCGTGCCTTGAGTTTGGGCCGGCTGACTCCAGTGCAACACTGAGGCCCCGGCCCGGCTATGTGCCCAAGGTTCCTACCACGCCCTTCAGGGACCAGGTAGTGAGCCTGCAAGCGCTGCCCCTGGAGGAGGCAGACCCAGCCCTAGCTTTGCTCTGTCCTGTACGCGCACTGCGTCAGTACGTGGATAGAACTCAGAGCTTCAGGACCTCAGAACAGCTCTTTGTCTGTTACGGAGGACAGCAGAAGGGGAAGGCTGTCTCCAAGCAGAGGATGGCCCACTGGATAGTGGATGCCATCACCTTGGCCTATGAAGCACAAGGTGTGCCCTGCCCGCTCAGGTTGCGTGCTCACTCCACTAGGGGTGTCGCATCGTCCTGGGCGCTGGCTCGTGGTGCCTCGCTAGCAGACATCTGTAGAGCTGCGGGTTGGGCGACTCCCAACACGTTCGCTAGGTTTTATAGCCTACGTGTCGAACCGGTTTCCTCCTGTGTTCTCACCTCAAACGGGTAGTGGCACTGAGAGGGCCGGCTCGGAGTCAGCTTGCGGCGTCCTTACGCCTAAATTCTCCAGAGAGTTCCTTAACCAGGCAAACCCTGTTGAGTCCTCCAGCACTCCGGCGTCCGGACACGGCGGAGCGTCCGGCGCCAGGCCTTCAGCCAATGAATTCTTGAAATCTGGTGCGAGGCTAGTGCCCATATGAGAGACCCTGTCGGGATCCCATATGTGTATTCCACGGTATTCTTATTGGAGCCGTGTTTCCCCTGGCGGACCACGTTCTGCCATCTCTAAAGATGCAGCCTGAGCCATCTCAGAGACTTCCATGTGCAAAAGGGCCCTCTGGGTTACTTCACATGTTTGAATGTCACTTAAACCCCCTTTGGGAGGAGGTGACTCCGCAGTGTGCCTCTTCCAAGTGGAAGGGCACGCTTCCCAGTGTTATCCTAGTCCTACTGTTTGGGTTACTCAAGGAACACCAGTAGTTGACCTTCTCTGTGTAGAGCCCGGTCCTATCGTCTGCCTTATAGGAAGGGTCAGGAGCCCTACACAGGGCACTGGAAGGGGCAGCTCCTGTGGCGCTTTGGTAGGGATCCCAATTTCGTCGGTCATCCGACGTGACTCGGAGTGACCGACTGAAAGGGGAACGTCTCGGTTACGTATGTAACCCTCGTTCCCTGAAGGAGGGAACGGAGACGTCACGTCCCGTCGCCACAGTCGCTGTACCACCGCTGAGCTGCCGGGTCGCCGGCTCGGCTCCTCAGCGAAAACATAATTGATGCGGTGCATCAGCTGCCTCTTATGCTCACGCTGTGATCAGCGGCAGCTGGATGCAATAATCGCATGCCAATGTCCATTGGCTCGTTTAGTTACACTCGAAGTGGATTGGTCTCTCTGGCGAGATCCCAATTTCGTCGGTCATCCGACGTGACGTCTCCGTTCCCTCCTTCAGGGAACGAGGGTTACATACGTAACCGAGACGTTAATACACACTATACTCATAGTCATGCAATGCTGATGTTGTTAACATCAATAATTTGAGAATAAAGTATAACAATAATAATACTTTGCACGGTTTGATGTGATATGAGCTAACCGATCTTTAGATTAAATCACAATCGGTGGCGCGATTTATTGAAATGCTTTTTTCCTCAGTTGGTCAGAACAAACATGGCAGACTTGTTACTTACTTGTTCAGATGGCAATATACGGTGAAAATTCTTATTTGGGTCATATATTCCAAGACATAGGCTAGAATCTGTGATTGCGAAGTACAGTAAATAGCCTATCCACACCGGTGCGGTGACTGACTGTGCCACATACTCTTCAAAACATTAGATTCATCCGTGCTGGAGCCGTGCCAACTCACAACCCCAGGCAAGGAAGATAATTCCACAAAAAGCTGCAATTCCAGGTTTTCAAACAGAGATGGCGACAAAGAGGCAAAACTTATGGACTGCAGCTTTAATATTTTTTTGTGGAAATCTTTTGTAACATTATAAGGCTACATCTACACGAAGCAAGAGCTTTCCCTATCCGATCTTTTTTTTTCCCCTTGGTCTCAAGAAATATCTGCGTACACACGAAACCATGAAATGGACACAAAGCGAAGCAGTATACATGCCAGACCAGCATGTAGCGTTGTAATTCTGCCACAGAGATACACTAAAAACAGAGAAGAAGACTTGGTCTATGCGCATAAACCTTGCGCGCGGTATACAAACGAACATGGAACAATACATCTATTAATCTGTGTTAATGTTAGTTAATAAAAAGACAGTCGTTCAGTGTTTGCTCATGTTGTTGTTGCTGTAATGTGACGTAGCGGTGTCTGACTAGGGTCGAGACGTGGGGTGATGACATCATCGTTTCAAAAAAGGCTGGATCCATCTGGACGAAACATCAATCCGATACAAAATTTTTGCATATATAGCTAAACACGTCTCCGTGTGGATGGGGCCTAAATGTCTTAATTTTTTATTTATTTTTTTTAAATCCATTTAATGCAACCTTCCCAAACTTTTACAACTTTTATTTTTGCATTTAAAACTTAGCACCATTACTGCTATCGAACAGGTTTCCCAAATGCTCCCCATGTTTTCTACTGGTTGGACAGACAGTAAACCATCCTGCCCCCAGTCACATCACTCGTTGAGTCAATGTTGCTTTTGAATGCACCACAATCCTCCAACCTACATGTTACGTAAGCACCACCATCCTACGAATTACATAAAAAAATAAGTAAATAAATTAAAAAAGACTGTATGTTAACAAATAAATAAATAAAATCACACATCAGCTTATATGTCACCAAAATCACAATTTATCCTGTATATGCTTTGAATATACATTCTTGGTCATATAGTAAATGATTCCTGCATGTTAAAAAAAGTCTTCATAATCTTTCATTTAAAGTTGCTCCACCTCTGAAACAATTTTCCATCCTGAATGATATCATCACCCCCCTCTTTCCTTTCCTCTAACTCTCCTCATCAGGTTTAGACAAAATTCTCTATGATAGTCCTGTTTGCAGCATATAAAAACAATCCAATAAACATTAAAACAATGAAGAACAACAAATTTTCAATGAAAAAAATAAAAATAAAATAACAATAAAATAAACAAGACAAGTCAAATCAAGACAAAGCACCTGACTCCATTCTCTCTTTTTACAATCCAGTCAGTTACTGATGTAATATGATGACGGTTTTGCCAACAATTTATTATTATTTTTGTTTTTTTTCCAAATTAATTATCTGTTTTCTCTGAAATGTGCCATATTGCAAAAGCTGACATTCGTGTTGACTTTACGACTCTTTTTCTTGAGGAGTCTTGGTTCTGCTCTATTTCATTGACCTCCACGTTGAAAGAGTGTAGCACTTCAACATCATCTAGATGTTCACACAAACCCACAGCAATGGAAAGCCATTAAACAGAACATATTTTCTCAATTCTCCTCCGCTTTTAAGTCTGCAGTGCTGCTTACAGGGTCCACTACTGGGACCGCTTCCAACAAAAACTTCTTCTCACATATCTGGATTCCCCAATGGCTGCCGCTGTGGTCTTGGCCAACGCAAATACCCAAAAACCATTTCAACAGAAACCTGGGCCTCTGAGGTCTCAACGCACGACCCACAACAATATCATCCAATCTGGGCAAAAGGGCTTCATAACTAGGAAGGGTGTTGAAACAAAACCTCCACAAAGGACTAAACTAAGACTCTGGCTCTGTCCCAAAACCAACGTGGGCAGCATTTGAGCGTTTGGCAGCATCACATGCATTCTGCACACAGAGGGCATTCCCACAATGTATTGTGAGAAAAAAAAGTAAATTCAATAATATATATATATATATATATATATATATATATATATATATATATATATATATATATATATATATATATATATATATATATATATATATATATATATATATATATATATATATATATATATATATATATATATATATATATATATATATATATATATATATATATATATATATATATATATATATATATATATATAGACACACAAGACAACTGATGACAATATGCAAATACAATGAAATAATTTATCATATACATACAGTATATTATTTATTCCTTCTTTTTTTAAAGTACTAATATATTATATTATTTTTTATTATATATACACATACATAAATACATGAGCTTTCCTGTAGCTCAAATAGTAGAGCATGGCACTAGCAACGCCAAGATCATGGGTTCGATTCCCAGGGAAAGCAAGAGCTGATAAAATGTAAAAATTGTAACTTGAATGCAATGTAAGTCGCTTTGGATAAAAGCGTCTGCTAAATGTAAATAAATGATGACAATATGTAAATTAAATAATTTATAATTTTATCAATAAGATATATGTATTTTAAAAATATATTATTCTTTCGATTTTTTAAAGTATTATAATATTTATATTTTTTATATACACACAAATAAGAATATATAAATACAATGAATGATAATGATTTGCATAATTAAAACCTATATATTCAATAATGTAAATATATATAAAAAATTTATACATATTAAAAAACTTTAAATTCTTTAAAGCATCAATTATATATATATATATATATATATATATATATATATATATATATATATATATATATAAAAGATCAGAATTTCAATGTACAATTTAAAATTTTATGTATTTATTCAACTATAGATATTGTAATATAAAATCTATTTTAATATAATTAAAAAATTACGCACACTTTTTAAATGCATCAAAACAATTATAAATAATAATACTTACAGCAATCTACCTAATTTTACCCAATGATTGTGTGTGTGCCATGTGCTTTTTATGCATATGGAAAGTTTTCCAAAACAGCCACTTATTTCAGTTGCTGCCTTAGAAGGCTGCTGCCTCTGTAGGCAGTGGACAGGAAGTCAGCTCACTGTTTTTAGAACAGAGCCTCTACACTGAGAACCCTTCGATTCTGCCTCTCCAGCGTCATCATGTTATCTACTCTGAACTTTCCACAGTGACTCATGTATAACCGTATAGTGCATTCGTGCCAAACCCCATGGCATATTATTGCAAGTGAAGCATTCTCATGTAGCGCTGTCTTGTGTTATCATTATGAGTGTGTGCACATGGCTGACACGCGACATGATTTCCTTTTGAGGACAGATGCCGTTAAACCACTCTGGCTTCCTGCGCTCCTCCTGAAATGAGGGTACAAGCGTTCTCTTTGAAACCACAGTACAACCCCTAACTGCTCAAAACAACCCTGTTTGATTAACGCTGCTCTCTGAATCAAACAGGAACACATTCGCGAGCTCTTCATACAATACAGCTTTTATTTTAACATCTGTTATACTATCAGAACAGATATTAAACCTTCATTTTTTATCACTCTGAATTTACCTAAACTGAATCAGACAAGTCCCTGGGGTCCAAGTATCGAGTATAGTGTTTTGTTTTTGTTTTTTTGTTGTTTTTTTTCTACAAAATGACATTTCTTCTTTTTACCCATAGTAAATGAATGGGTAACTATGGAAAATGGGATTTGTTTTCTATCATGCTAAACCCGCATCCTCAGTATATGACACATTTCTGATTGTATATCTGCATAAATGGTTTCAATTATTTAGATTTTATTCATAAACATCCTTTATTATGAAACTTCCAAATATCGACAAGCAGTTTTTTTTAAATATAAATCGTTTGTCAATCTTTAAAAACTTGAATGATTAAAAACACTGCTATTAAATATCTAAAGAAAACGGCCACACAAATGCAAGAGGGTGCATCTAAACAGAGTCACCATATAAAATGTTTTCATATATGTCTAAAGACTTCAATTGAAAGTCTAAAATCAGTTTGCTATAAGTGTGACTTTTCTCTCTTGAAAGCATTTTTTTCACGGTAACCTCTTTTCTTTTCAGGGTTTACAAGTGAAGACAGACTATATTCCCCTGTTGCAGTCGCTGGCTTCATTTGGATGGAGACTCACTTGTGTGCTGCCTACACCAATCATCAAGACTAATAGGTAAGTTAATGCCTTAAAGTTCATTGTTATTTAACTTCTAGGTTCACACAGTTTCTGAAACCGCAAAGGTCAATAGAAAAAAACATTTGTGTGCAATATTATCTGAAAAAGCTTTAAGGAGAATGCACTGGAAATAGTACACTATTCAGACACCCTTGGCGTACTGTTTCCAACACACAAGGATTTGGTACACACGAATCCAAATCTCACTACTATATAGTACACGGGATTAGGATTAGTATGCAAATTGGAGTGCAGCCATAGACTTGTGGTATGTTCAGCTAGACTTCTAGCACTATGGGAATTCACATTCACTGACAGCAATTTACTGCAAGACAGAAACCAAAAATCATGCATTTTCAATGAAAGCTGGTGATTGCAGAAACACGAGCGATCACTGGACATTCAACAAAGATATAGAGAAAAATTAACTATGCAAATGATCAGCAAAGGAATGCAACAACTACCAATGGGAATGACAGCAAAGATCATGTGATCTGTCTGCTGTGAGATAAAAAGCGTGGCAAAAAAAAGCAAAGCATGGAAAATATCCAAGGAATCAAAGTGAGTTTGATTCATGCATTGATAATCATGTTCATGATATGATGCACTGCCATAATTTATATTTAACACACTTTCCTCTGCAAAATGTTCATAGTGGCAAGAAATCTGATTCCATATTAAAAGAGAATGAGTTTTTTAAAATTTAATTTTTTAATATAATTATACATGACTGATTTTATTATCATTATTATTATTATTATTATTATTATTATTATTATTATTATTATTATTATTATATACATTCATACATATATATATATATATATATATATATATATATATATACATAATGTACATATATATATATATATATATATATATATACATACATACACACATTCACATGAATATAATCTTTAATTGATAACATATATACAGTACGTGTATATATATATGCATATATATATGCATATATATATATATATATATATATATATAAAATTTACATTATTTCTCTCAATTATGTTAATTATGTATTATTATATTGAAATATATTTATTATACTTACATATTGTCATTGAGTTTGTGTATAGTTATATTCATTTCATATAAGATCATCTTATATTAATGTTATGACCACCTGCTTATTTCACCGATCACATTAGAGCATCCAGCAGTACAAAATCCAACTACGAACAATAATATGACTAGGTTTCAAACTCTTTCAGCATAAATAGGCTTTAGAGGTAGGAAACATGGAGCCATCAATTGATTTTGTATAAACACCTCATGAGGCATCATTTCCAGCATCAAAAACAATGGTACAGCCCACACAGAGCAACGATACGTCCCGAACTCCGACTGTGAGAAAGTGCTCGGGGTATAAAGATCTCTGCGGACCTCATGGAGTAAGATGTAATGACTGGCACAGGCAGAACGGGGGCAGAACTCCACTGTTTGCTCGCCGTAATGGAATGTCAATACAAGCTAACTGATGATTGCTGTAATGGCGAGTGGAAGCTTCCGGCGACTTTGAACTGAAGTTCAGCATGTAATCTCCATCTGTCATACCCATGCCTGCACCGGGCCGATCCCGCCTTGGCCTTTCTCTCACACGTCATTCTTCTATCCGTCCTGCAGCCCCTGCTGATTAATTACGGGCCTATTTTAAACTTTCACAAAATGCCACAACACACAACAGCAGCAATGTGGCTAATTAATCAAAACGCTGTCCTAGATACTACAGAACCGTCACTTTTCAATGTCTTGGAGACGGCTGGCCTTGTTTTCCTCGGAGGTGGAACATAACATGGTAACATATGAGTAAAAGCTGTAGTACTATGAATACCAGGGTTGGCAAAGTTCCGGTTTTATTATTCATGATATAAAACTACTGTTTACTAATACAAGCTACTATTTTGAAAAAATACACTATCATTCAAAAGTTTAAGGTCTGTAAGTTTGTTTTTGTTTGTTTGAAAGAAATTAATTCTTTTATTCAGCAAGGATGCAATACACTGATCAAAAGTGACAGTAAAGATATTTATGTATAATGTTACACAAAATTCTATTTAAAAAATGTTGTTCTGTTGAACTTTTTTTTCATCAAATAATCCTGAAAAAAAAGTATCATGGTTTCTACAAAAAAATGAAGTAATGAAATAACAACTGTTTTCAACATTGATAATAATCAGAAATGTTTCTTGCATGTTAGAATGATTTCTGAAGGATCATGTGACACAGAAGACTGGAGTAATGATGCTGAAAATTCAGCTTTGCATCACAGGAATAAATTATATTTTAAAATATATTCACATAGAAAACAGCTATTTTGACTTGTCACCTAATAATATTTCACAATAATAATGTTTTTACTGTATATTTGATCAAATAAATGCAGCCTTGGTGAGCACAAGATAATTATTTTAAAAACATTTAAAAATTACAGACAAAACTTTGGAACGGAAGCTATTTTGCTCTTACTGCAATTATGTATTTATTAATTTGCAATTAATTGTACTTAATTAATTATTTGCTTTGCAATACAAGCAGAATTTCACCACAAACTATCATGGCAATGGCAAACCTATGAATCCTTTTTAAAAAAAAAAAAAAAAAAAAAATCATGGAAAAAGTACTGGAGATTTCTACACTGAATCTTTTTATGCTCAGCACTAAAATTCATGATGAGCTAGAAATCCACTCTTTGTAAGTATAATCTCTAGAAAAAGACTAAAAAAGTCCTCCAGTAATCACAAACAACTAGAAGTCGTCTCGCCAAACAAACAAGGTAATTCCACAGCACTTTTTTGAATGCAGATGAGTTTGTTTGTAATCTGCACTGTTATATTTCCACACACAGGGCGGCTTCTCATTGCTATGCATCACGCCGTACTGAAGGCTTGTACATTCATTACATTCAAAATTGCTGAAGTTACCATTCAATTAAGCCCTTAATGATGGGGATTGTATAGGCGGCGTGTGTCGTCCTCTATAAAGTGGAGACGCAGACTAGTTTGGATGCTGGCGAGACTGAAGACCAGAGCTGTAATTTCACCGACCAGCCACTCGTTTACATTTTAATGGACCGAGGCTTGCAGGAATCCAGTTTTGCTTCTTTGATTTAAGCAGGAAGCACTTGAATAAATATACAGTTCCTTGACAAGCAAGAAAATAGGAAGTGGGAAGAAAAAAGCAGGGCGAATTACACATTTGGTATTGATTGCCAGCTTATGCCAGAGATGCAGAGGCCCATTTGATGTAAGAGATTTGTAGCAGAAACGTAAAGAGAAACGGGGAGCATGAGAGAGAGCTTGAGACTGTTTAGTAACACAACTCCATCTCCACTGAAGATTAAATGGCTTATCTGAACTGTTTAAATGTGGTTTTACACCAAACTCGCAAAACTCACAGCACTCTATGTTTGTTCGATGATGTGAAACTTCCTTCTCTAAACATATTTGCGATAGAGCCCTGACAAGACAGCAAGAAAGAGAGATTTTGTCATCACAGGATTTCACAAAACAGATATTTTGTTCCTCCCTTTCAATGCCGGATGTTCCCACTGCACTCACAGCTAAAAATTTAAACAGATCTCCAGAGGGTTTTTTTTTTTTTTTTTGCACCATCCAGCATTATTGGAGCTAAAAATACAAGATAAGATGCTGAATATCCAAACACACTCTAATAAACATGGAGCGACTGCTCTGCAAAGCGCCGGGCAAGATGGAAAAAAACTGAAACTAGCTGGTCAATTACAGTTGGTGTAAATCAGAGATGCCCAAACCAGGGCCATCCATGCCACTCACAAAAAGGGGGGAAATAGAGAAAAAACATGCCACTGATACATAACTTCATTCCTTATTTATTTTTTAACTTTTTTTTTTTTTTGCATTGAAATATACAGAATAGCTCATTTATAATATATATTAAATATAGCTAATTATATATATTTTTAATATTTAATATAATTATGTTTAATATTAAATTATCATTTTTGTACTTATATTCTCTACATTTAATGTATTTAGATATATATATACATATACATGTGCATTGATTATAGAGAATATAAATTAAATATATATTAATATATATTTTAAAAATGTGTGTGTGTAATATACATTTTATGTATGTGTGTGTGTGTGTGTGTGTATACATGTATTGGATTTCTTTTTTTATATTTTTATTATTTACAGAATTAAATTACAATACAAGTGCAGTTTTTGGCTCTTTGTAGTAAAAAGTTTATATATAAATAAAAGTAAATATATGTATAGAACTTTTATACAACTTGTGTGTGTGTGTGTGTGTGTGTGTGTGTGTGTGTATGTGTATATATATATATATATATATATTTTTTTTTTTTTTTTAAACCAATTTCTGACTTTTGGTAAAAGTTTGTCCACCTCTGGTCAAAATGGTTGGACCTGGACCGGGAAGTTTGATTATTATTGTTTAAAGTATAATCATACCTAGATCACAAACTAAACTGCTTCATCTCTTTTATCCAGTGATGGAAGTTTGGCCACCAAGCAGATCGTTTTCCTCCAAAGACCAATGTTGCCTCGCAAGAAGAAGGAATCCAAGGTGCGTGACCCCTTATTCCAGCCACATTACTGACATACTGCTGTCAAGTACACACACACACAAACACACACACACAGCTGAAACATCTACGTAGTTTGTGTTAGCAGCCAAAGTCACACACCAAGTGTTTTTCCAGGGTTCAGTGCAGGCGTCAGGCATTTCCTTAAAGCACCACATAAAATGGGGCAGAAAGCACAAGACGCTTGAACAGAACAATGCATAATTTAAACAAAGATTTAGCTCCATGTCACTTCAAAGAAAACCAGAGAGAGTGTGTGCTTAGTGGGTGTTACTGCGTGTTTGGCTTTCCTGATGATATTTACTTACACGCCAGTGTTGTCTTTTTACATTTTTTGGGTAGAAAGGGCCAATGCAAATGAACTGTGCTAAGCTTTAATCAACCTGTCACACTTGTCATAAGTTGTATATGTAATTCAATATGGGAATTTGTATTCACCACCATAACAAACTGAAGTGAAAATCTAAATGAACTTTTTCCGAAAACAAAAATGTCATGTGGCATGCAAGGCCTGAGCTTCCTGTCTCAGACATCCCGTGGTTGCATGAGGACACCACAGCTTTGTGGGTACTGTTTTTATGTAAGCATAATCTCTCATATTCAAAAGTGCAATGGAGCAACAATCAGGTTTTTTTGAGCACTTACAAATAGCAATGATCTGTGATTTACTCTACTTGAAGGAACCAGGGTTAAAAAATAAAGTTAAAAATACAAATAGAAAGACAGAAAAGTGGCAGGCGGCAGCCAATCTCTGTGAGGAGAGGCAGTGACGTCTGTCATAAACATTTCTACTGCTTGAGTTTCAGTGCTTAAATGGATAAACATTGATTTATTGTCGGTTTGTTTAATAATGATGATGCCGGTTTGTTGTTTGAAGAGGTTTAATAAAGGTAATAAAGCTTAAAACATGTGATTATATAGTATTATATTTAATTCAGATTTGAAATGCACACACACACACTCTTGAAAGAAGTCTCTTATATTCACCAAAGCTCCATTCATTTCATGAAATCCTTATTGAATAAAGCTATTAATTTCTTTTTTATTACTTACCCAAAACTTTTGAATGGTAATCTATCACAGTTTCCACAAAAATACAAAGCAGCAAAAACAGTTTTCAACACTGATAATGATAATAAATGTTTCTTGAGAAGCAAATCAGCATCTCAGAATGATTTCTGAAGGATCATGTGACACTGAAGACTGGAGTAATGACACTGAAAATTCAGCTTTGTGTCACAGGAATTAGGTTACATTTCAAAATATATTTAAACAGAAAACAGTTATTTTAAAATGTAATAATATTTCACAATATTACTGCTTTACTGTATTTTCAAATCAAATAAATTAAGCTTTGGTGAGCATAAGCGATTTCAGGCAGCTGTTACTTTCTCCGTAAACAGTTCATGCTTCCTCATATTGTTTATCAGTGATCAAACATTATCACAATGGCAGGGTTCGTAAAGAAACTGCAAAATGAAATTCCAGGACTTTCAAGGACTTTTCAAGCACTACTTTTTTCGTTTTCAAGGACTAAAACCAGAGATTACAATATCGTTATTATCTTTCAAATTCTAATAATTAAACTAATAAAACAAATGGTACAAATAAAGAGGCTGTGGCAACTTGAAAGGATACTATGGCAAAGTTATCGCTTTCCTTATTCAAATAGATTTTTTTCATGAATATACGATTGACCTGAAGAGTAAAAGCTTCATCATACACTTGGAAAGTTATGAGCTATATCATGCTCGTAGATACTAGGGGTGTGACAATACACTTAGCTCTGAGATGAGACAAAATACAGATACTTGGTTCACTAGAACGAGACAATATTTATATACTATTTTTAAGAAATTTTCAGTGACAAAATATTTGTCTTTTAATCACAATTGGCAAAACTATGTAGATGTATTTAGAAACATTTAACTAATCTAGAGCCATAACTAATGATTATCTTGGTAATCAAGTTGATTATTTTGACAATCAGAATCAGAATGAGATTTTATTGCCAGGTGTGTTTACACATACAAGGAATTTGTTTTCATGACAGAAGCTTCCACAGTACAACAGAATGACAGTGACAGAACAAAAAACACAGATAATAAAAAATATATATATATAGAACAAGTAAATAAGGAATAAAAATATACAAATTGACAATTGTATGTACAGATATATAACAAAAGACAGTTGTATGTACAACTGAGTAATCTGATATTTTTTAGTAATAAAATAGACCTAAGTGAAAAACTGGCTTTATATTGACTACATTTATATACAGTACATTAAACTAATGATGAGACAATAATAATTGATTCTAATAAAGTATCAAAACCAAGTAATCACATGCGTTTATTAAACAACAGCGTTAAAACACAATGTAATATGCCTATAAATAATATGAACATAACCTACTTAAGTACATTATGTATTATAACAAATACCTGCAGAGGGCGCTAACAGCCTGGTGAAGTTTTATTTTACTGTGAGACGTTTACATCCATGTAATTTTCATATTTGGCCACATGCAAACTCAGAGAGAGGGTTTGAACTTTTATTTTGAAATATCGATGTACAACAAATCACATAGGCCTAATAGAAATATGTTGATGTATTCTCATGTGTTTGCATAGTTTTATAAATGATTTACATTATAAATCTAGTGAGATAACATACACTGTTTTCCCAGATGAAATTTAAGCAACCCAAACTCGCAGCATATGCAGAGGCAGAGTTTGCGGACCAAGCTGCTGAGATGGAGACGTGCTTCGTGCTTGTAAATGATAACAGTGCAACACAAAGCGCGTCAGACTTTATATGCGTTCCCAGATGCACGCGATTGAAAACCCAAACAAACAGCACATGCAATAAAAGACAAAGCAATGTAATGCAAGCACTATCAAAGGTTTTACCACAAAATCAACTTTTTACTGATATCGCAAGACCGCTTTTCACCTCATGGAGTAATATCGCAAGATCTCGTGTGCTGCTAAAAGCCAGGAGAAACGGCTCTGTATTTTATAGAGGAGCTGCATCGTTAATTTTGCGAGGAAAGATTGTTTTTATCGAAAACAAAAATTCACACTAATTTCATATATACTGTCTTTTAAACATTCAAGTACTTTTCAAGTACCTTTTCGTAAATATGGCTGTTTTCAAGGGTTTTCCAGGATTTAAATTTAAAAAAGTCAAATTCAAGTACTTCAAGCACTTCAAGCACCTTGTGCAGACCCTGCAATGATCTGGGTGAAGCTCTTCTGACATTAGGTTAGTTATGGTGGAGCATGACAGGTTTTTGACACTTACTTCACACCGTACAGTGCTAAGCGACAGCGGCACAAACTCATTCACAGCTGTGTGACCGAAGGTGCTGCTGCCAGTGTTTCTGTATGAAAGCACCTGCTGAGCAAAATAGTCTTCCGAGGCAGCATAACACGACGTCTAATCATCCTTATTACACGGTTTTCTGGAGTTTTTGACTTTAATTAATCAATCGTGGCATTCAGCGGTCAGAAATTTCCTATTATTCACTGTCGTCCGTACAGGAATGGTGTCATCATCAGTGTTGCCAATTTTCAGAGAAAGTTGCTAAAGGAAGGTCGATTTTTTGCTAAAAGTTGCTAAATGATGTTGTGATGTCATTGTGCGATGACGTCATTACATAATCACGACACAAAATTGTCACAACATCAAATCTCAGCACAAAAAGATATTTTATATACAGTGGGTACGGAAAGTATTCAGACCCCCTTAAATTTTTCACTCTTTGTTATATTTCAGCCATTTGCTAAAATCATTTAAGTTAATTTTTTTTTCGTCATTAATGTACACACAGCACCCCATATTGACAGAAAAACACAAAATTGTTGACATTTTTGCAGATTTATTAAAAAAGAAAAACTGAAGTATCACATGGTCCTAAGTATTCAGACCCTTTGCTGTGACACTCATATATTTAACTCAGGTGCTGTCCATTTCTTCTGTTAGTTATAAATAATAATAATTGAAATCAATTTCATTTTTATTGGTGTTATTAATCAGTAAAAATGGAAACAAGTTATACATTTAAATATATATATAGGTATATACACACTATTGCAGTGTTGCTTTCTGAATAACTAATTAAAATGTAAGTAAAAAAAATAACAGTAGGCAAACAGAATGCTCAAAAGTACATTTTTATTTATCGTGGAAGCAGTGATTCATAAAATGATGATCAAATGATGAAGCAGCATTACAATCAAGCATACTTTTGCTATTTTAAAGAGGCAATTCCTTAAATATTTATCTGCATCTCATTGCCTATCCATAAAAAAAGGTATTAAGACTCTCTGTCGACATTTTCTCTTTCAGAAAGTCATCTTTAAAGCACGGAACAAGTCCAACAAGAACTCGGTCAAAGACGCACCAAAGAACAAAAAGAAGAAAGACTCCACGCCCGCCGTAGAGAAAGAAATAAGTGATCAAAAGCCCTGTGACGGAGCCGAGAAGAGCGCCAAAGAGACAAATACAAGTGTGAATGAACGACGGGAGAAAAACCAGAATAATGAGACTGATGCTGAAGTGCAGAGTGAACAGAAAGAGGACAGAGAGGAAGGGAACGAGACAGAGGAAGGGACGGTAGGAGCATGCAGGGAAAAACAAGAAGCAGTGGGCGGAAATAGCAAGTCAGACGGAAATGCTAAGGATGAGGTAGATGTTAAAGAGGAAGAGCGTGGCGTGAAAACAGAAGCTGAAATGGGCTTGTGTCAAGACAAGGCCTCACCTACTGCACAAGAAACAGGACGACAGGACGAGGAGGTGGACAAACAAGAAGACAGCTCAGCCAATCAGGATTGAGGACACGCTCAGACCCACCGAGCCAATGGAAGTGGACCTTCTGAATGTTCTAAATGCTACCCTGCAAAAAAATCACTTTGCTAATCAATACTTTGTCTTGTTTTCCAGTCTCTAAACATCCTTAAAGCAAGTTCAATACACAAAACAAGAAAGCAAGAGTTGTTTTATTGATCTTTAGATACTCAAGACAAAACTACTGGTTGATGTGGTGTAGCTTATGGTTTAAGACAGGTAAACTGTAGCGCAAACACCTCACCTGACATTTCCACCTCTTGTCACCAATGCTGAACATTTAACTCACCGCTGGTGAGCGGGCGATAACATCCCTTCCGCATCAATGAGCCGAAAGGACTCCGCTATCCAGGAAGAGGGAGGAGAGATGGGAAGAGATTGTTATCGATAAATGCACTGGATGGGAAAACCACATTAATATTTACTCAATGAGCCCAGAGGGCCAAGACAGACTCAAAAACGGCATCTCAGACGCGCTCCGAGGAGAAAGTTACTGTTGCGAGAAGCAATCTATTGTGATGTAAGGTGCATATGTTTGTGTATGTTATGTTTTTGTTTACATTTATATGAATATTTCATGTCACCGTCCGAACAAAAGAGTCAGATTCTGGAAATTTAAGAGAAGATTCGCACCTGGCAGAGAAACATACTGGGATATTACTATTAAGTTTGTTGTGCAGTAGGGGTGACTTTTTGTTGGTTTGGTTGTTAGCATTCAGAGCGGATCCACCACTGGTTTAAAGGAATAACTCACACAGAAATGAAAATTCTGTCATCATTTACTCACCCTCATGCTGTTTCAAATATATATGACTTCATGGGAAACGTAGAATACGTGAATGAAGACTCAGGCTGTTGTATGGAAGAAAAACAATAATGCATTAGTAAATAAAATTCATAATTCTCAGATTACGAAATTATGACACACATAAGTCATAATTATGAGATAAAGTGTAGAAATTGACAAAATGTCAACACTGAAAAGTAAAACTCATAAAAAAGTCAACATTTTGACACTAAAGAGATAAATAGTAGAACTTGACATAAAAAGTCAACACAGATTAAAAAAGTCATAATTCTGACAGAGATAAAAAGTCATAATTATGACATAAGACACCATTATAAGTCATAATTTAACTTTTTTCATCTCATAAGTATGATGGTATTTCATACCATGCATAATTATTATTTTCTTATGGAGTAGAAAATGTAATTCATAATTTTATCCAATAATTTAGACTTTTTGTCAGTTTCAGCATTTATCTCAATTATTATTTAGTATATCATAATTTTTACTATTAATCTCATAACTGACTTGTGTCATAAGTTTGACTTTTTAATCTCATAATCATGCCTTATATCAATTTTCAACCCATAATTTTGATATTATTTTTGTCACAATGATGACAATTATGTCATAATTATGATTTACCAAAGCATTATTTTTTTCTTCAACTGCAGAAATGGGCTTCTATACTTTTGAGCTCCATAAAAGCATCAGAAAAGTAGTCCATTTAATTAGAAATATATTATTTACCCAATTTTTGTGGGCGTTGAATATTTTTATGCTTATTAGAATATTATATTGTTAGCTTAGCCACAAGCTTAATTAAGAAATTATCCATTTAATGCTTTGTGCAAAAAAATGGTGATTAAATGATGACAGAATTATCATTTACAGGGTGTATTATTGCTTTTAAAAGAGGAAGATGGCATAATAAGTGTCTGTTTGGGCTTCAGTTTACTTTTACATGGAGACAGTCTGCTCCAGCTCTAATACTAACATTTTCAACATTGCTCTCAGAGGCAATAAACCATCACAAGTGATTTTGTTTGAGAAAGTCAACACCGGAAAGATGAGATACGCTCATGAACAGATCCTTTCCCTGTTTTAATTAGCAGATGACTAAGGGGCTGTTCACACAGATCCTTTCTCTTGTGTTAAAAACAGCAGAGCACAACAGAAGGTGCGTTTATATGCACATTAACTCCCAGACACTGGCTAATGTTCACCTCAAGATGTTCATTCTGCCCCCTGATTCATCTGATGGCCATGCTTCAAAACTGACACCGATTTGATTTGTAACTAATGAGTAAACATGAAATCAAAATCAACCCAATTTTGTTGAAAATATGTCAAATTACAGAAATAAACTTGGAAAAACATGCCACTGATGCGCACATATGTGCCTACTGCACAGACCGAAATGGAAAAAAGACAGAAATGGTAGAAACATTTTTTTTTTTTTTAGAATATTTCACTGCACAGAATTCATAAAGATACTGACAGTTTTTATTATGAAAATTGCATTTTCTGAGGAGGACGTAATATGAGAGTGAAACTTCATGGTGTTATTATACAGACCGCCGTCGATTTTCAATTTGCATAAGAAAATAAATGGATACGTGGATAATCCGTAACAGAATGTTGTGATGGGATAGAGGGGTTATTTCATGACAATGATATTATTACCCTGATCTTCTGGGATGTTTCAGATTTAAAGTGAACAACAGAAAATGAGGACGGTCGACGAGATAATGCGGTTACGGGTTCACGCGGTTCTTTGGCTTTTATTAATGAAGCGAATGTATTGTATTTTAGAAATCAGATCCCTTAATCCAGCAGAATCAAAAGACTATGATTTCAGATAGAAAGCATTATCCTGTCTGACTCATGGTTTAGGTTTTTCATAGAAATTATTATTAAAGTAATATTTGACATATTACTTTTCCAATAAACAACAACTGGGTAACACATCGTGTTTTTATACCAGAATAAGCCAAAAAGCATTTAGACACTTAAAGGTGTGTTCGCATTAAATTTCGGTCAGTATAGCATATCGACCAATGAAACCCAGCTCACACAGAAGTCACTTTCAAACCAAGCAGCTTGGTCAAGGTGAAAAATCTTTGAGCTTGAACCTGTTGAAATCTGCACGGGGAAATCTTTCGCCCTCACACGAAATTCCTGATCGCATAGAATCCTGTTGAAATGACTGGATTTCGCCAGGGAAAATTCATCAACAACAGTGAAGGTGAACACACTTGACACGTAAAATGTCTAAAATGTCATTGCATTAGTTAAAATATCAAACTAAGTGACATTTATATTAAACAAAAGAGCCCAGCTAACAGGGAACGTTATCAAAACGGTCTGGCAAGGTTGACTTAATAATATGAACTGAATTATTCCAGTAACGTTAACAGAACGTTCGTTCCAAGTTATCTGGTGATGTTATGTTCTCAAAATGTTAGTGCAAAAACATTATACACTGTTTATGGATCTCTTTTCATAAAACGTTTTAGTTGGATGTTAATCTAACATTTGTAAATGTTACTACTTGTTTCAGAATGTTTAGAGAACATTCAAAAGTAGCATTCCAATAATGTTTGTAAAATTCTAAAATGTTCCCTTAACATTCACATAACCAAAAATGTTTTTAAACAGTTTTAAAAAAAAAAAAAAACCTGGATGTTTTGAACGTTCAGGAAACAATCCAAGAAAAAAAAAAATCATAACTTCATGGGAACGTTAAAAAAACGTTCTTAGAACATTGTTTGCCAAGAGAGAACAAGCGAACTTTACAATCTAAATATTTCACAGAAAGATGTTTGAAAGAACAAAACAATAATTCAAAATCACTTTCTGGTTGTCAAATGTTAGTGGGACGAGAAATGTGCATTAAGGTGCGGTCACATTATCTTTAATGAAAATTCACAAGTGAAATTTAGGAATCCGCATGACAGGCTGTTTCGTGTAAGAGTGAAAAAGTTTCCCACGCAGATTTCACTCATGATCAAGTTGGTTGCTCAAAAGTTAAAGTGACTTCTGTGTAAGCAATAATTCATACTCATCTCTACGCTACTTAGAATGAATGGACCCCTTTTTACACGCAAAATTTCACTACTGCACCTTAAAAAAATAAGCATGGTCATTTTGATTTCATGCTGAATTTTGTGTCCACTGTACACCTCACCTGAGCAACATCTGTATTTCCATTAAGTCAGCATTGTTGTGTTGGCGTCTGGCCGTTTTTATAATCTGGTTTCGCAATGTCAGGGTTTTCAGCATGTGGTCTTGAGGGACGGCGTGTGTGTGGTTCTGCATTAGCTCTAATGGCCAGAGGGGTCACGTTTAAAATCATAATGGCTTTTCCGTTCCCACCTCCTGCTGGGACAAACGTCTAAACCACTCGGCCTCATCAGACGTCAGCCTCCCAACTCCATTATAAAAGATACCGTTTTCAATCTGTCCGCGTACGCTTTAAAGAAATTCATTTTGCACTTCCCTCTTACACGATGGCGGTTCTCGTTCTTTTTCCGAGCGGTTTCTGACACGTTGTCATTATAATTGTGCTTTGTCACAGACTGTAGCTGGAGGGGAAAGGCCTTGTTTATTGTTTTAATACAGGGGAAAGACAGAGCTGCTCTGACGATTCAACTACAGACGAAAAGACATTCTGATCATCCTATTTTCAGTTTAACATGTTCAGTCTCAGCTTACATGCAGATGTATTTTTCAAGCATCACTTGTTGTGTATCACAGGTGGAATCTGTAGGATTTCTGAGGTGGTCAAATCTGTGGATTGTGTTAAACAATTGCGGAGAGTTCTACAAAAACATTACAATTATCCAAAACACTTAATACAGAAACAGACAATGTGTAGAAGTTTGTGAATGACGGGCGTCCCGATTCCTGCGGACATCTGTGGGCGCTGATTGTGTGTGGGCCTGCTTATCACTGACAGATAGCAATTATGTTACAGTATGTGCTAGTATGCATATTGCTCTACTGTCAGCATCTGCTCAGATAAACTTGGCTTATCTAGATTGAGTTCCGCGACTGTGTTCGTAACAGAATACTAGTGTACTGCATACTGCACAGTACACTATATGCTGTATGCCATCTACTGTTTTAATAGAATGTGAAACAGCATAAAATAAAGCTGTAAGTCAGATGCTTCAGAGCAAAATTGACTTAAACTGAGGTAAAATCACAGTTACACATGGCCTTGAGTGACTTACTGCTTTTATAAGAGCAAAAATCACTGACAACAGCAGTATTTGGTAACATCTATTAATATTAATCATTGGAAATATAAATTTATGACATCAAGTTAAGTGCATTGCATGGTGGGATATGCATTATGTACACTACTGTTCAAAAGTTTATGGTCAGTAGAAAGACATTAATACTTTTATTCAGTAAGGACGCATTAAATGATCAAAAGTGACAGAAAAAGGTATTACAAAAGATTATTATTTGAAATAAATGCTGTTCTTTTGAACTTTCTTTTCATCAAAGAATTTAGAAAAACTAAATCTATCATGGTTTCCATAAAAATATTATGCAGCACAACTCTTTTTTTATCATTGATTATAACAAGAAATGTTCTTTGAGCAGCAAGTCAGCATATTAGAATGATTTCTGAAGAATCATGTGACACTGAAGACTGGAGTTAAGATGCTGAAAATTCAGCTTTGCATCACAGGAATCAATGACATTTTAACATATATTCACATAGAAAACACTTATTTTAAATGGTACAAATATTTCACAGTGTTACTGTTTTTACTATTTTTGATCAAATAAATGCAGCCTTGGTGTAGATATAATAGACTTATTTCAAAAGCATTTTAAAAATAGTCAAACTTTTGAACAGTAGTGTAGCGTACACATCCATGTATATGCACGTGCATCCAGATAATAATGTAAAAATAGTAGTATAATAGTATGCTATTTCAAACACAGCCTTTGTTCCTAACTCAAACCCAGTTAAACAAATACACACAGCAGCTACATATTTCTTAAAGACTTTGAAGGTTAAATTATTTCTATGTAGACACACTTTATGTGGTTTAATTAGCTGGCAGTGATGAATGGTTAGTGTGTGAAAGTAACATGCATGATCTTTACCGACCACTGTCCACCGTGTAGATTCAAATGCACACAATAGCGGGCATGACATCAGGAAGTTTATGGATGGTAAGTGTGGTCTGGGTCCGCAGGGTCAGTCGGATCAGACCGTGGGTTGGTGAGGCCAAGTCAAACGAGCTGTTAGGGGAAAAACAAGGATGTGGAAGAAAGTGAGGTAGGATCAGTGAAATTATGCTGAGTAATATTTACCCTCCCCTTAGTATTGACAGGGTGACCCGTGACTCATGCAGCGGTTGACTTCGTCTCCTGACGGTTTTTTGTGTTGTATGCCAGTTTATTAGTTATATAATGGATTTTAATGTCTTGCAGTGGCAGGGGAGGATCGTTGTAGCTACTAACGCACATTTAAGCACGTGCACCTCATTTTGTGGTCCATTTACTGATGGTTTTCTTGCTTTTCAGAGAATAAGAGAGTCAAACGTGCTGCATTTCCCCTCTCAACAAAGCAAGCTTGTATATCTCAAAGGATTTTGCCATTTCTGCCTCCATATTTTTGCAGGTCGCTTCTTTGATTGTCAGCCACTGTTGTGCCATTGTGAACATTGATCAATGTTTTTCATCGTTTGTAAGGACAAACAACATGATAATGTCATCTGTACAATTTGTATGATATAATAAATATGATTTATATTTGATTTGTTTTGGAGGTTTTATTTGCAGTAATATCTGTCAGCTTCTTTATTGCTTGCCTAATGAAGCAAAGCCTCGAGATAAAACTACTGTTTCTAATAGAGGCATTGCACAGGTCATATTTCATTAAAAAAACTAAATTATATTTTGCATTAAGAAAATGAAACCTTATGTTCAGGACCATTAAGGGTTTTTTTTTGTTGTTGTTGTTGTTTTTTTTATAGCATCGAGGCACTAATTTCATGACAATTAGGTGCATTTCTCCAAATGATAATCTAATGAGAATCATCTTTGAGAAAAATGTTAATTACAAAAAACTCCTCAAACTTAAAATGTCTGGACACATTAAGGCAAAGGAAATGTGCTTAATTGTTACCAAAATACTTTCGCTGTGCAAAAAAAATCTTAATGGTCCTAAAATAGGCTTTTTTTTTTCTTCATGCAAGTTGTAATTGCATGATTTTTGAAGAGCGTTCATTACAGATGTCATGTAGAGAGACAATTTATAGCTCCATAGAAGTCATAATGTAACTGGCATCATTAAGTCAGGCTGGATCACAATTTATACACTTGTGTTCTACAGGAAGGTATATGCTTTTAGTCTGTATTTTAAAAACACCATTAATGGCACACAACATCTTGTCATAAACTTGTCAGAAAAAAAAACAAACAAAAAAAAAATGCTGAAAGTGTACTCACTATCAGGCCATCCAAGACGCAGATGCATTTGTTTCTTCATCAGAACTGATTTTGGAGAAATGTAGCATTCCATCACTTGCTCACCAATGGATGCTCTGCAGTGAATGGGTGCCGTCAGAATGAGAGCCTAAACAGCTGATAAAAACAGCACAATAATCCACAAGTAATCCACACAACTCCAGTTCATCAGTTAACATCTTGTGAAGTAAAACGCTGCATGTTTGTAAGAAACAAATCCATCATTAAAGAGTTTTAATGTTAAGCCGTTGCTTCTGGAAAAAATGTCATAAGTCCATAACCCATAATAACGCTTCCTCCAGACAGTGAAAACATATGTCTCCTGTTGTCCTCTCACATCAAAATCCACAGACATATTTGTTTGAAAGTATTTTGACTTTTAAATTATTCTTGATTTGTGCATATTTCTCTCCTGATTCACGAGATGTCATTTTCACTGGAGAAAGCAATATTATGAATAGAGGAGTATTTTAATGATCGATTTGTTTCTTACAAACATGCAGCGTTTCGCTTCGTAAGATGTTAATTGCTGGACTGGAGTGATGTGGATTACTTGTGGATTATTGTGATGTTTTTATCAGCTGTTTGGACTCTCATTCTGACGGCACCCATCCACTACACAACGTAACATAACGTGAAACAATACGCAGTGCCACAGTCCTAAACAGCTCTGCTCTGTCAGACTAACCAGAAGCACATGCGAGTAAATCATCGGATGGTGTATAAATGACCTCCGTGAAGCTGTTTGGGACACAGACTAAAGCACAAACTCACGGACTCCCACAGCACATCAGATCAATGCTGCGTCCATTACCAGAAAACACTAATGACACTTCAGTGATGTGGAGAGACGAGCACGATGAATAATGTATAGACGTTATTTCATGTGCAACATCAGAGAGTGCATCATTAACTTATCGTACTGTCTTAAAACAGGCCACATTTTAGGATTTAGATAAGGGAAAAATACCAGCATGACCATATAACCTTAGATTTTTGGAGTAATATGTTAGATTTGTTTACTCAAGCCAAATCAGGTAACAAACCAAGTATGCAAATCTAAGCATGTAAAACCTGACTGAAGGAACACAGTGTCATCTAGTGGTTCATGCATGTCAGCACTTCACCTGTGACCAAAATAAATAAAAAAAACTACTCATGTAAATACAACAGTAGCCTAAATGACTATGATGGGAATCATCCGATATCATAAGTACCACATTATTTCCATCTAATGCCACCAGTGTGTAATTTTTGTATGCGTAATACACATTTATTTCTTCCGAGCCTCTTTTCCACTCGAATCTTCTGTTAAATTGTAGTTTTTGCTCTCAAAGAGAGCATCACTTCACATCAGGCATCACTGCAAACGTGAGCAGGGTCTAGGCGGATTATCCAGCCCTCATTTAATTAATGCAATTAAGCTTTGCTCTCCCCACATGCATGCTTATCTGCTGCTGTCAGAGCCCAAACTGTAAATGAATTAATTACCTCGATCTGCTTAGTTAGTTCATAACGGCAATCTAAACTGAAGGATGAATCTGCATCAGCGTAACTGCGATGCACCACAATAAAAGAAACTGTTTGCACATCAGTGATGATATGAGAGGTTGATTTTTTTTTTATTTTTTTTTTTATTATTTTTTTTTTTTTTTAAAGAGAAAATTGGGGTGAACTTGAAATAATTTTCCCAGTTACATTCAGTTTATAGGTTATTGGTTGGATGTTTTTTTGTTATTTCCTGGATGATGCACAGATGCCATAAATTGGTGATTTATCTATGAAGTAATATTTTATATTTTCTTTCTGTAATCTAAACGTATAAAGAAAATATGTTTAACATGGTCAATTTATAGGTTAATCCTGTATGCTTAATATTACTTTCCATTTCCCTTGCTTATAACACCTGAAAGAGCTAAAACAAAATAATAAAAGAATATAATATAAATAAAAATAAATAAATATATTAATAAATATTAATATTTTTGCTATTAATAAAGTGCAAGGTTGTCCTTGCATATAACACCTGAAAGAGCCATCCAAACAAACAAAAACAACAAATTAAATACAAAATAAAATAAAAAATAAAACAAATGCATACATAAATATATTAATATAGGCAAATATGATAAGACTCAATATTAAATAAATAGTTACATTTATTAATTTTAAAAATCAGAATAAACAAATGATTTACAGTCGGATGATTTACAGAGTTTGTGCTAGAAGAACAGAAGGCTGTGAGAGTTTCTGAGGGCAGATGTTGTGAGAGATCATACAGCCCGCAGCTCCATCTTGCTCATTACGATTATAATGATTCCCACCACAAATCCCAAAAATCCCACAAGAATTCCGATCACAAGCACCGCCGTCTCAACCTCCTGAGAGTCTTCCGGCACCTCCACCTCTGTGGGACACAGACAGCAGCACCAACATTAAACAGCCATCCAAACATCTCAAAACATCTCAAATATACAGCAAAAATTAAGAGTAGAAATAAAATACTAAAGTCTTGATCCACAACATACATTCTAGTATCCTTTTGCTTCACAAATTATATCTGCGCATTACCTATAAAATCTATTTATTTTTATTAATTACTGATGAAGCAATAATTAACATTTAATAATAAATAAATAAATAAATCTTTTATTAAATATCATGTAAATATAAAGGCATCGAGGGGGCCTTTTTAATCATTTGGGTCCTAATTTTCTGTTAGTTCAAAAAAATAAAAAATAAATAATAATAAAATAATATAAAAAACTAGTGCTGTCAAACGATTAATCACATCCAAAAGAAAAGTTTTTATTTACATACTATATCTGTGTGAACTGTCTATATTTATTATGTATATGTAAAAGACACACACATACAGTATATATTTAGAGAATATTTACATGTATTTATACATGTAAACATACATTTATACATTATACTAATAAAAACGAAAAAAATCAACATGCTTTTAGTTTTTATTGATGAATATTTGACTCATTTTTTGTTGCTATTGCTCAGAAATGTGCAAATAATAATAATAATAATAATAATAATAATAGTAATAATCAACAACATGGATTCTAGTATTCCTTTGCTTTACAAAATTGTCTTATGTGAAACTGTGTATTATTGCACATCTATAAAATCTATATATTTTATTGAATACTGATGAAGCAATAATTAATATTTTATAATAAATAGTAACATTTTTGATAAAATAAAAAAGGCAGCAAGGAGGCCTTTTTATCCTTCATTTGGGTCTTAATTTTCTGTTAATTAAAAAATAAACAAATAATAATAAACAAACATACTACTACTATTACTAATAATAATAATTTATTATATTTTTAACTGTATGAAAATATTATAATTATTATTATATCATTATGAGTATAAAAAAAATTAAAAAACGTAAAATAAAAAGAAAAAAAAAAAACCTTAAAACAATTATTCAACATGCTATTAGTTCTTAATGATGACTTTTTGACTTGATTCCTTTGTTCCCGCTGCACAGAAATACTAAAAAAAAATTCACAAACTTTCCTTGAAAAAGTCTGTTTCATTGGGTTAAGAAAAGGAACTAACTGGAAAATTCTCACACTCTAAGATCAGTGCTCAGACCGAGCAACTGCATGCGGTTGGAAATCTTTACCAAACATCTGATATTCCCAAAAAGGAGAAGTGCTCACACCCCAGAACCTGGTGATGTCCTGCTCCAGTCCTCTGTGTCGCACGCTGCAGGTGTAAATGTCTCCCCGCTCAGGACAGAAGTTCAGGTAGGAGAAAAGGCGAAAGCTGAAGTCTGGATTGGAGTAATACTGCGTCTCGCTGACGTCCTGCTCACTCACCGGCTCTCCGTTCCTCGTCCATGAGATGTTCACCGGCGGCGGGTGGAAGTTGGTCACTGAGCAGATGAGGGTGTTCTCAACACCAAGCTTCACGTCGCTCTTGGTGTACAGCTGTGTGGACGGAGGAACTGTGGACAGATTTCAGGGAGATATGAAATAACATTACTTAAAACATTTGCGTGTACTTAAAGCACTGTTTGTGTGTTTGAGCATCACAATCAGCAACACTCACTCAACTAATGCTGCGAGTTTAGGGCAGGACTATCTGTAGCTATGTTTCCATCCAAAGTTACAAATTAATAATTAATAATAATAATAAAATATCACGAAGAAAAATTTAATTTGCTGCAGTAGGAGAAGGCACTGTATATAATCATTTTTGTATACAATAAATTATGAGCTTCAGAGCACGCAGACGAAATGCGATCAGTCCGTTGGTTGGTCCAGTTTTATGCTGTCATTAAGGAATTTAGTTTATGTGTAGTTTATGCGAATGTATTCTTACCGGATAAGAAATTTATCTTACTTAGCTGAGCGCACAAGTTTTTTATGCACATTTTTAGAATTTAGCGCATCTTGGCGTTTCCATCCAGCCTTTTTTATGCGATATGCCAAAATGAACATAAAAATAGGTGGATGGAAACATGGCTTGTCTTGCCGACCAATGGCAGACAAGGAGTTATAGTTGATTGACTGGCGGCTGAAGCAACTTATTCTGAAAGGATGAAACTTTTTCATTTAAAAAATAAATAAATAAATAAATAAATAAAATGGTAGATTTAAGAAAATAGAGACAAAATGTTTTTAAATACATCATTTTAAATGACAACTGAGCAATGTTGTTTTAGTATTTAAATAACATTATAGTTTTTATGAATGTTTTGAATTGGCTTTTATTTCTATACTTTCACTTTTTCATTTTTAAATTTTTTTTTTCATTTTTTATTTTAAAATGAATTTATTTGACCATTTAGGGTTAATTTATTTTTATTTGTTTTAGTAATTTAAGTTTTTCACCTCATGTTATAGTTCATTTTTATTTCATCTTTATTTCTTTAAAAAAGTTAATGATAATAAACCTGCAACTGAGCACATTCCCCTTCAGTTCTCATTACCACAATGAATCTGGGCATCTTACTTTTGAGTGTGTAATTCTGATGGTGATTCAATTCAATGGTGATTCTTATTAGAAGAAACAACAAAAAATACTATTATGCATTAAGAAAAAATATATATAAATTAAAATATTTTTATATTGCAGTAATAAAATTAACTGGAAAAAGTAATGATTTTAATGACAATTGAGCCGTGTTATTTTAGTATTATTTATATATTATAGTTTTTATAAATATTTTGAATTAGCTTTTATTTTAACCATTTTATTTTAATATCACGCCCTTTTGTCCTTTTTATTTTAAATATTACTATTTAGGGTTAATTTACTTCTATTTTAGTTTTATTTTTTTCTCAGTAAATTTTAAAATATTTAAAATATTTTTTTCATTAGTTTCATTATCATAAAATAAGTATTGAATTTTATGACAATGGAGCAGTGTTATTTTAGTATTATTTAGATACTTTTATAGCTTTTATCTTTGCATTTTTTCACTTTTCATGCGGTTGTGTGCTTTTGTAATTTTTATTCGTTTTTTCATATATATATATATATATATATATATATATATATATATATATATATATATATATATATATGTATATAAATATACTTATATAAATTCAGCTTTAGGTTTAGTTCAGTTTTTAGTTCCAGTTAGTAATTTGAACTAAAATACATTTTTGCATTGAAGTAATGAGAATTTTAGGGCAAGATGTGCTTAATTGTTATGGAAATCATCATAATACAAAAACAGTCATAAAATAGGTTTCATTTTCTTTTGATTTTGAAGTTGCCTTAAACATGTTTTGACAGGATTCATTAAAAAGAAACATACAATATTATATATACACACTAATGCATTAAATAATTGAATCATGATTTGAATCATTAGGTATTCTATTCATCTGGAGATTTTACCGATGGATTCAGGGGGATTTTTTTCTCCTGCGATACAGCGAGGAATATTGTAGAAGCAGGTGCCGATGGAGTAATGTGCTAGAGAAGGCAGATTGCGGTCGAGGGTCCAGTCGCCTGCGAACTCCGGCAAACGCTGCTTTGCTGTGTAATCTATAGGGTCGACGTGCCAGAGCTCCTCACCGTCAAACTCCAGCTCAAAACCAGCGTCCATCATCTCTATATGACAGTACGTCAGCTGACGCATTAAATGCTTGACACCTGAGGGAGAAAAACCTTGTTTAACCATCAACATACAGGATTAGAAACAATACACACAATGTCAATGGGAACAAACTCAAATTTCAGTCCAGCAGGTTTAAAAAGTCGTTTTTAAGAAGATAAAATCATTACCTTGAGCTCTTGAAAAACTCCAAAACACGTCAAATGTGCAAAACAGAAAGAACAAGCGCCACATTTCAAGGTCAACAGCTGAATGCCACGAACAGGGCATGTACTGGTAATATTTACTTCCTCCTCCTCAGTCATTATTGTGCACAATACGGTTTCCTCATGTCTGATAGAAACTAGAGCACTGAATTCCACCAGATAATCAGGTTTCGCTTCTTTTGTGATGCATGAAGCCACTGTATTTTTTCTGTAATAACCATTGTACACTGAACAACAGGACCAATGATAATAACAGAAATATATGGTGTCCAATTAATTTATAATATGCTCTAAACCAAGATCTAAAATGAACCCGTAAATCAAATTACATTATTACATAGTCTTTTACATAATGCATCAATAAACATATCATTCAATGATTTGTTCCAGAAGTTAATGATAGGAATGTAAATATAATAAAATATAATTCTATATAATATATATATATATATATGTATGTGTGTGTGAGTGAGTATATATATATAAAATTCATTATATATATAAGGTAAAAAAAAAACATTGGTAAAAAAAAAAATAATTTAAAAAATAATTAAAAAAAAAAAAAAAAAAAATCACAGGAAGTCCTTAAAGCTTCTCTTTTGTTGACAATAGCTGGTTTATAAGCGCTTCTTATTAAATTTGGAAGGATAGCTGACCGTTAGATTACTTATGTAAATTGCCATTGAGATATTTTCCTCTGACATTTAAATGTTTTCTATGTGAGACTATAGGAACCTTGCGCTCGTAAAATACCAGCAATCAGAACTTCTCCATATCCTTGCGCTAAACCGAAAGCACTCATGCTGTTTTTTTTTTTTTTGTTTTTTTTTTGAGTTTACTTGTAAACACTATTTAAACACCCACTTCATGCAACCTAGTATATCCTGTTTTGCAAGGCTGCTGAGCTGCACCAACCAAAAAATAAATAAAATATGAAATAAAATATTGAAACAGCACTTCAACCCATTCACTTGTTGTATTTGTATTTCCATCCAAATAGAAACCAACGTATAATCCAGAGCGCATAAACTCTTAATTATACTGCAGATAGGGAATATTAGGTCACAATGATCTGCCATGTGTCTTATATATTCAAAAAGAATATTCTAGAAAAGAGAGGTTAGAGCAAAGCAAATAAATACAAACGAATAAGCAGCATGGTATTATGGACACTATATACAAGAAATAAATGACAGTCTATTGCTTAAATGTGATTCCTCTAGTCTCGTCTACAAACCAGATCTCTCAAGTTAACATTCAACTTAACTAATTCAAACCACTGAATCTAGAAGTGTTTCTCTAGTGCTCATGAACCAATCCAGTCCATCTCCTCCAGTCCAGTGAGGCGCTATGGCTGTTATTTTCAATGAATATTACCACTACAATTTCACAGATGCCTAATCAGACAGATTTATGACAAAAAGTGTCATTTGACATTGATTCGATCATGTAAAAAATGTCAAATTAAATCCACTTCTTACAGATCAAAGCAATAGCAAAATTAAACTAGAGCAAACTGCGAAGCCATATGGAAAGTTGCTGAACTATTCAGAATAATATCATACGTACATAAATCCCAAAACAGTCCAGTGCATCGCAGCGTGAAAACCTAATAGTTTTAAAGCCAATGCAAATGCAGAGTAGTTCTTAATTTTCTCTCTCATTTCCCCACTGAAGGTCCTTTATAAACCTTCATGCAAGTTTTGGTTGCTCAAAGAGATCTAAATACTGGCCCTGATCTTTAAAACAGTGCAAAAAGAAGCAAGAAACGTTTCAAGACTAAATTAAACGGTCAAAATGGAAGCAAAACAAAACAACAAGCAATTTCGTCAACTAAGAAAAGTAGTTATGATTACGCACTCTTTCCCATTATGGGCATCTTGGTAAAAGTCTTCTTTATAAAAGAAAAAAAATCCTAGTATATACATTTTTTTTTACACTGAAGTAAACATAGTTCCTGGATTCAGGAGGCACGGAAAACAAGGTGTCTGTACGGCAGGCCACAGCTCTGAGTCCGCTTCCTGTGCCTTCCCAGAGTCCTCTTCACCTGGAGTCCGAGTCACTGGTGTCAGATGAGGAGGAGGAGGACGATGAGGAGGAGTCTGAGCTGGAGCTGCTGGCGCTGAGACGTGACGCCATGGCATGAGGCTCCGCACCGCTGGGCTTCTCCACTGGAAGATAAAAACAAAACCGGTTTTCACTCGTCAAGGAAACTGGTTTTGCGGGTGTAACTCAGTAGGGCTTAACAACAGTTGAGTTCTGCTGTTGACTTGGTTGGGTCGGTTGTCCAGATAAAAGACAACAATGAAAAATATTTTTGAATACTAGAAGTAGGTTTTGTATTTTTCAAATAGACACAAGACAAATGACTAAAACAAATAGCTTGTTCTCAAAAGGCTAAATAATTTTCATAAATGTTTATAATAGATAAGAATACAAGAGTTGAAAATATGTAAGTGGCTAAAAACATAACTTCTTACTGGATTTCAATTATAATTTTATATAAATCCCTACAGGATGTATACATTATACAATCGGTCTGCACCTTTGGGAGCAATTCTATATTACTTCAATATTCAATATTACAGGTGCATCTCAATAAATTACAAATGTCGTGGAAAAGTTCATTTATTTCAGTAATTCAACTCAAATTGTGAAACTCGTGCATTAAATAAATTCAGTGCACACAGACTGAAGTAGTTTAAGTCTTTGGTTTTTTTAATTGTGATGATTTTGGCTCACATTTAACAAAAATCCACCAATTCACTATCTCAACAAATTAGAATATGGTGACATGCCAATCAGCTAATCAACTCAAAACACCTGCAAAGGTTTCCTGAGCCTTCAAAATGGTCTCTCAGTTTGGTTCACTAGGCTACACAATCATGGGGAAGGCTGCTGATCTGACAGTTGTCCAGAAGACAATCATTGACACCCTTCACAAGGAGGGTAAGCCACAAACATTCATTGCCAAAGAAGCTGGCTGTTCACAGAGTGCTGTATCCAAGCATGTTAACAGAAAGTTGAGTGGAAGGAAAAAGTGTGGAAGAAAAAGATGTACAACCAACCGAGAGAACCGCAGCCTTATGAGGATTGTCAAGCAAAATCGATTCAAGAATTTGGATGAACTTCACAAGGAATGGACTGAGGCTGGGGTAAAGGCATCAAGAGCCACCACACACAGACGTGTCAAGGAATTTGGCTACAGTTGTCTTATTCCTCTTGTTAAGCTACTCCTGAACCACAGACAACGTCAGAGGCGTCTTACCTGGGCTAAGGAGAAGAAGAATTGGACTGTTGCCCAGTGGTCCAAAGTCCTCTTTTCAGATGAGAGCAATTTTTGTATTTCATTTGGAAACCAAGGTCCTAGAGTCTGGAGGAAGGGTGGAGAAGCTCATAGTCCAAGTTGCTTGAAGTCCAGTGTTAAGTTTCCACAGTCTGTGATGATTTGGGGTGACATGTCATCTGCTGGTGTTGGTACATTGTGTTTTCTGAAAACCAAAGTCACTGCACCCGTTTACCAAGAAATTTTGGAGCACTTCATGCTTCCTTCTGCTGACCAGCTTTTTAAAGATGCTGATTTCATTTTCCAGCAAGATTTGGCACCTGCCCACACTGCCAAAAGCACCAAAAGTTGGTTAAATGACCATGGTGTTGGTGTGCTTGACTGGCCAGCAAACTCACCAGACCTGAACCCCATAGAGAATATATGAGGTATTGTCAAGAGGAAAATGAGAAACAAGAGACCAAAAAATGCAGATGAGCTGAAGGCCACTGTCAAAGAAACCTGGGCTTCCATACCACCTCAGCAGTGCCACAAACTGATCACCTCCATGCCACGCCGAATTGAGGCAGTAATTAAAGCAAAAGGAGCCCCTACCAAGTATTGAGTACATATACAGTAAATGAACATACTTTCCAGAAGGACAACAATTCACTAAAAATGTTTTGTTTTATTGGTCTTATGAAGTATTCTAATTTGTTGAGAAAGTGAATTGGTGGGTTTTTGTTAAATGTGAGTCAAAATCATCACAATTAAAAGAACCAAAGACTTAAACTACTTCAGTCTGTGTGCATTGAATTTATTTAATGCACGAGTTTCAGAATTTGAGTTGAATTACTGAAATAAATGAACTTTTCCACGACATTCTAATTTATTGAGATGCACCTGTATACTGGAGCATTTGTAGGGCTAAATGATTTGGGAAAAAAACAATTTAACTGCAAATTTTCTAATTAAAAAAAAAAAAAAAAAAAAAAAAACTTGATTATGATTTAAAATGTGACTTGGAAAAAAACAGGTATATATCTATATGATTATAATAATATAATAACTATTATTATTATTATTGTTGTTGTTGTTGTTGTTATTAGCAAATAACTTATAAAATTGATTTAAAAATAAATAATTATACCAAAGATGAAATATTACTAAGTATTAAAAAGTATTTATTAATAATACTAATACTAATAATAATAATAAATAATTTTAATATTTTCTATAATTTTGTAGTTTCTTATTTTTAATACAATTAAATAATATTAATTTTTTCAAATAATTTAATAATAGTAAATTATTTTGTACTATTTCTTATTTTTAATATAATTAAAATATTCATTGTTTTCAAATAATTTACTTAATATTAATAATAATAATAACAATTTATAATTTATTTTATGTTATGTTACAATACAGCTGTAGCATTACAATACTAATATTTATGGCTGTCTTAATTTTTTTTCATTTTCAAATGTTAAACCATCAAGCTTTTTTGTTTTGTTGTAAAATCGCAGGAAGCCCTTAAAGCCTTTTCTTTTGTTGACAACAGCTGGTTTATAAGCACTTCTCATTACAAGGGAAGATGGTTGGCGCATGTTTCGTTCCCAAATTGCAAGTTTGTGTGGAGTGGCATTAATTGTGAACCAAGCCGCTCTTAGCTGCTGAAAACACCATAATCACGAAGCCATAATGATCACGATTTTGGTTTTATTTTGATTAATCATGCAGTCCCAAGTATCTTGCAGTATGTCCGTTGCATTTTTTTTTTTCCTTTCTAGTAGCTATTGAGCATAAGATCTCATCCTGTGTGTACTGTTTTCACCTGTGCTCGCGCTGTTGTTGTCTGCTTGTTCAACATCAGCTCTATACACAAAATAAATCGATCCCATCAAGGCAACACTGGCCTGAACCTCGATTACACCAGCCTCGGGCCATCAGATCAGGCTTATTGTTGAGTCCTGAACACCAAGACATAATAGAGAAAACTGAAGACTGCTTCAGATGCTGCTATCAGCCCTACCTTTGGGTTTCTGGGGTTTCTTGGCAGAGTTCAGCTGTCCGCTCACATCCTGTAACCTTCTCTCCAGTTCCATCTTCTTCTCCAGAGCCAGCTCCTCTCGGCTCTTCCCACCTCCTCCCTTCTTCACCACTGCACACAGGACAGATCTAGATTACACTTGATTCATCGCACAACAAATAATTCTTGCTAAAACATGCATTATAACTAGTGTTGATTTATAACCAGTATTGATTTTTTTTTTTTCTGTTGATGGTCAATGCCATATTTTACAGAGCAGAGTGGCCATTGACCACTACAAAGCCTATATATATATATATATATATATATATATATATATATATATATATATATATATATACACACACATACACACAGGTGCATCTCAATAAATTAGAATGTCGTGGAAAAGTTCATTTATTTCAGTAATTCAACTCAAATCTTTGGTTCTTTTAATTGTGATGATTTTGGCTCACATTTAACAAAAACCCACCAATTCACTATCTCAACAAATTAGAATACTTCATAAGACCAATAAAAAAAACATTTTTAGTGAATTGTTGGCCTTCTGGAAAGTATGTTCATTTACTGTATATGTACTCAATACTTGGTAGGGGCTCCTTTTGCTTTAATTACTGTCTCAATTCGGCGTGGCATGGAGGTGATCAGTTTGTGGCGCTGCTGAGGTGGTATGGAAGCCCAGGTTTCTTTGACAGTGGCCTTCAGCTCATCTGCATTTTTTGGTCTCTTGTTTCTCATTTTCCTCTTGACAATACCCCATAGATTCTCTATGAGGTTCAGGTCTGGTGAGTTTGCTGGCCAGTCAAGCACACCAACACCATGGTCATTTAACCAACTTTTGGTGCTTTTGGCAGTGTGGGCAGGTGCCAAATCCTGCTGGAAAATGAAATCAGCATCTTTAAAAAGCTGGTCAGCAGAAGGAAGCATGAAGTGCTCCAAAATTTCTTGGTAAACGGGTGCAGTGACTTTGGTTTTCAAAAAACACAATTAGACCAACACCAGCAGATGACATTGCACCCCAAATCATCACAGACTGTGGAAACTTAACACTGGACTTCAAGCAACTTGGGCTATGAGCTTCTCCACCCTTCCTCCAGACTCTAGGACCTTGGTTTCCAAATGAAATACAAAACTTTCTCTCATCTGAAAAGAGGACTTTGGACCACTGGGCAACAGTCCAGTTCTTCTTCTCCTTAGCCCAGGTAAGACGCCTCTGACGTTGTCTGTGGTTCAGGAGTGGCTTAACAAGAGGAATACGACAACTGTAGCCAAATTCCTTGACACGTCTGTGTGTGGTGGCTCTTGATGCCTTTACCCCAGCCTCAGTCCATTCCTTGTGAAGTTCACCCAAATTCTTAAATTGATTTTGCTTGACAATCCTCATAAGGCTGCGGTTCTCTTGGTTGGTTGTGCATCTTTTTCTTCCACACTTTTTCCTTCCACTCAACTTTCTGTTAACATGCTTGGATACAGCACTCTGTGAACAGCCAGCTTCTTTGGCAATGAATGTTTGTGGCTTACCCTCCTTGTGAAGGGTGTCAATGATTGTCTTCTGGACAACTGTCAGATCAGCAGTCTTCCCCATGATTGTGTAGCCTAGTGAACCAAACTGAGAGACCATTTTGAAGGCTCAGGAAACCTTTGCAGGTGTTTTGAGTTGATTAGCTGATTGGCATGTCACCATATTCTAATTTGTTGAGATAGTGAATTGGTGGGTTTTTGTTAAATGTGAGCCAAAATCATCACAATTACAAGAACCTAAGACTTAAACTACTTCAGTCTGTGTGCACTGAATTTATTTAATACACGAGTTTCACAATTTGAGTTGAATTACTGAAATAAATGAACTTTTCCATGACATTCTAATTTATTGAGATGCACCTGTATTGAGATGCATCTGTATATATATATATATATATATATATATATATATATACACACACACACACACACACACACATATATATATATATATATATATATATATATATATATATATATATATATATATATATATAAATTGGTTTTGTCAAACGATTAATTGTGATTTATCACATCCAAAATAAGTTTTGTTTACATTATATATATATGTATAAACGGCCATGATATGTAGATTTTATCATCTGACCGGGATGTCATAGGTGGCAAGCATTAAATCTCTGCTCACCGTACGGATTGCGGGGCTTCTTGCGCAGGCAGGTCATAACATATCGCTCCAGCTCACGCAGCGTGGACGGCTTCAGCGTTTCAAAATCGATTTCGATCTCCTCGGGGTTGGTGTCACGCAGTGAGGGCTCCCGTGACTGGATGATGTGCACCACGCGGCCCAGTTTCTCCCCGGGCAGCTTGTTGATGTCCAGGCTGAGCTGCCGCTTGTCATCATAACTCATGGGAAGACCGTCCTCTTCTTCCTCAGAGTCGTAGTGTGGTAAGGAGATGGCAGCGGCTACCGCGAAACGAGATGAGGATGATTTCTTTGTGTTCCTGCCAGAGTAAATCAAATAAAAGAGACTTGTAATACTGAACAGAGGGAGGGTGAAGCTACTGGTGAATTCTGAGAGCTCTCTGACCCTCCCATAGACAGCAATATAATTAACACGATCAAGGTCCAGAAACGTAGCAAGGAGATCGGTAAAATAATCCATGTGACATCAGGGGTTCCACCGTAATTTTACGAAGCTACGAGATTACTTTTTGTACGCAAAGAAAACAAAAATAACAACTTTATTCAACAATTCAACTCCTCCGCATCACCCTAGTGCCATTTTGGAGAGTATCCACTGAACGTAAACAGCGTATGCTGTTCTGTGTCAGCTGCGCCACGCGGTCACATGGATTATTTTACCGATCTCCTTGCTACGTTTCTAGACCTTGATCGTGTTAATTACATTGCTGTCTATGGGAGGGTCAGAGAGCTCTCGGATTTCATCAAAAATATCTTAATTTGTGTTCCAAAGATGAACGAAGGTCTTACGGGTTTGGAACGATAAATAAAAAATGAAATATGTAGAAAATGATACACGTATTAAAGTTGAACGTATTAAAGAATGTATTTTTATTAAATTATTATGATTTATTATTCACTAAAATAACAGAACTTTAATTTAGCTTTAATTTTAGTAATTTTGTTATATTAACAGGGGCAGTCGTGGGCTAATGGATAGAGAGTTGGACTTGTAACCCGAAGGTCGTGGGTTCGAGTCTCAGGTCCGGCAGGGATTGTAGATGGGGGGAGTGAATAACCAGCACTCTCTCCACCCTCAATACCACGACTGAGGTGAGACCCTTGAGCAAGGCACTGAACCCCCAACTGCTCCCCGGGCGCCGCAGCATTGGCTGCCCACTGCTCCAGGTGTATGCCAGGTGCTCCAGGTGTTCACTACTGTGTGTGTGCGCACTTGGATGGGTTAAATGCAGAGAACAAATTCCGAGTATGGGTCACCATACTTGGCCACAGACCACTTCCCTTTCCCCTTTCCTTTCCCCTATATGCTTTCGTCATTATTTTTTTTTTTTACATTTCTATATAACTATTTTTGTCTCAGTTTTAATAACTTTAGTACTTAAACTTAATTCAGTTAGTTGACAAGGCAACATTTCTAATTTTTTAGAATTTTTTTTCATGTAATATTTATTTTTGTAATGTATTTCAGATTTATTTCAATTAGCGAAAAATTATTTTTATTATTTTTAGTCTTAGTTAAGTAACAACACTAGTTTGGACAAACTCTTTAGGGCGGAATAATTAAATTCCCATCCATATCAGCTACTCCACTCTCAATAAGAACAAGCGAAGTGAAAAATACGAACTTGTTCTTGCTGCTTTTCTTCGCAGGGCATTTCTTGCTCTGTGTGGATGACAGTGAAGCATGGCTGGATTTGCTTTTAGGCAGTTTGGCAGGTTTGTCCCGCTCATCACTCATCAAACTTCGACTTCCTCTGCGTTTCTCTGGCTTCTTTTTCTTCTTCTTGTCTTTCTTTTTCTCTCGTTTCCTTTTGGGTTTGACAATCGGGCCGGAGGAGAGGGCTGCCAGCTGTTCATGTACCGCTCTGAGCTAAAACACAGGCATATACTACATGTTAAAAGATTAAAGCTACTATCACGTTATGACAGTCATAGCCATGACACTTTTTCTTTAGATTAACAGGAGAGTTATTATAAGGATGTGTGAATGGATGAATCGTGCACAGTAAGACTAGAGAGACTTATCAAAGTAAAAGGGTCTTTGATTTCCTGTTGTTCATGTGCATGTATGAAGTAGAGCGTAACAGGAAGGTTTGTGTACCTGACTACACACCTGGTCCTGCAGCTGGGCCAGGCGTTGAGCTCTCTCCTCCTCGCTGTCAGAGCTCGGGCTGCTGTCGCTGCTCGGCTCGCTGTCACTGCTCGGCTCGCTCTCCGACGAGGAGGAAGAGGAGCTTGAAGAGGAGGAGGAGGACGATGAAGAGGAGGAGTGGTGCATTCCCAGCATGCCCATGTTCCGGCCTAATGGCATGGGAGACAATTCCTCCTCCTCTGAAACCTCGTCAGGCATCTTTGCGAAGCGGAACTCAAACACGTCCTGTGGAAAGAGAGAGGGAAGAATATTAAAATATTACATCTGTAGAAGGACAATCCTATCAAGATTTCTATCAAAAATAAACAACTTTTTTAGGAAATGTAAATGTATCTAACTACTTAATACTTTATTTAAAATTATTTGACTAGGCTAATGTCATAATTTATTTTTTTTAATCAAAAAATGTTTTAAAACAAAATTAACTGATATTATCTAGAATCTTAAAATAAAACATTTTCAATTATTTTAAATAAATTATATATGAAACTGAAAACCCAGTTTGACTATCAAATAAAAAAATAAGAAAACATATATTTCAAATAGTTAAATGAATAATAACAATAAAAATAATAATAATAAAAATAAAAAAATAACTGACATTATCTAAATAAAAAACAAAATATTAAAAAAAAAATTAAATTATATTTAAAACATTTTTTTCCCACTCTCAGCTTGACTAGGCTGATATTAGAAGCAAATAATATCAGTCTTCATTTCCTCCAATCAAATAAAAAAAAGAATGTGAAATATTAAAATGAGCAATAATAACTGATATAAAAAATGCAATTTCTTATTATTTTAAATTATATTTAAACAAGTTTTTTTTTTTCAAATCACTCTCAGCTTGACTAGGCTGATATTAGAAGCAAATAATATCAGTCTTCATTTTCTCCAATTAAATAAAAAAATAAATAAGAATGTGAAATATTAAAATGAGCAATAATAATAACTGATATAATCTAAATAAAAAAATGCTATTTTATATTATTTTAAACTGTATTTAAAATAATTTTTAAATCGCTCTCAGTTTGACTAGGCTGATATTATTTAGAAGCAAATAATATCAGGCTTCATTTTCTCCAATCAAACAAGAAAACTTTCATATTTAACACAATAAATCAGTAATGCTAATACTACTACTAATATATATTTAAAAAATAAATAATATTAATATATAAATCATTCTAGTTATCAGCTAAAACAATTACTATATAGGTTGAATGTCAAGAAACCTTTCTCTAACATGTCCAGGTTAAATTCTCTTACCATTTTACACAAAAACAGAAGTCTATTTTAGGATCAATTCGGATTTTGCATTTAAGCAGAATTAAGCATCCCTATATCGGCGTATCTTCATATAAAACGGCAGAGGCAGTCTCCATATACCTGCAGTTTTCGTGCCATGGTGACCACGTCATGATCAGGTGGGTTGTACTTGTAGCAGTTGGAGAACATGAGTCTGACATCAGCGCTGAACTGCTGGGCGTCTCTGTACTCGCGCTCATCCATCTTCCTCTGAGGAACACAAAACACAGGCGCATTATTACATCACCTCAGATTACTTTAAAGCTACCGGGACTTTTCCAGAGCCAAAAACCTGCAGCGGAACCATGTATACATGACCATCCAAACAGCAGCTTATTGTGTGTGTGTAGCTCATGCAAGTCACCTTGATGGTGCTGAGGTCCATGGGGTGTTTGATTATGTCGTGGTAGTCGTGCAGGCCCAGCGTTGACGCGTCCACGGGTTTGTAGAAGGGCCAGGCGTATGCCACGTGTTTTTTGGACAGCAATTCTTTAAGGACGCCGCTGCAGTAGCGAAGCTGCTTGCTTAGTTTCCCCCGCCGCGAGGGCAGATGAGGCCGCACGGAGTCGGGCAGGTCCTTACGGGGAGGTTTGATTGGACGACGGGACAGCGGTCGCCCCAAGACGGGCTGAAGGTGGGTGGGATCGTTCACACCCACGCTGAGTGAACAGTCCACGGGCATTGAGGAGAGCGAGTGGGGCATCTCTCCGGCCGATCCGTGACCTTTCCCCATGCCTCCCATCCGAGCAGCTGCGGTCACGGGGAAGCCGAGTGTGGTGGGAGTGGTGGTGTCTGCTTTACGCTTCACACCCTTCTTCTGCAGGGAGAACAGAGACATAAGGCTTTCAGTTAGTGCTAGTTATAACTACATCCTCAACTGAACCTACCAGCAGGTGAAAATGTTTGAAAGCACTGACCAAAGGCAACATTTTTAGTGAATAATTCATTAAATTTCAGTCTGCTCCTCACACATTTCTACCACAAAACTTCAGAAGACTTGGAATAGAGCACACAAGTAGCATGGATTAAGTATAGTATAGTCTGCAAGTACACTAAATACTGATCATATGAATATATAAAACAGTAGTTGATTTATTATAATAACTAGTTAATTAAATAAAAATAAATAATACATAAAATTATTATATACACAATACATAATTATTAATTAGTTCAGAAAATATATATTTGAAGGAAGTCTCTTACGCTAAAAGAGGCTGCATTTATTTGATAAAAAATACTGTGAAATATTATTACAATTTAAAATAACTTTTCTATTTGAGTATGTTTTTTTACTCTATTTTTATACATTAAAGCAAATTACAAACAATGAACTAAACATTCCTTGACAGCAGCAGTGACTGAAAGAAAAAAAATAATACAAATAAATAAGAGGAGTAGAAAGAAAACACATACAACCTTGTCAAATAATACAACAGGGAATAAATCAAGGTTCCTTACTGATCAGTTCATTTTCAATGCGTCCAGATACATAGTAACAGGTGTCCACCTTTGTGTAAAAATGTCCAGTTTCAGTTGGAGTTGAGCAGTCATATATTACATTCTATAAATAGATTTTTCTATCCACTGGGCATTTTTGGAGGGTGTGGCTTCATCCAGTTAATTGTTATGGTTTTTCTTGCACTTAATAAGACTATATGCAGTATATATCTCTGGTTTTTAATACATAAATCCTGGGGTATCCCTTCAAGCAAGAAAAACAGGGGAGTAAAAGGCAAGTCTATAAGCAGAATTTTCCTAATCTCAACCTTTACCCCTCGACAAAATGTAGATATTTTTGGACATCCCCAAAGTGTGTGGTGATATATAATATAATATAATATAACGGATTAACAAGTAACTTCAGATGAGCCGGATGATGATGATGCCCAGTATCAGGCCATGTAAAACATCACAGAGTGATGCTCTGAAGTGTATGTACCTTTGCGGTGGGTTGGGTGGGTGGTGGGGTCATCAGCGGTGGAGGAGGGCCGCTGTTGCTCAGCAGGGTCTGTGGAGGGGTGGAAAACCGGGAATCTGGCGTGTCGGGTGAGGAAGGAGAGTACGCTGACTGAGACACGGCAGGCACCTGGTGAGCTGACGTAACATTTCGTCCTCCTGATGGAAATAAAGCATACATTTTGCAAAAGTGACAAACTGATTCCGATCGCTTTACATGTCAGTTAGGTGAGATCGTCCCGTCTGAATAGGCGGTTCTTGGCCAGAATTAGCTACAAACACTACAGACTATATGACTGTGTAACTCACCTCTGCCTCTACGTCCTTTGATGGTTTTTGCTCCTCTGCCTTTAGGGGTAGGAGGGGGCAACTCTATCTCTTCCTGGGGCATCTGGGCAACCTTCTGTAAGAAGACCTTCTCCAGAGACTGTGCCATCAGCACAATGTCATCTGTAGGCTGAAAGACAATTCACATTATACACTTCTGTAGAAAACTTCAACAGCGCCTTCAGTTGCTGGACCGATGATGATATGTAAATGTACACTACCATTCAAAAGTTTGGTTTGGGAAGTTTTGGAAATTCTTATGCTCACCAAGCATAAGTTTCAATTTGAATATATTTTAAAATGTCATTTATTTCAGTGATGCAAAGCTGAAATTTCAGCACATTACTCCAGTCTTCAGTGTCATATGATCCTGCAGAAATCATTCTAATATGCTGATTTGCTGCTCAAGAAACATTTCTGATTCTTATCAATGTTGAAAACAGTTGTGCTGCTTCAGATTTTTGTGGAAACCATGACTTTTCATTTTTTTCATCATTCTATGGTGAATAGTAAATTCAAAAGAACAGCATTTATTATTTATTTAATATTTGGTAGCATTATAAATGTTTTTACTGTAACTTTTGATAAATTGAATGCATCCTTGCTGAATAAAAGTAATAATTTCTTATTAAAAAACCCAAACTTTCGAACCTTAGTGTAGGTGGATGTATATTAATACATGCATGGTTCTGACATCTGTTTAAACATCGTATGTGTTCTTCAAATAAGCACTAAATGACACATGTTCTCCATATGTCACCTATAACCATTTGAATCTCTCACATTTCATTTTAGTACTCAATAACACAGCAATTACATGAAATGACTACGTTTCTGCTCTAACCTTTAGGAAACGCCTAACGAGCACTGTGGGATGTTTCCATGGCAACACACACCTTATTGTAGATGTAACAGTTGGTGAACATGGTATTAAAGTCCTGCAAGCACTCGCTGGCACTGCGGTAGTAGTTATTCTCCAGTCGTTTCTTGATTGAGCCCATGTCCATCGGCTGTTTGATGATCTTATGGTAGTCCTTAAAGCAAAACAGGAAATAGCGTCATTGTAGATCATATTATCTGTGCATAAGAATATAATAGGCAAGGTCAAAGTCTGTAGACATGCTGTCAGACTACTGGTAATATGAGATGCTCTGTCACAAGACAACAACATGCTGAAGATTTGTAATTGGACAGTCTTTGTGCATTAATGCAATACCAAAAAAAAAAAAAAGCAAAGGTTGAAAGTTGTGAAGGTTCTTTACAGTTGTGAATTTAACAATTTACTCTTGGAGTCATATTGAGATCCCAATATCACTGCAATTGAATCACATAGGGCTTTAAAAATTAAGATACCAAAAGAAAAGTTTATTAAGAACCAATGTTTAAAAGGGTATTAAGATATCTTTAATACTTCTTGAGCTACTGGCATGCAAACTTTGGAAAAGACAACTTGAAAAGCGCTTTTTTTTTCCCATCTTTGAACTGTCACCATTGGCATATAATGCATCCAATATTGCTGAAATCAACAGGTTTTACTAATAGACATATCTATCTCCGTGTAAAAATAACAACAGGTTGCTGCCATCTTTCTAAAGTCATTTTTACCCCCCTGTAATTTGTCTCCAAATCTCAGGTGAAAACTGACATTTTGACCCTCCTCTACAAAGTAGTGGATAACGCAGTAAATATACATCTATGACATTTAATATTTAGGCTTTCATAATTTATGTTTGTCTTTCTTCAGAAAAAATAAACAAAAATGATTTTTTATAAGTTTCTGAAATTTGGTTGATTTGATACATTATGACCTTTAATATTTTAATGTGAATTATTCAATTCAATTCATTTTGTCACCACTTTTCATGACACATGATTGCAAAGCAGCTTAACAGAAAAAAGAATGTTTCTACATTACAATTACAGCAATTTATCAGTGGTGACTATATCAAAGTGATGTCCATATGATAAAAATGTAGTTATTCTCAGAAAGTAAATGTTCACTCACAGGTAAGTTGAGTCGGACCGCATCCACGGGTTCATGGAAAGGCCATGCGAAATGATGCCGCCACAACGCTTTCACCAAGACCTTGTGGAGGAACTGCAGCTGATTGGTGGTGCGCCCCTGCCGGCTGGGGTCTGTCACCGGGGGCTGCTGGGGCGGAGGAGGTCCGGGTGGAGGCACGTGGGGTGGAGGCACATGGGGCAGAGACGGGCTCTCGAAGCCCTCATAGAGCAGTGAGGGTTTCCGAATACGCTTACCTGAACTCTGCTCCATCCCACCCATGACAGACAGCCCTACTCCCACAGAGCTGCTGCACAAATCATCAACAAAACACAAAAGATGCAGCATTTAGTGTTGAGTTTGGAGGATAAGGAGAAATACATCAAAATTAAATCATGCAATATATAATAAATATTACTGCATATTGAACATTGCATTGTTTCGTGCCTGAACAAGCCACATACACATAATATACATTAGATACATAAAACATACATAATACACAACCAGACAGACATATCAGCCAAGTCGATTAATAACCAAATATCTGGCTATTTTAATGGCATAAACCAGCAGAGATAAACTTCTCATGTCAGTTTTAAAAACTATCTACTGCCTTATTAATAGATAATACACATTTAACATAATAAAAATTATATATATATATATATATATATATATATATATATATATATATATATATATATATATATATATATATATATTTTTTTTTTTTTTTTTTTTTTTTTTTTGGGAGTGGTTAGCAGGCTTAGATGTGTAAAATATAACATTTCATTTTTTTACATGCCAACATTAAACTGAATTTATTTAATCAAATATAGAGTAAGCAGTAGCATTTTTTTTACATTATTATAATTTATAAGAAAAGCTTTCTTTTTTAAAATTAAAAATTTTATACAAATATTAATTTATTTAAAAAAAAAATAGACCACAAACCTTTGATTATAGATGCAACTGATTATATACACAGAGATACAATACATGTGTAAGAAATAAATATTAATATTTTTTACATTTGTGTAAAAATATACAAAGTTTTAACAACAGTTTTCTGACATGGTCAGTACAAATGTTGACAAATGCAGACAATTATGTTTGAAACTCGAGAATGTTGACCTAAATGTATTAAAATGTATAGGCCTAAGTAATACTGCATCATATCACAATAACTAATATAAAAAACCTCATGTAACTCCATGCTAACTTTACTGAAAAACAATAGCATTCAGTGTCGAACACTACCGATTTGTTCATCATTCAATTCTTATTCTTCCAATATCACAAATCATTCTCCTGATTTCAACAAATCATTTACAAGGAATAATAGCACAGCCACTGGATTAGTCCATTTAGAAAATAAGTACTAACACATTCATTCAATAGACAATTCATCCCATGAGGGAAATTGTGCATTAGCAGCAAGTCGAAATCATCAGTGCACAGTAAAACATACTGTAAGAAACACTACAGTAATGTCACTCAGTCTGTCCCGCCTATTCTCTGTTTGTAAACAAGCGTCCAGTGCATTCATGCCCAATCAGCGCAGGACAGCAGCCACATGAATCATCCAGCCCTCCCTGTCCCTGCACACACATTTAATAATACAGCTCAAACACTTCAGATCGCTCATTCACACTGCACTTATGCAAATGAACTGCATGCACAAGCACAATCAGACAGAAGCAAGCCATGCAAAACACTGAGATGCAGCAGCATGCCGGTCATAAAACTGTAACACAATGTAAACAGTTTGCACCCAATTAGCACAGTTACTACTATAAGGCCATGATTTATTCATACGAGATGATACTGCAACAGTGTAAATATCAAGATAACATGCCTGCACGCCTGTTTATATCAATAACTAAAGTAGTTATTGTATTTTGACAGGAACCGTGGTTACCATGGTGAGTATGTGTGTGTGTGTGTGTGTGTGTGTGTGTGTGTGTTATAGTGTAGCCCTTTAAATGCTGAAGATGGCGGAGGGAAATGATGCAGTACAGACCCATAACACAGTGATGCTCGCTGCATGCTGTTATTTTAATAGCTGGAACTCATTTAAAAAGACGCAAAGCTGTTTTAGCATGAGTTACATTCCTATTAAAGGAGGAACATGAACTTGTAAACAAACCCTTTTGCTCATCCTTTGTGATTAAATACCCACACAGGATTGGTTTAGAGGCTCTGAAGGCACGCCGATAATACCTGTCAAGAGACGGGTTGATGGCCGCCTCCATTCGGATGGATCGGGGTTGTTTTGCGGTGCGGAATCCTGCGTTTTCGCCCCGGTTTTATTGTTATTCGACTCCTTATGCTTGAGCTGCCCCGCGCAGTTCAGCGAGCAAATGTCGCCTTTCCATTTCCGCTCCAGGGTTTTTATATAAGACCGCCACTGACCAATCAGAATTCGTCCCACCTCCGAAGCTGGTTTCTTATTGGTTTAGTGTCGAGTCCTTCCGCAGCGCTAGAACCGCCCATGCACAGTGTGGTTTGAGGGAGTTTATTATATATGACTCACGGTTACCATCTAGTGAGGATTTTGTGAGGATGATAAAGAAACTAAACCAATCTTAACTGTTTAAAAAAAAAAAAAAAAAAAACAAATTTGAACATCTACAATATAATTTATTTAGCATGTTAATTAAGCTTCTGACTGAACGCATGGTTAAATTACTTCAAATATTTTCTTTATTATATTTTGAAAGATATAAAAATAGTTAACCTCCAAGTTTCATATTCATAAGCAAATATTTCCCTTCATAAGCCTTTATTTCCTAATGATCTCAAAAGCTTTTTCAACCTTTAAAATAATAAAATGTATTTCTTTCTGTAAAATACTGATTCTGATTCACCTATTAATCTTTTATTTTGTATGGATGTGTGCTACAGTGCAAGTCTATATGAGTAGGTGTTATTCTAGCACTATAGGATTTTTTTTCAGTGATCAATGGTCCTAAAATATCTTAGAAGAGTATGAAAAGCAAAATGTCAATTATGGACATTCTTTAAAAAAAAGTTAATTGGTTGCACTTTCTTATTATTTCCATTAATAGATCATTATCAAACATTAATGGGCAAACACATAGCATGTCCATAATCAACATCTGTCAAGCAATAATGTTTTAAAATGCCAAATTATTGAAAGTTACAAAGCACTATGTTTATTTACATGAACATATCAACCATTGAAAAACACAAATACCATAACCAAAAAAAAAAAAAAAGACATGGTTGAAGTACTTTGCTGGGAAAGTGTATTACAAGTGATTTACTAAGCCCTGGCTAACAGTACATGGGTGAGTCTCAGGAAATATGTCAAGAACAGGACATATTTTATCCAGAAATAAAATGGAAAAGGATGCATAAAAATAAAAAGGAAAATAAAGAAAAAAATGTTTAAAGAAAATAATCAATAATCAATAATCAATAATTAAGTGCAACTATAAATACACCTGTGCAATTTAATGTTATGCATTACATAATTCATGGGAAATATAATACATGTCCAATGGATACTCTTGTAAACACTATGAAAAATAATATGTCTGTAGTAGTTACTTTTTGTGCATGTTACGCATTTTAAGGCCTTGTATTATACGGGGTTCATTCTGTGTACTTAATGAGAATCACCAAGGGGAGAAATGAGAATTGCGAAGCTCAAAAGTAAACCACACTATAGTAATGTGAGTTGGGGAAATACGAAAAAACTAAATAGGTTCCCTAAAAATAGGTTAAAAAGTAATATATGCAAAAAATAATTTAAATATAATTTTCTTTTGATGTAGTACTAAACCTGGACATATTTTAATGAGATTCACCCGTATCTTTTCTTGCATTTTTTTGTGATATTTACACCTAATTTAAAAACACTAGTAGCATTTACAGAATTGAAAAGCTGAGAAATATGTGCTAATGGAGAAAAAATGCAAAGATTTGTCATCTGATTTGTGCTAGAATTAAATGATAGCTCAGACTAAATGTAGAGCAGCTGGTCTACATCATTGGCCGGAGTTTGTAACGTCTTCTGTGTTGCGATGGATTGAAGTATTCTGCTGTTTCACAAACTCTGCGTAGAATCCATGTTTGGCCAGCAGTTCTTCATGGTTCCCCTCCTCGGCCACTTCCCCTTCTCGGAGGAAGATGATGTGATCTGCGTTTTCCACGCCGCTCAGTCTGTGAGAGATGAGCAGCACCGTGCAGTTCTTCAGCTCCTTCCGCAGAGCGCTGTACACCTGAGAAGAAGTGGACGAGAACCCAAGATCAGGGTAAAAATCACACCCAAGGAGCCACTAATCAAAGACACAAAGCATCTCGATATTTTGAAAACTTAGGAGATGTTTGGTATAAACACATAATTATTAATATTCTCTTAAACACCTGAAAATGTTATTTATTGATATATTTAGTTTTTTTTTTTTTTTTTTTTTAACCAAGCAGCCATTTTAACTGAGGCCCCGTTTACACTAGTGCGTTTTCGTTTTAAAACGGCGTTTTAGAATGAAACGATCCCCGTTTACACCGGCGTTTCAGAAACGATCTCCGTTTACACTACACAACCTAAAACGCACGTCACATGACCATTCATGCAGGTACAATCATAGATATGTATAGGTAGATTCCTTTTATTTAGATGGCGAACGAGTCTGCGTGCTTGGAGCGGTCGAATGGGGAATCTACCAACATACATCTATGGCTACAACAACGAGCATGATGTTATTGTTTACACGGTCGTCAAGGATACGCAGAGAGAAGGTGGGCAGCCACGCCATTGTTTTCAAAAGTCTCCGCTTTGGTCCGTGTACACTGAAATGCAACCCCGGAGTTTTCAAACTAAAACGGGGTCTGCAGCGTTTTCAAAAGTCTCTGTTTTCGACCTCGAAGACGCCGGTGTAGGGTAAACGATAGGCGTATCCGTAGCAAAAGTTATGCGTTTTAAAACGAAAACGCACTAGTGTAAACGGGGCCTGAAAGAAATAAACCTTCAAAAAAAATTCTAAATGAACACAGAAAATTTATAGAGAGAGAGAGAGAGAGTTCATTTACAAAAACCGATAAACGCCACTTTCAAAAAAAACAAAAAAAAAATGCACTGATTGCCGTGCATTATTCTCCACATATAGCGCAGTCTGAACCCTAAACACGTTTTGTCAAAAAAGCCGGTATTGTCCACTTTCAAGGCATCGCGAGTTCACGTTTTACTGCTGAAGCTGACAAGCGCCCTTGTTGTTTTTGAACAGAAGCCGCTGAGTCCATTCTAGCGAATCAGCGCGCTGTATTCAGGTCAGGTGACAAAGCTACCTTCACTTTGAAAAGACGTGCTGAGAGGAGTTTCGTCAAAGCTGACTAAAAGTGATCGAGGATGGATAATTTCGACGAACTTGATGAACCTGTGATATCTTCTTCAGGGTGTAAAAGGAAAATAAAAGCTGGAACGTTTTCACGGAGTCTTGCAAAAGCAGCGCGTTACAAAGATGAGGGAAAAGCTCCGTGTAATCACATCCATACAGTCTATGATCACAACAACAACGTTTGTCAGGCATCTACATTATCATCTGAGGAGATTACAAAGATTAAACGAGTGATTTTTTTTTAACTCTAAAACATGAAATGTGGAGTTATCTGCTTTTGCCAAAAAACAAACTTTTAATATGTAATAAAAACATACTTTCAATGAACTTTAATTTTTTTAATTACCTGTATTTGTTATTATTACTTAATCAAAACAACCCAACTGCAGTTTGACTGATGTTACTTGGAATGCGCAATAAAAAAACTTTATTTCTGAAAAAAAAAAAAAAAAAAAAATAAAAATGGAGTTATCGGTTTTTGTAAATGAACTCTTCATATATATATATATATATATATATATATATATATATATTTACCCAGATATATTTACACAAAAAATATGCATATTCGTCATTAAACAGATCAAATCAATACATACATATATATCATATTAAATATATTATAATATATATATATATATATATATATATTATAATACATTTAATATGATACAAATTAATCAGTAAACAGATTTTTGAAACCTTTCATTAAGGCAGATTAAACTAATTCACAAAAATGAACTGAACTTATTGCTACTGAGATTTAAATCAGAGATGCAAGTCACAAACATTTGCTAACCTACACTAATAATATGCTCCTTAGCAAACTTAATGGCCAAATTTAAAAGCAGATTGTGATGAAAGTCATTCCGATAAAAGGTAATCGCGATATTCACAATGCTGCTTAATGCAAAATTATTGCAAACATACTGTGAATATTCAACACATCACCTAGCACTAATGTACATGTATGGGCTTTTCTAAATCGTTTCAATCAGGTGGTTGTTTTTATGGTGTATATGGCATCAGTAAGCGTGTCTCTTACCCTGTGTTCACTCTCAGTGTCCAGGGAACTGGTAGCATCATCCAGCACTAGAATCTGCGGTTTCTGAATCAGAGCTCTGGCGATGGCGATACGCTGCTTCTGACCGCCGGAGACCTGACCGCCCTTCTCTCCAGCATCTGAGAAACAGAAACAACAAGTATTACTTTCTCAAACAACTTTTAAACTCTAAATGCTCACCAATGGATCCTCTCCAGTGAATGGGTGCCGTTAGAATGAGAGTCCAAACAGCTGATAAAAACATCACAATAATCCACAAGTAATCCACACTCTCCAGTCCATTTAATGTCTTGTAATGTGAAAAACACCCACCCATTCACAGCAGAGTATCCTTTGGTGAGCAAGTGATGTAATGCTAAATTTCTCCAAATCTGCTCGGATGATAAACAAACTCATCTACATCTTGGATGGCCTGAGGGTGAGTACATTTTCCACAAATTTTCATTTTAGGCGAACTATTATTTAAGACTCACCCGTGTCATATCCTTTAGGTAAATTGGCAATGAAGTCATCTGCATTGGCCAGCCTGGCAGCAGCACGCATTTCTTCATCCGAGGCATTTTCTTTGCCATATTTGATGTTTTCCCGCACGGACCGAGCAAACAGAACTGGCTCCTGTGACACCACACTAATCTGAAGAGGGTGGAGAATAAACAAGGTCAGCAAACAAAGAAAAAGTCACTTTTATTTATTTATTTATTTATATAGATGGAGCTATTACTACACTCTCAGAAAAAAAAGGTACAAAAGCTGTCATTGGGGCAGTACCCTTTCAAATGGTACTAAAATGTATAATTTCGGTACTAATATGTACCTTTAAGGTACTAATATGCACCCTTTAGGCATAAATAAGGTGCAAAAGTGTACCTTTTGAAAGGGTACTGCCCCAGTGACAACAGTTTTGTATATAGAAAAGAATAGGATTACCTTTTCATGTAGATATTGGTCCTTGTACTCCAGTAGTGGCTTCTGGTCCAAAAAAATCTTCCCATTTTGAGGCTGGTAAAATCTTTCCAGCAAACTCACAACAGTGCTTTTTCCAGAACCTGATGGACCCACTAGAGCCGTGATCTGGCCTGGCTTCAGCTCAAGCGAAACATTCTAGAAAGACAAGAAACAAGTGATTTAAATATAAAATATAATAATATATATATATATATATGTATGTATATATATATTTTCCTCTGCAATAAAAAAATGAAAATATTAAAATGTCTTTCCCTGTCATAATGCAAAACAGACTTCAAAATTTCAAATTTTCAAACAGAGTCAAATTTTCTGAAATATAACATTTTTATTGAGCTTTTTCAATACACACCTTCAGCACATCTGTGTCCGGTCGCTTTGGATAAGCAAATGTGATATTTTTGAATTGCACATGTCCTTCCAGACTTTGAGAAGTGAGGGATCCATCTGGAGGAATATCAGGCTTTCGGTCGACGTACTCAAAGATTTTCTCTGAAGCACCGACTGCCTTCTTTACATGCGGCCAGTATGACATCAGTACCTGTGACAGAAGAGGCATTGGTTTAAAGCCACACAAGCAAACTAAAAGTGGTGTTTTCCCGTGCAAAAGCCGCCACAACAATGAGTGCATGTAGGGCATTCCTTAAGTTTAATACTAAGTGATAGGGGTTTATTTAAACAGTGATACTTGATTAGCATGATGCCTGTGGTCAAACAGACAGCATCTGAAGTCTTACCTCCACTGCTGATGTGAACTGAAGCTCATATAGTACAAAGGACACCAGATCACCGCTGCTGACATCACTTCCTGTCACAAGCCGCCCTCCATAGTACAGTATACTGACTTTCAAAGCCAGACTGGACATCTGAAAAATGCACATTTCATTTCAAACTTCAAGATGTATTAGAAATATAGTGCATATATTCATGCAAACTGCTTTAATATACAATGCAGTTCTTCTAAAGCAGAGGTGCCCAAAGTTTTTAATACAAAGTCCAAAAATCAAACTTGATTGAGGGCCGTTTGGTCAAATGTACGTGTTGCATTATATACAACTATATTATATTAAAATGTATTACATTTTTAAACATTTTAAATAATTCACCAAAAAAAAAAAAAAAACAATTTTCAAAAATGTTCAAATATTTTTTTATCAAATTGTATTGTTTTTTTACATTTCAATGCAAAAAAAAAAGTTAAAGCAAATATATAAATTATAAATGAAGATATGCTTCAATGGCATATTTTATTATTATTTTTGTCCCTCCTCTTGTGATATGGCATGGAGGGCCAAATCAAAGGTCATCAGTATACCAATAAAACTCTTACACTATTGGTCCAAGTTGATGCAGCATAAGCCGCGGCTTCCACTTTGTTCAGGCCATACGTGTCCTCTAAGCACTTCCTGTACCTCTCGGTTTCTCCGTCCTCATTTGCAAAGCTCCTCACTGTCTTCATGGAAGAAAAGGTTTCCGTGGCAACATCATTGGCCTTGGCGAGGGATTCTTGCACTTGTGCAGAAAGTTTCTGTGGAAAAAACATTATAACACATAAACACAAATGCTCTCGATGCACTTGATGAACTAAAGAAAGCCACCAGCAAATTTGAAAGTGTCACTGAAAACTTCTGCACACTCAACATTAGGAAAAACCTGCTTAATTTTATTTCAGTCAAATTCAAAATTGACCTATTTTTAATGCACATTCTTTGTCTTTTTGTGCATGACTTATTTCCATAGAAGTCTTAAGGCAAGACACTACAGACAAAACCATTGCTTTTTCATGCACTGCTCAATTTTGAGATTTGGGCTATTTTGCTTCCATGATGTGTCTTCTGTCAGACTAGTGGAAAGAAAACATCCAAAACAAATGCCTTTTTTATTACAGTTTATCTATTTTGCTTGTCGACTTCAATTACAGTCCATATCTTTAAAGGCTATTTTCTAAACAGAAAAAAAAAAAAAAAATTCCCCACATACCAAGTCAGTTTCAGCTATGAAAGTTTTTAGTGTGAGTTATTTATTTATTTATTTTTTACACAAAATCAAACAAGAATTTTGAACCTGGCTTTATCCAATGTTCATATTTTTGTTCTTGAAATGTATGTAAATTATAGCATATTTAATTAATAATGCCGCTTTTGCACAACTAAACAACATTTCAAAAAACTTCTAATACAAAAAATAATTGTGTTATACTGTGATTAATCAAATGAGGAAATATGGAAAACATTTATCCTATTAATCTATAGTTAATGGTAATATATATTAAATGTATATCAATCCTACCTGGTAAAACTGGCCGGAAAATTCTGGGATGATCCAGATGATGGGGAGGCCGAGTGCGGTGAAGATGGACAGCCTGGTGGAGAGCAGCAGCATGGAGCCGAACAGGAAGATGACACGCATGAAGTACCACATGAGCAGACTCAACTTCTCACTCAGAGACTCACTCATGGTGTTGGTGTCGGTGGTGATGCGAGATACAATGTCCCCTGAACAGGAAACCGTGACAGCATGCATTAAAACAATCAGGATAGCAACAGTTATATGATAAAGACACCAGTGTTCAAAAACCAGCACTAATGGAATATGCTTGCAGTTTTACCTGTGGAAGCTTTATCAAAGAACGTAATGTCCTGCTTCAGCACAGACTGGAAGACGAGTCCTTGGATGGACGTGTGTATTCGGCTCATGGTGATGTTGTAGATGAGGTCACACACAAACTCACACACAGCGCTGCAGAAAACAGGTGGAAATCCTGAGATGTGCATTTATCTTTAATGCAATCGAGAAGCTGTTTACTGTTACAGTAAAAACTGTAATATTTTGAAATATTATTGCGAAATATTAATATTACTCCAGTCTTCAGTGTCACATGATCCTTTAGAAATCATTCTAATATGCTGATTTGCAGCTCAAGAAACATTTCTGATTATCATAAATGCTGAAAACAGCTTAATATTTTTGTGCAAACCGTGATATTTTTTCAGGATTCTTTTATGAATTGAAAGTTCAAAAGAAAATGTTTACTTTAAACTTTATAAATGTAACATTATATGTAACATTCTAAATGTCTTTAAATGCAACATTATGTCTTTACTGTCACTTTTGATCAATTTAATGTGTCTTTGCTTTGCAGTGTCTTACTGACCTAAACTTTTGAACAGGAGAATAAAAGATTGTCTCTCCTGGTCTTACCTCATAATGGTCATCAGTGTCATGACAGTGATAGCTTGGTTAAAGGCCTCAGGTTCATCTTCATTCATGATCCAGTCTGTCATTTTACCAGTGTAATGAGGAATAGCCATTTCACCTGCGGGACAATATGGATGGAAATTTGCATATTAACATTCATGTCTCCATCTTCTAACTTGCTTACAGACAAAAGATACAAGTTTTATGATCACTGACCCACATTATTCTGCAATCATAATATTAAAAGATCTTATCTCTGTAGAGAAGGATCAATATGTTCAACATAGTTTCTTAAAAGTCCTGAAAAGTTACTGTGTTTGCAAACTTGGCATGACTTTGTGTAGATAACAATTATCAGAGCAAACGTGACCAAAGTGAAACTAAAAGTAACATTAGATCACATTTTACTTTCTTTCATTTGTCAGACCATAGTTTTAAATGACACTGTAGGCTAGATTTCAAGGTAATTATTTACAGATTATAATGCCAGAACAGACATGTAATGTGAAATTATTTTTTTAATGGCCGGTAAGAGAAAAATGTAAGAGAAAAAATGTAAACAAAATAAAATAAATAAATAAATAAATAAATAATAATTAAATAATATACATTTGATTTTAATAAATAAACAAATAAATAAATAATGCATCTAACAGCACTATAGCAATAGCAACTAAATATTTGCCAAATAATATTTTATATATATTTATAATATTAATTTTTTACTATATAATTTGGGTCTTTTTTACATGAAAATATATAGGTGCCTTTTTAATTTTAGGATTGGGGTCCTTTGCACAAGGATGATCATATTTGAGGGTCTGTGGCATCTAAAGTCTGAAATTGCCTCCTCTAGCCTATTGCTATTTTTTGCAGAATGGCCAAATCCGACTTTGACTCATAAAATTAAATAGAAGATGTGCATTTATATGCATGACACAACACATAAGCACATTTTTACCTAATGAAGAAATAACCACAAAGAAGAAGACAGCTGCAAAGCGTTCACTAAAAGGCTTCATGTATCCCAGCAGCCTTTGCAGCGAAGCCTTGCCCTTCTGCTCTGTTTTCTGCTTTTTAGCTGTCGGGAGGAGAGTGGGAACATAGCGTTTCCACAGCAACAGAGACAAAGCCAACACCACATAGCCCTGCAGGAGCTGAAACATAATCGGATTTTAATACAAAATACCACCATATCTACACACCTGACATTTAAAATACTCTTCCAGGTGTCTGTACGCCATTTAAACGTGTTAAAACACATCTTACCCCTTGACAGGTGTGCCAGCCCCACACCAGCTCCACTGTAGACCTCTCACAAGCCCAGAGGAAGGAGATATACACTGGATAGAGGAGACCGTGAACTATAGCCGTCTGCACCCCCTCGAATCCTCTCATCCACGCCGGGCTGCCAGGGTAAGTGAAGGAGACGAAGAGGAGGAGACATGTTCGGAGCAGTCCACCGGCCCACAGCAGGATGAAGACGTTATTGATGAAGGACGGGGAGAGCTGGACGGCACCAATGAACATCACGGCACACACATCCACACACACTGCCAACAGGGCAAACAGAGGAACGGCCATCCTATCCTTCATCTCCAGCACTGCCAATGAGAAAACAGCATTTAAAACAATTATCTGAGTAACATCACACCACAAACACACTTGCAACTGCAAACTACCAGAATAGCATGTGCAAAAAATAGCTTTTATGATACCACAACATGTAATTATCATCATGTTACCATGTTCAAAGTAAAACAATGGTATTTTTTTGTTATTGGTTTCATATAAGTAATTCACTTTCACTTTCACTCTAAAAATTATGTTCATTTACGTTCAATACGTTTTGGCTTACTTAATAACAATAGCAAAGTTGTAGTCAAAGTTGTGAATAATTCTTGACAGTACAAAATTATTTAAGTATTGTGTAAAATAAGATTAAAGAGCTCCCAGCACTGCATGCTGACAACATGTCATTCAACAGAAAGAAGGAAACAATACGTACCAGATACTACTGAAAATCTGCTTTAAAATGTAAGAATGTAATGTTTTCAATGTCGACGTCACATTTATTTAATACATTATAGTATAAAAACAGTAAATAAAGAAGATAAATAAGAGTGCTACTCGTGTAACCTGCACACAAGGTCCAAATCTGAAACCGAAAGTATGAACTGCAAGGAAAATCCCATGAGCATAACTCATGAATATTAATTACGTAACTTAACGTAGAGACGTCCTCCTACCTCATTGGTTAGCAGGCAGACGTTGGTAGGCAACTGACCAATCAAGGAGGGCTCATATATTACATATTAATAACGTTAAAAATGCCGCACAGGACGCGTTTTTATGTCGTTTTCCGCTGTTTTGTCGCTGTCCTGCTGCGTAAAGAGGCGTCTTTGACCGCTGCGACTCGTATGAGTCCAGTGTTTTAAGACGCTGTGTTGAGTTAATAGTTCAGCATTTATGAACCCGTCTCCAGAGTCTTCACTGTTGTCTTCACTCAGCGTCAGCTCCAACGTCAGTATAACCTAATTAATATTCATAAATATTTAGTGTAACCTAACCCGCCCTGCCCATAAAAGCAGGATGAAGATAGCTGCAACAAATAATGCACAGTAAATTTGCTTTTTAGAATTGATACCCTGAATTTATATAAGTAGGCTATTTATTTTGTCTACTACATTTTTTACACTGAATAAAAAATATCTAAATACACTATCAGACCATCCTGGTCAGTTTTGTGGCAAGCTAAGATCAACCACCTTAGGCTAGTTTAGGGTATTTTTTTCTAGTAATACAATAATAATAATAATAATAATTACAATACTTCTTTCTGTCTCTCTGTGTCTTGCTTGCATAACTGCAGAAATTACACAAATAAAAAAATAAATAAATAAATAACTTTTCTATTTAAAAGCATAATTTTGTCCTGTGATGCAAAGCTGAATTTTCAGCATCTTTACTCCATTCTTCAGTGCCACATTATCCTTCAGAAATCATTCTAATGTGCTGATTTGCTGCTCGAGAAACATTTCTTGCTATAATCAATGAAAACAGTTGTGCTGCTTAATATTTCTGCAGAAAACATTTTTTAATAATACTTTGATGACTAGAAAGTTCAGAAGAAAAGCATTTATTTAAAATATAAATATTTTGTAACATTATAAATGTCTTAAATGTCAGTTTTGATCAACTTAAAAGTATTAATTTAATAAAAAAAATCTTACTAACCCCAAACTTTTTAACAGTAGTGTATATATCCATTTTCAACCCAGAAAATGCTGAAAAAAGCAACACAAATGTATAGGACTTTTAGAAGGCATATAAAAATGAGATATTATGTCTAGTTTGAACACAAGGAAGTAAAGGTTTTGTGTGTGTGTGTGTGTGGTATTGTTCAATTGTCCTGTCAAATTTCCTTCAACACAATTCATGCAGTAAAATAATTCATAAACAGGTCAAACTCCTGCAATAATAACGACCTTTCAGATTCACACACACACACACACACCCTCGTTCCTATTCTTTTGCACACAGTGGCAGGAAGTCGTCCAGATATCCGCCGTGCTTCTGAAAAAGAATGAGGGACAAATTCAGGGAGGGAGCTGTTGAGGGTGTAGACATGAACGTTCACACACTTCACACAGTATTACTGGACTGATAATGCTGCATCCATCTAAAGAAACCATCTAAGACTCCCTGAAGACATAAGAGCAGCCTCAAATGAGAAGACACCAGGTCTTGGTCTTGGTGATTCATACTCGAGGGGGTTGCTTTGTCAAATCAAGAGGAACTTGACTAACTCCTGACTCGTCTGTGTGTTCAGAGATGCACCTGAATGTGAGATTCTCCTTCATCATATGGACTCTCTGCAGATTATCTCAAGGTGAGTCAAATTAATTTTCCTGTGGACAGAACTGATGGATGAATGAATAGATGGACTCAGATGACTGCATGATGATGTGATGATTGCTGGTGTTCTAATGACCGACCCACTTACTATCTAGTACCACTATCTACTATCTACCACTTACTAGCTGCATATAAGACAGGAATAATATAGAATATTCACGAATTGTTTTCATAACTTGAATTTGAAGGCAAATAATTAGAAACTTGATATTAGATATATTATTAGATATTTGATATTAGATATGTATTACATATTTATTAAATTAAACATTAACAAACTAAACATTAACAAAATGAATTAAACATTCTATTTTCATTAGTTTTATTAGTATTATTAGTTTTTCATTTTTTGTAAAAATCTGTAATATTTCTAAAATAAAATCTAAAATATGTATTGGGTGTAAGGTTTTTTTAATTTTTTTTTTTAACTTTAACTTTTTTATTGAAAAAGCATATTAAAAAAATAATGTTCTATATGTGTGTAAACCTATTTGTATTTTTTATTTGTATTTTATGTCTATCTATCTATCTATCTATCTATCTATCTATCTATCTATCTATCTACTTGATAAATCAATTTGTCCATATGTACTTTCTGTAATTTGCTGTACAGAAAAAAATTGATTAATGAATAGAAATTTTAAAAAACAGTATTTATTTTAAACAGAAATCTATTTTTTTTTTCTATTTTAAATAGAAAATTTTGTAACATTATAAATCAGTTGTAAATTATTAATTATAAATGACTGACACCTTTGATCAGTGTAATGCATCCTTCCTAAATAAAAGTAATAATTTGATTTTAAAAATATTACTGACCTCAACTTTTTTTTTTTGAAAAGTGGTGTATATATATCCATCTTCAATGGAGAAAATGCTAAGAGAAAAAAATACAGATGTACAAGATTTTTAGCAGACATATAAAAATGAGATATTGAATGTGAAACAAAGTGAAGGTTTTTTGAAGAGAAGATTTTTTGTGTGATATTGTTCAGCTGTCATGTCAAATTTCCTTCAACACAATTCTTGCAGTACTGTAGCTCATAAGCACATATTGTAGGTTTTAAAAATATATACAATGTAAAAGTAAACCCATTTATACTTTCTGTGTTTTGAAATACAAAATTCTGGTTTATTGTTCAGCCATAATGGCTTGATTTTTACTTCACACACCTGTCAAAGCTATTGTCTCTCTCTATGACATCCCTCATCGCTACAGTAATGCCCTTCAGCCGTCATCCACTCCCATTCCACCCCATTTCCTGTTGCTGTTCGTCTCTTCTGGAAACTTCCTGTTTGTGTCATGCCCCTCGTTTCCCGTTTCTCCTGGAGAAAATTCAGGTCAAGGCCCCGCCCCCTCCAGCCAGGATGATGCTGAACATCTTTAGTGATGTGGGCCCTTTTAATAGCTCAGAAACATGCTTGACATTGCCATGTGTTCTACCCATTTCTATTACATACTTACTTTGGCTTTTCCTAAAAAGGCTCCCCTAGTGATCCATACAGCAGCTGTAGAGCAGGAAAAACATGCCAGGCCAAGTTTGGGGATGGAGTATGTGATAAGGAGTGCTCAGCTTCTGACTGTCTGAGAGATGGATTCGACTGCCTCGAAGACAAAGGCACCTGCATGTAAGAAATCAACGTGAAACATGCTAATATCACATAAAACTAACCAGGAGAAGTAACTCCAGTTGTGGAGGAGGAACACAAATCTAGTAGGCCTACTGGAGTAAAAGTACAGAGACCCTAACAAAATAATACTCTAGTAGACTTGAGTATTAGTACTCAGTTTTACGCGAGTAAAAATACAAAGTACTAATACATAAGTGTTTATTTTGTTATTTTAATTTATATATTTTTACATTTTATAGCCCTACTGCTCAAAATACCTGGGGAGGGGGGCCTATCATACACTTTCAAAACATTAAAAATATATTAAAATATCAGTTTAGGTAACTGATACCTCATGTGTGCAAACAATTGAAAAAAAAATCTAAATATAACATATAGTGTTTAAAAACGAGGAAAATACAAATGCGGACATTTCCACATTCAATCATTTCATACAGACTTAAATAGCTCATCTTTTTACAGCATATTATTTCACAAACAGCTCAGTTGTGACCTAAATATGACTTTCATTTACAAGAACCTAAATCCTAATATTCGGCATCAGTAACTTACTTTTCTGACTGTCTGACTTTTCTGACTCAAGCTTCAATGACTTGTGAATTCACTGACTCGTTAACTGGAGACTCGCTCTGACCGGATCATTTGAATCAGCGAGTTGTTGACTCGAGAACACGTGCAATCCGATCAGTTCAATTCGTGAATGAATCATTCGATTCGATTCGCGAACCGATTCAACAGGTTCATTGAAAAGAATCAACTCGCGTCTCGAAGCGGGTTTCTCCAGCTCAAAATAACGAGAAACGGCGTGTTTTTAATAAATCTGGTGGAGTAAAAAGTACTATATTATGCTCTGGAATGTACTGAGGTAAAAGTAAAAGTTTCTCAAAATAAAAATACTCAGATAAAGTACAGATAGATAGGCCTACTTGAAAAATGTACAAGTACAATAACGAAGTAAAAATACTTCGGACTTGAAAAGTCGATAAAGTATTATTTGTCATAAAAAATTGTAACCACAGTTACAATGCATCAAATTACATGCCTTTAAAGAGTATCAAGCATAACAGTGCAGTTGTTACAATTATTCACGAGAACCCACAACTGATATACATATGAATTTATTGCAATGCAACACAAATATTTATAATTTTTTATATGCATGCTTGAAGTAAAATGTATTGTTTTCTCAGTTTAGGGCATGTTCAATATTGCCGAAATCATTATGACAACGGCCACTGCGACCAGGGCTGCAACAACGCCCCCTGTGGATGGGACGGGTCAGACTGCCACAAAAAACAGCACCCCGTCTGGGCCAAAGGAAGCCTCATACTGCACACTACAATCCCTTTCCAGAGGGGTCAGACCCACAACAGCTCTCTGTTATGGCCCTTAAGCACTGTCCTGCAGACCAGCGTCAAACTCAGAGGGATGGCACCTCTCCAGCCCACCACAGACCTACTTACAATGGACACCCGACAGCTCGCCGAGCTGTACGCTCAAACACCATCCTATGACAGCAATGGGTTAGTGATACTGTATCCATTTATGTTTTCATTTAAAGAGGCCATATTCTGCATTTCAAGCTTTTATTTTGTTTTTTTAAATAATAAATATTTTTAAATAATGTAGTATTGATTTTTAATTTATTTTTATTTTTTATAGTCCATGTTAATCAAGGGTTTATGCATCAAAAATATATTTTATATTTTATTTTACTTTATTTTTTATAGTCCATCTCAATTAAGGGGTTAAGCACCAAAAATACTCATAATATAAATAAACTATAAATAAACCCCTAAAAAATACCTATAAAATAATGTTAATAATATTAAGTTAAAAGGGCCATATTCTACTTTTCAGGCTTTTAAATTAAAAATTATTATATTTTATTATTTTTATTTTATTTTATTTTATTTTATTTTATATTCCATGTTAATAAAAGGTTTATGCATCAAAAATACTCATAATATAAACTGTAAAAAGCATAAAATGTAACTAAAAATAATGTAAAATAAATCATTTAAAGAAGCCATATGCTACATTTCAAGTTTTTTTATTATTTTATTTTATTTTATTTTATTTTTTATCTATAGTCCATGTTAATCAAGGGATTATGCACCAACAATACTCATGATATAAATAACCCATAAAGAAAAGGCTAAAAAATACTTCTACAATAATGTAAAATAAATAATTAAATTTTACACAGCTTTTTTCCACCATCTCGCTGCTATTATGTCTTACACTTTATTTAATTGTTTTATAGTCTATGTTAATCAAAATGTTTATGCACCAAAATTACTCATAATATAAATAAACAATTAAAAAATATATATACCTAAAAATAACGTAAAAAAAAATTAATTATTTAGTTTTGCACAGCTGTTTTCCACCCTTTCTGTGAGCCTCTCTAGGCTGTTATTGCTTTTAGATTACTTTAGGTAAATGAACTTTGTTTTGCTTGGCTAATCTGATTTAATACTTTGATTTTAAGGCCATTTCGTTTTACTGTTAGTTATATATTATTTGTGACAGCTCTTCAGTAATGATATCATACAGGTATTGCCTGTCTTTTCAATAATCAGTGGTCTGTTTTCCAAACGTGTGCTGACTGCATGTGTATTTTTTTGTATTACAGGTCAGTGTTATTCCTGCAGCTGGATAACAGACCCTGCTCCCGTCTTCCCTCCACCTGTTTCCACTATGCCATCGAGGCTGCACACTTCCTGCGTGCCATCCTGGCACAGAATCATGCCTCCTCGTTTCCCATGATCCCAGAGATCCTGGCGGCTGTGATCAGTGTACGTGGAGTCGATGAGGAAATAGGAGCCAGAGAGGAGGTGAAACTGCCAAAGGAAGAGCGCAACGGTTTGTTTTCTTTGTACTTTGCCAAAACATAAGCATACTATTCAGACACTTACAGAAAGTTTATGCAAAATTTAAATGATAATTTATTATTTACTCACTATTATTGTTTCAAACCATTATGCTGTTATTTTTCCTCCATAAGGTGTTATTTTAGTATTAGTATAATATTTTGAATTAGCATTTATTTGAGGTTTTTTTATGTTTAAGATTTTCATCTAATATTTATTTAATTTAAAAAGCCCATATTGAACATTTTAAACGTTTGTTTTACTTATTTTATGTACTTATTTAAACTAAATAATTTTTTTTTACTTTATTTTTGAATTAACTTTTATTTTATAATTTCATTTTTTTTTCATTTTCATTTTATTTTCATTTCTATATAGCTTTATATTTGTTTCAGTTTTAGTAATTTTATTACTTCATTTTTTATTTAAAGAGGCCATATTCTACATTTTAAGTTTTTATTTTACTTATTTTATTTTGAAACAAAATTTTAAGGCCATATTCTACATTATTTTAAGTTTTATTTTATTTATTTTCTTTTAAAACTAAATTTTAATAATTTAGTTATTTTATTATTTACATATTATTATAGTATGTAATATTTTTAAATGTTATTGATTGGTTGATTGATTGATTGATTATAATATTTAATTTAATTTAATTTTAGTAATTTGTAATACTGGAATGATTTGCACAAAATAGTTGTGTGTTAGTGCTTTTTAATTTTTTATTAGATTTTTAAAAAAAATTGTATAGCTTTATATTTATTTCAGTTTTAGTACTTCAGTTTGAGCTTATTTCAGCTAACTTCCAAGACAACACAAATTTTCATTTAATTATTTTTAAGTTGTTCATCTAATATTTTTTTTATTTTATTTCAGCTTTATTTCAACAAGAACAACAATGCTGTCAAACAAAAAAGGAGCAATATTTTTCTTATTTTCATAATAACCATGACTGTTAACTCTAAAAAGACAACAACAACAACAAAAAGCACCATAAAAGTAGTCTTCTGAAACAATGCAATAGCTTTGTGTGAGAAAAGAACTAAAATTTGAATCATTATTCACTAATCATCCTTCACTCCGCTAAATAAGTGTTTAAAAGTAACTGATTAACTGCAAAAGATGAGCGAGTTGTAGAGAAGTTAGTTGTGAGAAATATCTAGCATTTAGCCTCGTTTTCTTGTATTCCTGAGCATTATTTAGCTGCTAAACGTCATGTTTCAGTTCATGAAGCCTCTCCTGCCTGGATGTGGCCTGTGGTCGGTGTGGCGACGGGGCTCGGTGTGGCGGCTGCCGTGATCATCACGATGGTGTTCCTGTGGTTAAAGAGAAGAAGACAGAGACGAGAGGGAGGAGAGCGAGTGCGTCACAGATCCACGGTGACCGACACCAATAACAGCAGCAAGGCCTGGACCCGCCGCTCGGAGGAGAAAAGAAGCCGATCGGGAAGAGATAAAGACAGAAATGGGACGAAGAAAAACAAGAAAGGAAAGGAGTCAGGAAAAAGTCGTAAGGAGCCCCTGGGTGAGGATGCGATCCGTATGCGGTGAGTGTGATGTTCAAAGAGCTCGAGGGTCTTTGAAGAGTTTTCATACTGTGAGTGAGGAAACCGTGCTAATGGGGAGGAATTGTCCGTGTCCTTTACGCTGATTATAGACCCCTGAGGAAGGAACTGGACATCGGAAGTGACACCGATGTGACCCAGAGCTCCATGGAGGACATCAACAAGACCATCTGTGACCACAGATCACCAGACCAAAAACACTTCAACCACCAACAGCCCCGCATGCTGGGTGAGACCTGCTGAAATGAGGAGCCACTCACTGCCATACAGCTAAAAATTTGATTTTTCAGTGTTATTTATGTGTTTGCTCTAAAATGACAGAAGAGGGGTGTTTTTTTTTTTTTTTATCTGTGAAACCATAATTTTGGCAAAACAACCAAGTAGACGGAACAGATTACATTAAAATGTAGTTAGTAAACGTTAATTTAGTTACTCTCTCTCTCTATAATACACACACACATATATATATATATATATATATATTTATTTATTTATTTATTTTTTATAATTTTTTTTTTCATTTTGGAACAATCATTTGACAGCCAAGTAGATTCAAAAGACAGAAAACAATATAATGCAGTTAATGTGATTAATTCAGTTTTATTTTATTTATATACTACTATTATAGTATTTATTGTTATTATTATTATTTTAGTATTATTTTAAATGAGACTTTATTTATATATTTTAGTTTAGTTTATGTTTTAGTAATTTTTATGTGCTTTTTTTTTTCCTTTTTTTTTGTAATTTAGATAATATGTTAAATGAATCTGTATAAATGTATACATTATTTTTTACTAAAACATTTAAAAGTATGTAAATGCCATGTGGGGATTTCTGTGAACATTTTCAAGTGTTGATTCAAGCAAATCTTTCAACAGATTCATGTTGAAAAACTCATTTTACATCCCCAACATAACCTTTGAAAATCACGTGCATCTGAATAACATTTGCATATTATTTTCAATACATCATGAATGGTGACAGTGCTAATTCTAATCATGCATACTATTAAGCACAGAAAGGAGAAATGGGACACAGCTGCTGTGCTTCAATTGTGTTTCTCTTTCATACCTTTAGCTCCCCCTAGAGGATGGGAAAGAAATGCAGTTCCTACACCTCAAAGACCTCCAAGAAATGTGAGTTTATTTCATTTGAACAATCTGCCTGCACATTAAAAAAACGTATATTATACTACAACGCTCATGATATTTGTTATTAAAAAGATTTCTGCATGCTGCATCATTGTGCGTTCTCTCTGTAGAGCTGATCATTTGTGTTGTCCTCTCTCAGGCCGCTCCGGTGCAGTGGTGCGGTCCGGACGGCTCGGTGGTGCTGATCCGAGCTGTCAGAAGTGGGCTTGACCGAGTGGTTCTGGAGCTCCTGAGAGCCGGAGTGCCAGTCAACAACACCGACCACACGGGTAAGAGCGCCATCAACCCTTGCATGTGGAACGAGTCCCTTCAATCATAGTGGTCTTCAAGAATACATTACAGGAATAGTTTTTGCTTCCTTTGCAGTTGGGGAGTAATGTGTTTTGTCCTTTCTGGTTTTGTCTTTGTCACTGTCTCTGTCCTGAACTCCCCACTGCCTTCCTCCGTCTCCTCCTGCTGCCCTCGTGTCACTCCAGCACCCCTGATAAACACGTCTGATTCAGAACACAGTTAATGTGCTGTAGCGCCCGGTCAATGTGGAAATAATGTATTAACCTGCCATGCCTCTGTTTCTCTCTCTCTCAAAAATTTCCCTCTTTTATTGTCGCTTCCTGTTTTCCTTTCTCATAACACATTCCTGGATGCTCGCATGTCATTTTTTGGCTTCGTCCACTACTTTCTGGCCCCTCTGTGCACCACGACACGCCATTTCCTGATCACCCTTGTCCTGTTTGTTGTCAATTCCTTCTTGCATCTCTTCTCTTTCTCTCTCTCTCTTTCTCTCTCCCGTTCTCTTCATCCAGGGAGATCTGCCCTCCACTGGGCATGCTCAGTAAACCACCTCCCATTGACACGGACTCTCATTCGCTACGGTGCTGCAGTGGACTTACAGGACCATAAGGTAAAGAAAAGTCAAAGCCTTTTGTATAACCAATCAAATAAGCCAGGGTTATGTGCCATTCAGAATTTGAATTGAGGCAGATGGATGAATGGAAGATGGAACGACAGAAAGAATGATAGATAGAATGATGGATGGATAGATGGATAGATCGACAGACAGAACGATAGATAGATAGATAGATAGATAGATAGATAGATAGATAGATAGATAGATAGATAGATAGATAGAGAACAAACAAACGGTTAAATGATTTATATGTAGAATGATAGAGAGAATGAACAATAGATTGATGAATGATTCATTGTAATCCACCAATACTAATGGAATAAAACTCAATCTTTCTCTATAGGGTGAAACGGCTTTGTTTCTCTCGGCTCTCCACGGTTGCTATGACACCGCACGATTCCTGCTGCTCAACGGGGCCAATCAGGATCTGTCTGACTGTAAGGGGCGGCGGCCACTGGACGTGGCTCGAGAGGGATTACATCATCAGGTCCTCGAGCTCCTATTGGCTCACAGAGTTCACAGGGCGCCAGTTCCTCTAGATCCCGCCACTGAGGTGCTCTGGGACGATCGCACGTACGTCTATTCTCCTTGGGTCGCTTCACCTCCATGTCTACCTGGAAGAAGTGCCTCGTTTTCAGGGGTCATTAGCCACAGGGGGATGTCAACACCTCCGCCTACGTAAGTCACCTCTGCAGATGTTCCTTCAAAATCCCTTTGCAACTTTACCAACGTGATCTCATGTTTTGTTCTCAACAGTGATTGGCAGATGGGAAGAACGCAATGCTCCTCCCCCCAGAACTGGCGTCCAGCGCCCAACCAATCAGCAACAGCACTGGTCAGCCCCAGGATTCTTGGCCACCCATCTCGGCCTATCAGCACTCTCCAGGAAGTGACATCAGAGGCAGAGGACGAGGAGAGGGAGATGATCCAGGACGTTACTCGAGCAGCAACGCCTCACTTCCTGTTTCCTCAACCCGCACCTCGACAGCGTTCGTTCTCCTGTACCCAGCATGCACTGAACCGCCGTTCCAGCGGCAACCAACCAGAGTTGTCCGTAGCCATGCCAGCTGAACAAATAGCCAATGAGCATGTAGAAATAGTGATCGTGCCACACCCAAGAGAAGCAGCCAGCCAATCAGAGAGCAAAACCACAGTGAACGGCCTCAGCGCAGCTCAGATGGACTCTGAGAGGGAGAATATGAGGAACTGCAACTTCAAAATGAGTGAAAGGGTCAGTAATGAGCTCCCCGTCATCATCCAAAGCAGCATGTGAGAGAAGATCAAGAGAAAAGAATTTAGACAGCTGGAAAATGCATAAAACTGTGCTTTACAATTTCTCTATTAACTGTTAAAATAATCTAATATTAGTGGTGGAATCTCAGGAAAACTTGTCCTCACCCCAAAATCAAAAGCAATTCAAATTTGCATGAAGAAAATAAAGTCTATTTAGAACTATTTTTTAGAACTTCTTTTTGCATTTTGACATTATTTTCAGAACAATAAAGCATATTTTTCTCCTTAATTATTCCCTCATAAGTGTTATATGTTTGGATATTTTATTTTATTGTAATTTAGGGTTTACTTTAATACTACACAAAATATACAAATAAATAAAAAAAACTCTTTTCACTACAGAAATGAGAATTCGATTTTTTTTCACTACAGTAATAGGAAATTTTCATGAAAATAGTGACATCATATAATATTTGTATTACAATACCATAATGAAACCTTGATGCAAAAAATATTTTCTGTAAAAAAAAAAAAAAAAAAAAAATGTTTATATGTATATCTTAATCTTAATTAAACTAAAAATTGGCTTAATTTTCTGTAGGGATTTAGAGTATTTCTGTTGATTTAGAGTTGAAATATAGTTTAGACAGGCTCTTGACAGAATTTATGTAATTCATCCTATTATATTTTATTTAGTGCTGTCAAGAGATTAATCGCATCCAAAATAAAAGTTTTTGTTTGCATAATATATATGTACTGTGTATATTTATTATGTATATATAAAAACACATACATGCATGTATATATTGAAGAAAAATGTTTATATATTGAATATATTTATATAAATGTAAATATTTTCAAAACATATGCTGTATGTGTGTGTATTTATATACATAATAAATATACACAGTACACACATATATTATACAAAAACTTTTATTTTGGATGCAATTAACCGCAAATCGTTTGACAGCATTAATATTATTGCGTTGAATTGCATTTTCTTGCCGTCTAATCTGCTCTCCATTTTAGTTGAGGAGGGTTTCAAATGTTCATTAATGTTTTCTACAAACATTCTAAAAAAAAAAAAGAACAGTAAATATATTTAAAAAGATGTACACTCACATGAGACGAAGATTCAAGAAACATCCAGATTCCGGTGTATCTTTCACAATGGTGTCAGTGACCAAATTTTCTCGCTTTTGTAAGATGCTACTTCCATAGAGTCTGACTTGACTGAAATATCGTCCAGCAAAATATTAACAAATAACATTTCACTGGGAAATTAATCAGATTACTAAAGTAAAATGGGCTGCAAGTGCCATATTATGTTAAGTAAACATTTTTCAGTGTTAAAAATAAAGGTAAAACTGATCATTTGCTTGAAAAAATACAATATTTGAGCGCAATGATGAATGTGTACACAGACAGTCTTTATTGTAAAAGAGGTAGAGAATACAGGTGTTTCACTGTACAGAGAAAAGACAGCACTGTTGATATACTCATTCAAACGGTAAATAAAACAGCAAACACACCTCATTCATATAACTGATACATACACAAACCCAGTAAAAAAGAGAAACACACACACACACGAAAAAAACAAACAAACAATCTTTGGATTTTTCTCTATTGCCCCCTTCACCCAAGCCAATTCTATCTGAGCTTTGAATAAACAATATAGAGCAGTGATAACAATAATATAATAACTATAATGAAAGCAGTCTTAATGCAGTTTAAAAAAGTTCCCCTTTCAACACCCAGATATTGCAGTAACAATTGGTGGAAGTTGTAATGTAGTGGAAAAGTGAAAATAAAACTAAAATAAAATACATGACGGCAACTAAACGCCATGAACTCGTCCAACTCTTCTCTCTCACACAAACACATTCATTCATCCAAACGGAGAAAAGGGGCCTTATTCATGAAACAAAAGCTCAACAAATGCATAAATTGTATATATATATATACACATACACACAATTGTGTGTGTATATATGTATATATATATATATATATATATATACACACACACACACACACACACACATATGTATGCATATGCATAAACTGTAACAAAATTGTATGTAAATTAGCTTTACAGACATAAAATATATATATATCTGTGAGATATTATGACAGAAATCTGTTCTGCTCTCACTGATCTGAACGCAAAAAATTACGATTTTACAAACAATTTATTTCATGCTTCATGAATGAGGCCCATTCTTACGTAAATTACCGTATTGAATGGAATACGACAATTGTCATAAGAACAGCTTTATGAATGGTTTACATGGAAAATCTCTGCTCGTGTTTCATGAATGAGCCTCAATGTCAAGTCTGATCATGAGCTTCTAAAAACAAAATAAATGCGAAAGACTAAAACTGCATTTGGGTAGAAGAGTGACCATCATTCTTTCGTCATTCCGTGTGTCCTCCGGTATCTGAGCGGGACGCCAGCGGAAGGAGCTCATCAGTCTGAGTTGTCAGAGTGATCGCTGGCGGGTGAAGTGGCGGAGGGTGGTGTGTTCTGCTCCTGCCAGTTACCATTAGTCTGCAGACACAGAAAACTGCTGTTAAAACCAGAAAAAGAGAAGTCCTCCTGTATAGAAATCTCTAAACAAAATACTAGCATACATGCCAGAATTTAAGGCCTATTCACAGTGAGTGAAAAAAAATACTTATTATGCTGAAGATGTTATTTACAATGAACCGGCTTAAAGTTATAGTTTGGATCAACATGAGGGAGAAAATTGTTGTTCACATTGTTGTTCACATTGTACTTGAAGTTACGCAGAAGCATTCACCTTATATACTTTACATATTTTTAGTGATTTCACTGCAGAAGCCATATCGTAAATGCAATGCTTTTTTCTTTTAATAATCAAAAGCTATTTTGTAAAATGATCGATTTTTATTACTAACAAAACACTATTATCATTATATCAAGATGTATTCCTATTTAATTCAAGTGAAATATACTGTTAGATAATAATAATAATAGTAAAAAAAATAATCATTTCAACATTTATACCACACTATATTTTTATTACTAATATTTTTACTACTAGGCTAATTTATTATCATTATACTAATATATTGCTATTTTACACTTATTTAAAGCAGGTAAAATCTGATAATAATTTACATTTTTAACAACAATACACATTTTATAACAATAATAATTTAAACATTTATACAGCGCTTTTTATTATTTTTATTACTATCTACTATTTTAATTAAGAATTATTATTAATGATAATAAATAATTTTATTAATGATAATAATGTTGTAATAACGATTATTACATTATTATCATTATTATTAATGATAATAATGTAAGACCACGTATGTGCTATTAACCTTTGTTCACGTGTGAATGTTTCTCAAAAAAAAAAAAATTCATGTGCCACTTCACACGTCACTCTTGATATGAATAGGCCTTAATTATAATCAACAGAGCATGTGAATCCTTGTAAAACAGCATAACTGAGTAAAGATCACAGTGAAGTCACTTAAAAAGCGAGACTGACAGACGGCAGACACGAGCATGCATGTGATGAGCTCCTCACCCGGCTCTCTCTGGTACTATAGAGTCTTTCTGAGAAGCGTGATTGACCGTCCTACCAGAGAGAGAGAGGAAAAGGACATTTAGGCAGAGCTGCACGGCAAAGCAAACACACAAAACCACATTGTTCCCTCTCTGAACCAGTGAGATCCAAACACATGCACAGAGATGATGACATGCAGCAGGCCGCAGGAATGCTGACTGAGTTCGGGAGAGTCGTACCTGAGCCCCCATGTGATAGGGAGGCTGCTCTCCGTTCATTGGAGGAACTCCTAGGAAGCAGTCAGCTGACCCTGACAGCGAGAACGATCCTGAGCCTGGAAGAACGAGAGGTACGAGACTCAGTCATGTGTTGAAAAACCTCGCAAATGCCTTTTATACTAGAGTACTACAGTTTTATATAAATTTTAATGAATTTAATTATTAGTTAAGAAGGATTTTGCACTGTGATTCCAGCAGTATAAAGAGCATTTCTATGTGAAGAAATAAACATATACATACATTTTACTGTTATAGTTTCAATTAACATTATGCAATTAACAACAGATCCTAACAGAAAGTGATTAAACATTGTGGTCTTTGTTCATCATGCACACACACACATCAATCAAATGGAGCAAAACAAAGGAAGCAGTTATTTTAATTTTAGCAATATATATTATATTGTTATATATACACTACTGTTCAAAAGTTTGACACAATAAATTGATCAAAAGTGACAGTAAAGACATTTATAAAAAAGATTTATCTTTTAAATAAATGCTAGACTCAATTCATCAAAGAATTCTGAAAAAAAAAAGAAGCTTGAGCAGCAAAACAGCATATTAGAATGATTTCTGAAGGATCATGTGACACTGAACACTGGAGTCATGATGCTGAAAATTCAGCTTTGCATCACAGGAATAAATTACATTTTAAAATATATTCAAATAGAAAACACATTTTAAATTGTAATAATATTTCAATTTTTCAGTATTTTTGATCACATAAATGCAGCTTTGGTTAGCATTAGAGATTTACAAAGTTACAATTGTGTACAGATCCTAAACTTTAGAACAGTAATATATTTATATTGTATTGTATTGTTAAACATCTAAATATATAGTTATTGCTTTCAAACATATTTAAATCACTTTATAATTGAAATATCAATGAATCAAATTCAATGATTCAATTCAAAACTCTGATTCAAAAGATTTGTTTGCATTATCTCTGCTGCAGCAAGCTACATGTAGGTAAATGTTGCTGTTTCTTAATATGTATTAAGTCCTATATCGCTCAGAACTATTTCAAATCTCAAAAACTAGTGTGAAAATGCCCTGTTAGAGCTAAAGACTTGAACTAACCAGTGGAGTTTGGAGTGTGGGGTGATTCCTCGCTCTGTGTCGCCCCTAAGGCCGTCTTCATGGCATACAGATTGGCCTCTTCCTGGAACTTCCCAATGTTCTTCTTATAGCGAATCCTCTTGTTGCCAAACCAGTTGGACACCTGTCACGATTTCAGAGCCAAAATGAAACTGATCCATCTCTGATGACCGGACGCTCCCGTAGTGGACTGAGAGCCAGGCTCCTTTCAAACGCTCAAAAGAAAATAAGCCTATTAAATAGAGAAAATAGATCTGGTAGAGGAGCTCGTACCTGAGACATAGTGATACCGCACTGCTTGGCCAGCTCTTCTTTGGCCTCCTCGCTCGGGTAAGGGTTTGAGAGATGTGAATAGAAATACTCATTCAGGACCTCTGTGGCCTGTTTACTAAAATTACGCCGTTTACGCCTGACAAAGCAAGAAAATGTCAGTCAAAAAAAAAATTTAAATCTGAAATCAACATCTGCATGAAGAACAAACAGGGTTTCTGCAGGTTTTATGCAGATACATTTGAAACTTTTAAAGACCTTTTTAAGACCAATTAAAGAAAAATGAAGAAGCAACTTGTAGGGAACACAATATGTATGTTCTGTCAAATGTCTAAAGATTCTTAAATCAAGATACATTTATTTGAGAAGAAAAATGACATAAGATAAGAAGTCTTGTTTTCTGTGAAACTGATCAAAATGAACCAAGTTTATGACTAAAACACAATCAAATATATGCCGACGGGCTCAGAAAAATCGATTTAATTCAAAGGCGAAAACAAGTTTTCATTCCCCACTGACAGATATTTGTTCTTGTTTTAAGCATGAACTCACTTAAATTTGTTCAGTCTTTCAAGACTTCTTGAGTAAATGCATCCTGATTATGTATTGGAAAACAAAAAAGCACTAAAAGCAAAGATGTAATATCACAAAATGCCTTTTAATCCCACCTTGCATCCAGAAAGCGTGAGCGCAGTATCATGACCGCTTCACAGGTGCTCTGTTTGAGCTGCGTCTGAATGGAGCTGAACTTGCGGTGGATGATGGCCACCATGCGCTCGATCTCACGCGGAGACACGGGCCGGGTGCGAGACTGCTCCCTCAGCAGGTTCATAACATGGGTTGTGAACTCACTGCAGGCCTGGAAACAGCAATGAGGTTAGAAAGCAACTCCTTTCTGTCTGAGGACACTCAGAACCTGTGTCTTCCTATGTCAGACACACATTTTTGTCCTCACTCAAAGACAAATGCTGTGCAAACAACAGATCAAGATATATTTCAAGCTCAATAAAGTGCAACAGTCAGGTTCCAGAAGTAAGAATCTCATTCATTTTCTCCATAGAACAACTGATTTTAAGTGAGACAACTGAACAACTGATTTCAAGTAACTTATTAAGTGAGACCTACTGTGAACTATGAGATTATTAATCAATGGTATATGCTTTCGTTGATTCATCGTATTTTTTATATAATCATGTTCAAAAGTGGAATTCAAACTACTTAAAGTGGAACTCAAACTACTTAAATATTTGTATGCATAATATCCTTATTTTGCAATAAAATTAATATATAGTTTCTTTATATTTAATCAACATCTTTAAATCAATAGTTCTTGCAGCTCTCTTCCTCATTAAAGTTGTTAATCTTGTCTTCTGTCCAATTTTTAAATAATTTTTGCTTAAAATCAAAGTTTCAATGTTGTGATCCACCTCGCAGCTGGTTGATTGGTTCACTTTTTTTTTTAACTCAAACTTTTTTTACTTTTTACTTTTTTATGTGAAAAAACGAATGAGAAAAATACTTCCAGAAAGAAAGCTGCTAAAAAAAGTGGGCGTGCACTGCTGCACTCTATTATTGTGATGCAGCATTCTGGACCAATGAGATTTCGCTGTGGGCGTGGCTACACAGCACAATGGCAGCATTATGTACCTGCTCGTATTTTTCCATCTCTGTGTGGTAAATGTTCCGAATTTGGCTCAACTTGCTTTTATAGTCGGAGTGCTCCAGTGAGCTGTCAGGTGACATCCCGCCAGAGCTGGTCGCGGCAGAGACCGCGGCGGCGGCTCCGCCCCCCTTCTCTGGACCGGCCACACCTTCGGCCAGCAGCATGTTGTCCAATCGCACAAGCTGTGGGTCTGGAGGCTCCTCCTCCTGAGCATTTCTCATGGAAAGACCTGCAAATAAGACATTTATTCATTAAAGGATTCATCCATTCACTGATTTTCAAGCAGCTTTGTATTGTTGCAGTGTCGGTAGTATAAATAAATGAACATTGTGTATTGTTTTTATGTGTTGCTGCAACTTTTATGAAATCTACAGATTGTACTTTTACATTTTTGTATCCCTGCTCAGGTGTAGTCTGATCGAACCCAGTGCATTATGGGCAATGAAGTGTTTTTTTTTTTCACCACAGCCCCTTTCCTCTAGTCATGTATCATGATTCAAAAATAAAAATTACTCCTTTAATATTCACCATGTTTACTTTTAATAATGCAGATGCCTAATTGTACAACACTGGTATTAGTACTTCAAATGTAAGAAATTCTGCATGTGAATAGTATGCATAACAATAAAACAGATTAACAGATATATAATAAAATATATAATTATACAAACTGTACTGTAATGACTGTTTATTTGAAGGCAATACCAAATTATTTGTCTATGTTCATGCTGTAAACTATTTTTGGGTTATTAAACTTTAAAGCAGAAAGTAAATAAGATATTCAAGACCCATTTTTCTTAAAACTAAATTTGGGTTAACTTATTTAAAACCCTTTTCAAGGGTGTCAACATTATATCAATTTTCTCAGAGGAGCAGAGATAGTACAAGCCAATATGTTTGATACTGTAATGGCAGTCAATGACCTACAAGATAAATATGAATTTGAATTCATTTTAATTTATTCCCAGGAGCAACACAAGGTTAAGTGCTTCAGTCAAGGGCAAAACATTAAGCAGGATGACTTATTTTGACAGTTCCTGTGTCATCACTGTTTAACATTGCAACCACCCTAAGTACTGCTTTATTCTATTACACATAGTCTGATTCGGAGAGATATGATTTTTATTTATATACTTTACAAAATGTTTCAAGACAGCACTGTGCAATAAACAGTGAATAGTGCAGGGCAGTACTGTATGATTAATGGCACACTGCATGCAATACCACGGGCTGTAAGGGAGCGTGCCAAACCACGGAAATTAAAAGACTCCATTAGGCACAACGCCATTTAATTACTAACCATCACAGTAAACATTTCAGTCCTCTTATGGGACTTCCTAAACTTAGTCTTCACACAAACCAATTTTTTTTTTTTGCGCAATTATTACTAGCTCAATTCTTGCATGCAAATAATAAGATGCTGCATGCAAATAAAAAGATTTGTGTTGATATACTGGACGGTTATTTAGCTTCTCATACAAGCCAATTACGACTGTATTGTTGTACTGATATCCTAATGCATGCAAATGTGGTATCACATGCAAAAAATAGGGTTTGAGATAATATCGCTAAAACAGTGCTGAGAAAAATTTTCATTTGGCACTCAGGAACTGCAAATGTGGTCTTTAGACAAACCAGAAACCATTTGTTATTGGTGTGCTTATTGTGCTATTTTAAAAATTTTAATGCATGCAAATAATTTAGAATAACATGCAAATAACACGGTTTGAGACTGTTTTTTGGTATAAGATAGCTATTATTATTAAAGAGCAACTTCAATTTTTAAAAGCTGCAAACCTGGGCAACCCCATAATCATTATGCTATTGTTGAGTAAAAAGTGCTGTTTTAACGTTCAAATCATGCAAAACTGCATGCAAACGGCAGGGTTTGAGAATAGATTTATGAGCTAGAATAAAACATAAATGGTTATTAAAGAAATAATGTTAAAATTATTGTATTTTTATGAGGTATTTTTACTCTCTGGCTTTGTTCTTGCAGAACATGGCGCCTGTGCCGAATCCAATGCCAACTTTTAAACCAATTATAAAGTTGCAGTTATGTTATTTAGCACTTATAAAACAAAATGCATGCCCATTACTCACCAGTTTTCTCTTTAATTTCGCACAGGACGCTGAATAAAGCCGGTTTCATCCGATGACAGTTTAAAGCGTGTTTTCTGTCACCAAATAACAAACAAAAGTCAGTTAGCCAACATTAGCATGCTACCGATGTAACAGTGACAGCAAGACTCGCCTTAAATATATAAAGGCTAAAATCACAACCTCCCTTTATATATACATTGATTTTTATTTATTTATTTATTTATTTACTGTATTAAATCCTTATTACCCATTTCGAGTCTCCTGACACATTAGCCTTTCACCTTAGCTTCAGGCAGAGATTTGTGTTTTTGTGAAATGAATAAAAATAAAGTTACTCCTGTAATAAGATAAATAAAAAATAAATAGATTTATGTACATCCAATAGCGAATCGTTATTTTGCAACGTATATATTGCAAAATTTAAGAAAAAGAGTTTGTTTGAAGTCAAGAAAAACGTAAACAATAGCAGCTAAGCCCGTGAACTTCAGCACACATTCTAATAATTGTTTTAACAGTAATAACATTTTACATTTTAGGCCTTGTTGAATCAAACAAAAGTGTATTTAAGTGGATTAAAGGCGAAATTATGTCATTAAAAAGGTTAGACAACAGATTATACTATGTTTTAGCATAACCTTGTCTCACGCGACCGTTAGCTGAATGCTAAACTTGTAACGTTAAGTTTTCAAAGAAATAATTTAAAATAACTCACTTTGCTTGAGCTTCGTCTAAACTTTGGTCGGTAATCGTCATGATCTGTTGCAGGATATCTCCAATGTCTCGGCGGTTGTCGTGTCCATTTTCGGTGCCTTCGAGGCCCGCGGGGTCTCCACCGGGGCGGTGTTGAGAAGGCGGGTGCACCGGGTTATGGGGATGCATTCCCGGGTGGACATTCAACCCGAGACCGCGGCTTGCGCTGGGCCCGTTGCCTGTGATGGGCTGCTGTGGCTGCAACATCCTGAGCAGCAGGCTACATTAATCTAGATGAGTGTGTGTGACTGTGAGTGAGTGTGTGTCCATGCATCACCACACTGGAGTCCCCTAGCGATTGACACATAAAAAACGTGCCCTTGCATGGAAATAGACGTTCTGCAAATGCAAAAGTCAAGATATGAGTACATTGTGACCACGCAATCCTATTGCATGGGTCAAAAACAGTATGAAAACACACAGAGATGAAATTAAATGACACCTCATCTAACCAAGTCCATGAAACGTGTGGATTTTTACTTCCAGGAAAATGTAACCTAAATGCACAAATATGGAGAAGTCCAGGGGTTTTGTGAATAAATCTCTCAAAACATGTCAGGAACATGTTCAGTTTGCATTTCATACCAAAAATAACAAAATAAATTAAAAGGAAATGTAAATGTGATTATGCTTTAATTTATGCCAATTTAAAGAAGAAAAAACATTTTATTTATTACATTTTATTACAGTAATGATATGATATGAATTATAAATGGAATTAAAAACGTATTCAAATTTTTTTTGATGGAAATGGTAGAAACTGGCTTAATTATAATTAAAATAATTAAGATAATATAGATAAAATAATCTACTTAAAATAAGTTTATTCGTTTTCTTATTTATTTGTTTATTTGTTTGTTTGCTTTTAAGGGTGAAATGTGAACTCTGGTCGTGTTCTTCACCATTTTCATGATATTCACTCATTTATTAAGACACAGTTTTACTTCTAAATTATGAAATGTGATATTCTTGCATGTACTGAGTTGCTAAACATATACAAAATTCCTTTCTGCAAGTGCATAGTTTACAAGTCATCATGTCACGGCCTGGAGGCTTTAGGTCTGCAGTGTAATCAACAGGGGGAGAAACAGGACATGTTTCTTGGTGCTAAATGGCACATGAATGTCAAGTATCTTATTTTTAAATTCTAGACACTCAATTGTCTTCTCCTCTATGCTCAAGTCTTACTCCATATCACCAAGTCTAACTTCTCGTTTTGCTGGTAGTCAACAGGAAATCTGCAAAACCACAGACTGTGTTAGACAAACAGGCCACCAGTTTCAACATGCAACACTTTCAGAGCTGTTGAGCGTCAGCAGCACACATTTCCCATACATATGATTATAAAATAGTTTAGCATTTGAATAAAAGTGGGTTTAAAGGGAGCAGATTTCATCATGCACTTCTATAGTACATTTCCATACGTGAACCTATTCCACTAGTTAAACTGAAACGGGCCAGATAAATAGGGGTGGATCAGGGCCATAAGAGAGGAACAGGAAGAGACAGAGCAAGCAGACTGTGAAACAGTGAAGTTGTCGATGCATCGTGTCAGCTTTTAGCTCTTTTCAGATTCGTTTGTGAGAAACAGTCAAAGTTTAGCCGAGATATGTGGGAGTTAATGCATGTTCGTACACGGAGGTGAGATGCATGTGGGCTTTACTTGACATTCTGCTGAGAGGACCTCATTTTAACTCGTCTAAGGTTCAGAAGGTAAGCAGGGCCGAAAAAATGTCACCCACTATCGTCAAAATAAGCACAGTTATATGTTATAACTATATTATAATAACTATGTTGTGTGCTGAAAACGTTTTATCTAAGATTAGTTGTCATATGTCATGTTCTACCACAGACTACGCTTTGATTGATAGATAAAACGTGGCATTATTAATGATAAGCATACTTTAGAGACAGTATATGCTGATTACTTGCATGACTGTTCAGTGTCTCTCAATGTCTCGACTTGTTCAATATATGGAAATGAGGGATCTCTAACTTCATACTTTTTTATAGGCTCTCATATTTTCTTCCATGGAGAGCTCAGCAGAAGCTACGATGAACTGCTCAGAGGTCAAAGTTGAAACCTCGGTGGACAAGCAGTTGGAACCTCTTCTCATTCTCGAAGAGGGGGATGAACCTTCGGATGTGATAAACAACATAGAGAGAGGAAGGACCGTACTGAGAGTTAGGACGACTGATGAAAACACAAAAGATGACATTAGAGAAGCCACAGAGGGAAGTTCACATGATCACAACAATGTCCAAGTAGGAAAAGGTGAAAGTGAAGCAATGCAGGCAGACATAGATGAGGACAGGAATGTAACTCTGGAAAGTCAACGAGAAGAGAAGGTGGAAGATCACGCGGAGCGTGAAAATATTGCGAAAACGGACAAGGGATCATCAGACGGGACGGCTGCAGGACCAGAGAAGATGCTACAAGCAGAGACTCAAGACAAACCAAGCGCTCAAGCAGAAGTAAAGCTGCGGCCCAAAGACAGACTCAGCCCTGACGATGCAAAACTAATGGTAAAGTTTAATAATTATCCTAAATTTAATAGTGTGTCTAATTGCATTAAGAAGACACCATGAAATGGCTTGACAAGTGCAGGCTTCTTTCCAGCGTTGATGTATTTCCTATTGAATCACTAAGTGGGTGGGACCTTTGAAGTTCTCATCGTTTTTAGTTTTAAGCCAATAGGTGTTAGTTACAGCTAGGAAATTTTAATTCTAGAAATTTGAATAATTTTATTATAATAAATTATATTATAATAATTTATTATAATAAATAAATATTTTATTATTTCATTATTTATTATATTAGCATATAGACTACTTTTCAAAAGTTTGGTGTTGGAGTTTAATGTTTTTATAAAGTAAAAACTGTAATGTTGTGAAATATTATTTTAAATTAACTGTTATCTGTCTGTGTACGTTTTTAAAAATGTAATTTATTCCTGTGACGCAAAGCTTATTTTCAGCATCAGCATCATTACTCCAGTCTTCAGTGTCATATGATTCTTCAGAAATCATTCTAATATGCTGAATTGTTGCTCAAGATTTCTCATTCTTATCAATGTTGAAATCATTTGTACTGCTTCATATTTTTATGGACACAGTGATACTTTTTTTCAGGATTCTTTGATGAATAGAAAGTTAAAAAAGACAGGATTTATTTAAAATAGACATTTTATGTAGCATTATACATGCCTTTACTGTCATTTTTTTATTATTTTAATGCACCCTTGCTGAATAAAAATATTAATATAATAATAATTAAAAAACAATAACCTTCATAACTCCAAACGTTTGACCAGTACTGTAAATGAGCTTCAAAGCCAACAGGCATGGACTAATATTATTTAAAAAGCTTCACATAATGACACAGATTGTTACTTTATTTGTCATGGGATTAGAAAGCCTTTTTGTTTTCTTCAAAATTTTTAATTTTCCAAGTATTTGGAAATTTTCTTTTAAAAGGAATTTACAAAAATACAAAAGTTTAGTCCTGAAATTTGTAAACTGACACATCCCATTATTTATTAAGAATTTAAAACCAACATTATATGTTAAGTGTATGCCACTTCTGTAATATTTCTATTATATATGTAATATTCTTTATGAGTGAAAAATTGTATTCATCAAGAAAAGGGCCTTGACTTTATCCTTCAGGAACTGATTGTGTTAAGGAGACACTATTACTTTTCTAAGCAATCTGACTTTTGGAAATTAAGCTGTATCAGACACTTATGGATGGACTCTTTTGAATTAAAGGGATATTTCACCTAAAAATGAAAATTCTGTCACCATTTGTTCATCCTCGCGTCATTTCAAACCTGTACGAGCTTCTTTCTACATTTTGAAGCATGTTGGTAACCAAACAGTTGGCGGAGGCCACTGACTTCCATAAATGGAAAAAAAATACTATGGAAGTCAGTGACTAACAATAACTGTTTGCTTACCAGCGTTCTTCTGAATATCTTCTTTTGTGCTCCGCAGAAGAAAGAAGCTCATACAGGTTTGGAACAACATGAGGTGGAGTAAATGATGACAGAATTTTCAGTTTGGGTGAAAGGATTTGATATGATGATGATGATGATGATGATGTGCTCAGGTTCACAGGATATCTCCAGATTTCCCAGACGCTTTGTGTGATCTGTTGTTCACGTTACAAGAGGGCCGGCGGCTCAATGACCAGCGCTGCTCGTTCCGTCTGGAGCACCGCAGGAGATGTTACTCAGAGCCCAGCACACCTCGCCACAGCCAGAGAGGTGAAGAGACACAATCTGAACGCATTTCCTCACCATAATCACAGACAATAACGCGACACACAGGGCTCTCATGAACCGTGTCTTTCCATTCAGTGGTGTTCTCCTCCATGACGTCCCTGCAGAAGGAGGAGTTCTTCGATTTGTTGGCGACCTCTCAGGGTCGTCGGCTGGATGACCAGCGAGCAGAACTCCAGAACGTTCCCTCTGCCCCCCCACCTCCGCTGCCCAAAGCCAAACAGAGGAAGAGCAGCTGGAAGATCCCAGAGGTCACCCGGACCGTTCCCACGCAAACACCCAAAGAGGACTTTTACAACATGATCGTCAACTCACAAGTGAGCGCTGCTGAGATGCTGTTTAGCACTGCTGGAATACACACATATGACCAAGCCTGTACCTGGCATGCTTGTCTTTGTGTCAGGAAACTTTTCTTTTCTTTCTGCTAACTTCACTTATGACAGGGGTTTTCAAACTTCTTGATGCCAAGGGCCCCAAATATGATGATCCTCTTATGAGGGACCCCATTCCAAATATATTACATAGGCAGCTGTATATGTGCAAAAAGGCACAGTTAAACTGTGCGAGAAAAATTGTAAACATGATTTTAGATTTTTTATTTTTTCAAAAATAAATAACTGTTTGTTTGTTTTTTATTATTTAATTATATAATAAAATATATAATAGTATATATATATATATAATATATATATATAATAGTTAGTTTGTTTGATTGATTTTATTTCTTGCCATTAAAAACTCTGGTTGTCAAAAGGCACAAAAAGACATAATTAATATACTTATATATTAATACTTATCATTTCTGGTCAGTAATATCAAATCTGTAAAGTTTTTTTTTTTATTTAAAATTGTTAATTTGTAAAATTATTATTATTATTATTATTATTATTATTATTATTATTATTACTACTACTACTACTACTACTATTAATTGCAACATGTTTATGATTAATATCATAATGTATGGTCAGTAATGTCAAATGGGTAAAAGCGAAAGTTTTTGATTTCTAAAATTATCATTATTATTGTGTTCACTTTTTAATAATAATAATAATAATAATAATAATAATAATAATAATAATAATAATAATAATAATAATAATAATAATAATAATCCTTTATTATAATATAAAAATTATATATATTTTTTTAAATCACAAAACGTTTATAATCAATATAATAATTTTTGGTCAGTAATGTCAAATTAGCAAAGGCTAATGTTTCTGATTTCTAAAATAATTATAATTATATATCATTATATTAAAACGTATTATTATTATTATTATTATTATTAACAATAATTTCAAAATGTTCATGATTATTATAATAATTTATGGCCAGTAATGTCAAATTGGTTAATGTTTTTGATTTCTACAATTATTATTATTGTATTAACTTTTTAATATTACTACTACTCTTACTACTAATTATTATTATTTATAATATTAAAAAGTGTTGTTGTTTTTTCTTCTTTTTTTAATCACAAAACATTTATAATCAGTACAATAATTTCTGGTCAGTAATGTCAAATTGGTAAAGACTAATGTTATTATTAATATATTTATTATATAATTATTATTTAAAAAGTATTATTATTATTATTATTAATGGATTTATTTTTATTTTGCCAGGCCCAGGGGCGGCTGGAGGAGCAGCGCAGTGCAGCTCCAGGACCGATGGACGATGAAGATTTCTTTTCTTTGTTGCTGAAGGTCCAGGGCGGAAGAATGGATGAACAGAGAATGGAGCTCAAGCCTGTTCATTAATAGATGCTATGATGAGCTGAGAATCAAACGGGAGGTTCCTGCTTTACTGGGTCTGTTACAGTGTGTGAGTTTATCATGGTAGACTCTTTCCTGTCCAAATTACTATAAAGATCAGACTACCAGTATAAGAATACTTGCACTACTTCTCAACATTGCTACATTCACTGCGCTTGAACTCATAGCTCGATAATGAATGGAAGAGTCACAGAATATCTCTTGCTTTATAGATAAAAGTCATTTGAAGGATCTCTGCCTCTTTCTGTTATGTATATGCAAAAATATGGAAATAAATGTTTAAATGTGAATTATAAAGTTTACTTTTATTATGAGAAGATATGTAAACTCAAGAGCACAAATGAAACATTTCTCAAGTCGTAAGATTTAAGCAAGAAATCTTAGTAAGATTAGTAAGATTTAACCAAGAAGTTCCACTGTTTTACATCCCAGATTCAGCCACTAGATGGCGACGGACACTAGCAATTTTAATCTCACTTGAGTTTCATAAAGAAACCACATACTGCAAAAAAAAAAAAAAAAAAAAAAAAAATTATATATATATATATATATATATATATATATATAAATAAAATTTGTAAAATCATATATTTTAAATATATCATAAATACATTTTATCAGCCATATAGCCATATATTTTGGGTTCAGTTTTTAAAATATATTTTGTAAAATATATATTTTTTTGCCATATGGGCCTTTATATTGAGGAATATTAAGTATTATTTTAGTGTATGATCAGTAATGGTGTCCACTTATAATACAGTACACTAGGCCCAAAAACTATTTGTACATTTAAAAATATATAATAAAGATTATAGCTGTAGATAATAAAATAGGACAACAAATGGCATTATTTTACAGAAAGATATTCAAGAAAGCACATTTTTCAAACAAAACATTTCTGAAAAAAGAACTTTGTTAGGCTTTAGATCTTAAACCCAATACATATAGTTTTCAAAGACAAAAAAAAAGAGTTTTGAGAGGCATGAGGAAAGGTGAAGGCCTCTTCTGTGAGTCAGAGCTCACTAAATTCCCTGTTCTTTAGTGATGGAGGTGAGCAGACGTGAAAGCTAATGAGAGCACAGGGACACGAGACTCTGACTTCAAACTAAAGCATGTGGATTGAACACGCGCTGAAGGTCACACATGATGTTCCGCTTCACTGAGGGAGAGCGCGATACTTGTCAGGTGTTGTTCACAAATCACCAGCTATACTGTTAACATTGGTAATTAGCATTTTTCATGCCTGGTTTTACATGAGCTTCCCCTGCGGCGATCAGGTTTGTGAACATGACACTGCCTGCGCATTACCAGCAATTTGTGCTCAATTACAAGATCATGAGGCAAAAAATGTTTGCATGCAAAAAAGGTGGCATGTCAATGTGCACAGATTCTGGAAATGCTTTCAGTTTAATGCAATGTAAAATGTAATGCTTTCAATAAGTTCAGTTATATATATATATAAATAAATATATATATATATATATATATATATATATATATATATATATATATATATATATATATATATATATATATATATATATATATAAAGATTATATATATATATATATATATATATATATATATATATATATAAATTTATTATATTAATACGTATAATTCTAATTATATTATAATATTATACTACAAGTATATTAAATAAATTAGTACATTATATATATATATATATATATATATATATTCATTATTAATTTATTTAAAAACACATAATATATAAAATAATCTAAAATGATATTATGAATTCTAAATGAATTTAAATGTAAATAAATCAATAAATAAATGTATTGACTATTGAATAAATAAGCATATATGAATGAATATATATTTTATTTTAGAATTCTTAATGAATTTGCATTGTAAAATAATGTATAGATTGAAAAATAGACAAATAAATAATTTACCAAGTCATTAAGTGACATGTTTTTTATAGTATACTGTATAATATATTATTATTAAATAATATTCATAATATTATTTATATTATGTGTTTTTGATTGCTGTTAATGGCAGTATTTTCACTGAAACACTAAGAGAGGAGGTATTACACATTTCCTCCACTGAATGCTGAACTCTGAAAGCTCAGACTGAATTCAGTCTCTGTAAGAGACAAACAGCTGTTCTTTATGAGCCACAGTCAGCGTTTGCACTGAAGATATAGTCTTGTAGTAAACAAGAGCGTCAGGCCTGAGCTCGCCTCCTTGACCCTCTTTGACCTCTCCACTCACCTGTGACCTCTGCTGCGTCCCGCAGGGCTCTGGATTTATGACGGCCCAGCTCGGGATTCTCTGCGTGACGCCCGGCTGCAGAGAGAGTCAGTAGGGTGTTATAAATGCATTAGAATGAGTTTTCTGCTTTAGCATGCACAGTTTTATTTATCCTTTTGAAATGTCACTGGCTCTGCATGTATTATCACACTGAAACAAGCTTAATCAAGCACAACAATATCTGTGCCAAATTTATTTAGCTCTTTAAAACTGCTTTATTAAACCGGTCCTGCATGCTGATCGCTCAGTACAGCATTACAGAAATGTAATCGCTGATTTTACACCTTCCTGGGAAATACTTATTTACACTTATGAAAATATTTCAACGTTTTCATGAAAATATGAATGTATATAAATAATATATATAAATTAACTGTCAAAGATATACATAGAAATACATTGAAATACAATGAATTTGCTCAAAATTGTGAATATTATTTTAGAAATATTATTGTATAATAATTAACTATTATAAAATGCATATCATTTTATTATTTATTTTATATCTAATAAATTATTTTATCATTAAAAAATATAAAATAAATACGTATATAGGAACATGCCACTTAATGAATTTGCTTGGTAAGAAATATATGAAAAAAAAATTACAAATTATGTTTTACAAACTATGTATTATCTATCTATCTATCTATCTATCTATCTATCTATCTATCTATCTATCTATCTATCTATCTATCTAGAATTTGCTTGGTAAAAATCTATGAATAAATTATTATATTATATTATATTATATTATATTATATTATATTATATTATAATTATATTATAATACTATATTAGAAATATATTATTATTTATTTATTATTACTTATTATATAAATGAATTATAAATAATTACATAATAATTATCTATGATACAATATTTATTATTTTATTATTATTTGTGATTGTATATATTTATATGAAAACACATTCCAAAAAAAAAAAAGAAAAAAGAAAAAGAACCTGCACCACAAAAGGAAAGAAATAAAAATGTATAAATCCAGATCATGTTGAGGTCAGAGTTGTGAAAATCCAATCATTCATCTGAGATTGTTTCCTGTATCAGACAGTGATCAGATTACAGTTTTATCTGCTCTTGTTCTGGACAAATGGACTCGTTCTGGCCTCATCCAAACCCCCGCATCAGTCCGATTCATCTGAGCGTATCTTCTGAAGTCCAAAATAACTGTGGGTTGTGCTCACGGTCGAGGAGGCTCTTACAGATGCTTCATGTTTCCTCAAATTAAAGAAATCTGTTGCAGGAAGATTAGATGGCCCTGAACATGAGCACGCTTTCTGACAGAGCCTGTCAGCGGCAGCTGTGTTTCCTGAACCAAACCTGATTATGATTTATTGCCGTATTTGTGTGAGATGAGGAAACATGGACTCAGTATGGTTTCTTCTAAACAATGTCATTAGTTTTTGCATAAATACAAGCACAACCAGAGAAATCAGCACCAGAGACTGTATCAGACTTTAGCATAAAACACACACAAAAAAGCAAGAGTATCAATACCAAAAAGGGGTTTTTACTGTTATGTGTTGATATTTTTATTATTATTATATCTCAGTCTCAATATCTATTATACTATCTCAGTAGCAGGGCATGCTGTCACATGTTTTCAATAAACACTTTTGCTGGACAATAACCATGGAAAGTTCAAAAAGTCTTTGTATGTCACATCATATATGACCCTTTAAATTACAAATATAAATATTAGTATATATTGTATTAACAATAAATACAAATATATTATACATTACAGGTGCATCTTAATAAATTAGAATGTCGTGGAAAAGTTCATTTATTTCAGTAATTCAACTCAAATTGTGAAACTCGTGTATTAAATAAATTCAGTGCACACAGACTGAAGTAGTTTAAGTCTTTGGTTCTTTTAATTGTGATGATTTTGACTCACATTTAACAAAAACTCACCAATTCACTATCTCAACAAATTAAAAAAACAAAAAAACAAAAACAAAACATTTTTAGTGAATTGTTGGCCTTCTGGAAAGTATGTTCATTTACTGTATATGTACTCAATACTTGGTAGGGGCTCCTTTTGCTTTAATTACTGCCTCAATTCGGCGTGGCATGGAGGTGATCAGTTTGTGGCACTGCTGAGGTGGTATGGAAGCCCAGGTTTCTTTGACAGTGGCCTTCAGCTCATCTGCATTTTTTGGTCTCTTGTTTCTCATTTTCCTCTTGACAATACCCCATAGATTCTCTATGGGGTTCAGGTCTGGTGAGTTTGCTGGCCAGTCAAGCACACCAACACCATGGTCATTTAACCAACTTTTGGTGCTTTTGGCAGTGTGGGCAGGTGCCAAATCCTGCTGGAAAATGAAATCAGCATCTTTAAAAAGCTGGTCAGCAGAAGGAAGCATGAAGTGCTCCAAAATTTCTTGGTAAATGGGTGCAGTGACTTTGGTTTTCAAAAAACACAATGGACCAACACCAGCAGATGACATTGCACCCCAAATCATCACAGACTGTGGAAACTTAACACTGGACTTCAAGGAACTTGGGCTATGAGCTTCTCCACCCTTCCTCCAGACTCTCGGACCTTGGTTTCCAAATGAAATACAAAACTTGCTGTCATCTGAAAAGAGGACTTTGGACCACTGGGCAACAGTCCAGTTCTTCTTCTCCTTAGCCCAGGTAAGACGCCTCTGACGTTGTCTGTGGTTCAGGAGTGGCTTAACAAGAGGAATACGACAACTGTAGCCAAATTCCTTGACACGTCTGTGTGTGGTGGCTCTTGATGCCTTGATCCCAGCCTCAGTCCATTCCTTGTGAAGTTCACCCAAATTCTTGAATCGATTTTGCTTGACAATCCTCATAAGGCTGCGGTTCTCTCGGTTGGTTGTGCATCTTTTTCCTTCCACTCAACTTTCTGTTAACATGCTTGGATACAGCACTCTGTGAACAGCCAGCTTCTTTGGCAATGAATGTTTGTGGCTTACCCTCCTTGTGAAGGGTGTCAATGATTGTCTTCTGGACAACTGTCAGGTCAGCAGTCTTCCCCATGATTGTGTAGCCTAGTGAACCAAACTGAGAGACCATTTTGAAGGTTCAGGAAACCTTTGCAGGTGTTTTGAGTTGATTAGCTGATTGGCATGTCACCATATTCTAATTTGTTGAGATAGTGAATTGGTGGATTTTTGTTAAATGTGAGCCAAAATCATCACAATTAAAAGAACCAAAGACTTAAACTACTTCAGTCTGTGTGCACTGAATTTATTTAATGCACGAGTTTCACAATTTGAGTTGAATTACTGAAATAAATGAACTTTTCCACGACATTCTAATTTATTGAGATGCACCTGTATATACATATAATATATAAATATATTATAATTACATATTATATTAAATATCTATAAAATATATAAATTAATTGTCAAAGATATAGATAGAAATACATTTCAGAAACATGCCATTTAATCAATTTGCGACGGAAAAAAAAATGGTATGTTTCTCTTAATGTGGATTTGTAAATAAATGTATATTAATGTTATATGATAATTAACATTTACAAATATAAGGCAGAATTGTCAAAGTCCAGCCATTGATCTGAGACTGATCAATCTATCAGAAATGTGTTGATATTTTTATTATATCCCATTGTGACAATGCCCCGCTACTGGGGCATGTTGTCACAAAAACTTAACATGTTCAGTTCTTTTTTTGCTGGATATGACTCTTTGAATTGCTCTCTGAAACAGAACTCAATTTTTTTGTTTGTTTATATTCATAAAGGAAATCTGTCCTCCCCATGGCAACAGCGGTGATCACCTATCAGTAATATATTCCATACGTAGATATTAATCTGCTTTTTTGTGAGGTATTTGATTGGATTTCCTGCGGTGTTATGGCCTGCTGATATCCCATCATACTGCAGGCTGTTTTTGATGAAATCCTCAGTCTGGCGCTCTGATGTCTGGCTGACGGAGGCCGCGGTTCAGGTTATTGTCGGGTCTCTGTGTCAAAACCACACAGTAAATCTGCAGAAATGAAAGCTCCTGCCGCTTATTTACATGTCTCTGAATTGATCACAGGCAGATTTATGTGAACACAGCTGCTGATTTACTGCAGGAATGCTCCAGATATTTGCTCTGCTGTAGTCTGGATGCAGCTGCTGTGTGAGAATGACTGGAAAATCCCAGTTCAGTTTCTGAGTTTGCATTAAGATTTACTAACTGCATATATTGTCTATTGACTAATATATTCCAAATATATATTGAAAACAGTGTTCCTTAATGAAATAACTGATTTTTTTAAATATTTTTCTTCTGTTTCAACTGTCAATTACCAGAATAAATTTTAAAGGTAACACTTTACAATAAGGTGTCATTTGTTAACATTAGTTAATCTATTAACCTACATGAAAAACTATGAACAATGTATTTATTACACTATTTAGTAATCTTTGTTAATTTCAGTTAATGAAAATACAGCTGTTCATTGTTTACTCATGTTAGTTCACAGTGCATTAACTAATGTTAACAAACACAACTTGTGATTTTAATAATGCATTAGTAAATGCTGAAATTAACATTAACTAAGATTAATAAATGCTGAAGAACTATTATTCATTCTTAGTTCATGTTTACTAATGTTGTTAACTAATGTTAACTAATGAACCTTATTGTAAAGTGTTACCATTTTAAATTATATTGTATAATTTTTAGTATGAATTACCCATAAATACAAGATATGGGCCAGAAATATTAGATCATATTAATAATTGGTAACACTTCACAATAAAGTCTCATTAGTTAACATTAGTTAATGCATTAACATCAACTAACCATAAGCAATACATTTGTTACACTATTTATTAATATCTATTAATACTGGTTAATAAAAATACAACTGTTCATTGTTAGTTCAAGTTCATTAACTAATGTTATAAGATACAAACATTTGAAATTGACATTAATAAAGATTTATAAATGATTTGGAAGTATTTTTCACTGATGGTTCATGTTAAGTAGTTAATGTTAACAAATGTTAAACAAATGTTATTGCAAAGTGTTGTAAACGTCATTATATTTAATTACTTAACATTTTATTGCTCTAATTTACAGAAAATTCCACCCATATTTATTTAAAAAGAAAAAAAGAATTTGGGACATTTTGCATTGTATGGCAAATCTCTTTTTTTGTGCTAATTGTTTTGACAGTATTGAAGTTATAGCTCAGAAAGATGTCTAATCTGTTGAGAAACAATATTTTCTAAAAATCATAGGAGTATATAAGCATTATGAATGATGCATTTATTTTAATATATAAAATCCTCTATTGAATTGCTCATTCTTTCATTCCATTCAAATCCACTTCAGCATCATGAAGCAGCACAATTCAACTCGAACAGCCTCAGGACCTGAAAGAGAGCCAGCTGGTAAATCCAGTAAGTATAATGTGTGTTTGAGGTTTGAAGCGGTCCAGAGATTCAGCACGACGCAGTCCTGGAAGAAGATTCCAGCACAATGAGTGTCCCACTTGCCCAAGCTGTCAATGATTTATGAATGAGAAGCTTTCGCTTCGCTCTCTGTAATTCCCTCCAGAACGGCTGAAAGAGAATTGAGCTTTCATTACAGCAGCCCGTGACAGACTCTGACTCCGGCCAAACCACAGCCATCTGACAACCATTTAAAGGTGAACGGTGTCATCTTTATGATGTTACAGGAATCGTATAGGCCTACCCAAAATGTTCATTAATACACACTGTAAATGATTTTTAGAAGACTCCTGGAGTACATTTTACAAGAAAATACTATTTAAGTCTTTCTTCAATTCATGCTTAATTCAATGTGCTACTTGCCGATTCTTTGTAATTATTTGGAAATTTACTTGGAATTTCTTGGTGAAAATTGATTCTACACCATATTTCTCAGTAAATGCTGCTGAGCACCAAAAAATAAGATATTAGGGATATAAAGATTTCACCCTGAGCCGACTGAAAATCGATAAAAATACTGTTGAGATGTTAAACGAATCACGATACAGCTGGGGGTTTATATGAATGCATCTCTGAGGGGAACTGCTTGTCTTCCGAAAAGTTTAGATGGTATTTTCTTCTAATTTTACCTCTATACACTCTTAAAAATAAAAGTGCTTTAAAAGGTTCTTCACAGCGATGCCCTAGAAGAACCATTTTTGGTTCCACAAAGAACCATTCAGTCAAAGGTTCTTTAAAGAAGCATCTCTTTCTTACCTTTTTATAATCTAAAGAACATTCTTTTGCCACAAAGAACCTTTTGTGAAAAAGAAGGTTCTTCAGATGTTAAAGGTTCTTTATGGAACCATTTAGACAAAAAGGTTCTTCTATGGCATCGTGAAGCACCTTTATTTTTAAGAGTGTATGTGTCAGAGAAAAAAAAGTGCAACCATCTTTTGAATTTTGTCTTTGAAAAACTTCAGTTTTTGCGGTAGCATCACTATTGAAGAGTAATTAGCTGGCGAAGTAGATTTACTTACTGTAGAGTTAACGAAAGTTATCATGAGCACTGTAATGTTTAAAGCGGATGTCATACCAAACGTCAGTAGGCCGGGAAGGTTTTAAAACGAGCGGTTTGTTCATAAATTTATACTGTGGTACTACATACAGAAGACAAAACAACGAGCGCAGCGCTGAAAAGGGGCGGAGCTCCATAAGCCGTGTTTATAAGCACAGCACTGCTTCGTTTACAGCGGTAATCAAGTAAATGCTATATCACTGCTGTTCCATAAGCTGTTCCATTGATTTGGGATTTGTTTTATAATTTCAATTTAATTTTGTTATTTGACATATTTCAATTTCACAAAGAAAAATGCAGCATTTTGTATGAGAAATGATAAAAAGACACCTTTTTGTTTATAATTTGGCTTAAATCTCATTTTGTTAAAAAACATTGTGAGAAAATCATATTGTGAAAGCAGTATCGTGAATTGTGTGGCATCATGAGTTAAGTGAATCGTTACATCCCTATATGACACGATTTGGTATCACTTGATGTAATCAAAACAACACATATAAATGTATCAAATATCATTTATTTCTTTTTTATAAAATCACTTTTATATCTTAAAAAACTCCAACTTTCCTTTTATTGTTTGTAATGATGTAAAATAAAAGTGTTTACAGGGTCCAAGGATGAAATAATACATGAATAAATCCATGAATCCTCATGGGTGCTAAATACAAGTACAAACATGAGGCAGAGTGAAAGAGCGACTGAGATGTTTCCTACAAAACAGGCAGGAATGTCAGTACTGAACCATCAGAAAAACTCCAGTGTTTGACAAAGAAAACTAAACCAAGTGAACAAGAACAGAGAGAAGATATGTATGATCAACGCTATAGAGGAGATTGTGGTGCTGAAGGCTAACAAAATAATGCAGAAGTGTCTTGAGAAAAGGCACATTCATTTGAGACAAAAAAGAGAGAAAAGCCTGATTGAATTCTGATATATGTGACTAGAACCTCATAATAGCGATATCTTATTTGGAGAGATGTTTGCCACAGTTTCGGCCCAATTCATGCACATCAGTTCAATTCTACATTACTGCCAAACAAGTCAACACTCCTAAATAGTTTTTTTTTTTCTCATCTTAAATGATTTGGGACACATTTTGTTCTGTATTGTCACATTACACCATGTTTCTTTCTTGTGTCAATAAAATAAAGCAGTCCTATCAGATGATCGCCATGCAAATATAGGTATTATATTAATGGTCAAGCAAAATCACTACCAGTTCACACATTTCTATCGTCACATGTTCCAAACCATCAATGTATAATATTCAATCCCACTGTCTTTAATAGAGAAAATGCTCTTACAAAAGCACTGTATGTGGTATTTTTTTGTAATTGTAGGGACTTTGAATCTTAAGTCAGTGTAGATGCCATATTTAATTTACAGTTGGTTGAATATGGTAGATTGTTTAAGGTGCTATATCACGTCATTTTCTTTTTTTTTTTGCAAATATGTATTTTTCTTGACAACAAAACAGTGCGACCCACTGAAACTGTACGTCTGTCCTTCACAACAGTGTTTTCATTCATGCAACATTAAATATAGCATCTGCCCTGACTAAAGACCAAGTGTATGGATTTTGGACAAAAGTACTTTTGAATCAGTCTCCACCGGGACAGCCAGCTCTATCCATCCCAATCCGAGAAAAACAGGAGTGATAATGAGTTAATAGTTCTTTCTTAACAGAAAATCAATGGAAGACGTTCTCAAAACTTGAGTGAATGACGTCCTCTCGTAATCAAGCATTTTCAGACGTTTCATTGATTTGCGAGAGTAAATGCAAACTAGTGTTAAATATCTCTTTACTACTACATATCCTGTGCTTTGACTCGAGCCGCTGAGTGAGTGATTCTTGAAATACATACTAGCCACGTACACACTGAAACAACATAGGGATTATTGAATCTAGTTTTCTGAAATTTAACCATTTATTGAACCTTTAGAAAAAATATAAATAGATTTAAACATCCATTTAAAGAAAGAAATATTAGTGAACAAAGATGTGCTAGCATTCAAAAACGTTAGTAAACCACCTGTTTTAAGTCCCTCCAAGTTTGTCATTAGACAAGTGATGTCTGATGAACTATTTGTTATTATTAGATTGATTTGTAAAAGTGGTTGTCACTATGTGAACTTTATTGAGATGTAAAGTTCAGACAAAGATGAAGCAGTCAGAAGTGGAGTGACATCTGAATTAGCTTAAGTGTGAATGTGGCCTCTGATATGGCATTACACTCATAAGACTCGCAACAAAACCAGACAGACAATGAGATGTTTGCAACATCTAAATCATTAAACATGTGTCTAAATCATTAAAAAATACTAAAATTGTGTTAATTTGACAAAATACACTAAAAGGCTTATATAGAAAGAAAGAAAAATCTAAAAATTTGGGCCTATTTATGGAAAACCAATGTAATAGCCACATAAACTCTGGCTGACTTGTCAAAACTGACAACAAAAGCAACAGAATTTAAAATGTTTGGTATTTTAAAGAAAGAAACATTAGTGAGTGGAGATTAGAATGGGTATGAACATTTTTAGGTTTTTTTTTTTTTTTTAATTCTGAAACCACCATGAATAGATTTGGTGTTTTAAGCCCCTCCATGTTTGTCATTAAACAAGTGGCATTGCTGCATTAACAGCTAGTTATTATTATATAATTTGAATTGTAAAAGTGGTTGTCATTATATGAACATTTTGGATGTAAATATGTCTCACTTCCAAAAAAACAAAACAAATTAAGACCAAGATAAGTCAGAAGTGGAGTGAGATCTGAATTAGCTGCAGTGTGAACGTGGCCTCTGAAATGGCATTACACTAGTAAGACTCGTAAGAAAACCAGACAAAGAACAAGATGTATGTGGCATTGGGTCTAATTCATCCAAAAATACTAAAATTATGTCACTTTGACAAAATACACCAAAAGGCTTGTATAGAAAAAAAAAACAAAAAAACTTTGGGCCAATTTGAGGAACACCTACATTTGAATCCAAATATAAGCAGCATGAATAAGGTGTTTTTGCATTCACACAAAACCCCTTCGGACTCCCAGATATGGTCCATCTGAAAGCTCAGGCACTGTGACGTTGTGTGCGGTGTTTCGCACATTCGACTTCTCTGCGGGACGTTGTGCTGCGTCTTCAAGAGGGGCATAACGCTTGCCGAGGGTGGACTGAATAAATATGCACGGCTGGACTGCGGGTGACCCTTCCAGCCGGGCGTATCACACATCTAACATGGAGATGTCTGATCCAGAAATTAAACCGGTGTACGGTAGTCTATACTCTGACTGCATGTGGATGTGTGTGTGGCTGCCCGGCATTGGCTAAATTGCCATGGTCACCGTTGTCATTGGCAAAGTATTACAAAAGGGGGGTGTGGAAGACAGAAAGCTGCCAATATTGGCGTGTCTCTGTGTTGTGCTAAACTCAGCCAAATAACATCAATGTGGTCTCGCATCAAACCTCTTGCTTTCATATATTTATAGTTAGTGACGATCTCTAACAGACGGATCTTCTTGCAGCACAGCACTTCCCCCAATCTCGATGCACTCCCTCCCTGAGGGTTTCCGTGCCCCCGTTTTTATCCCTGTTGATCTGGTTTTCAGGGTTCTGGGGGGTTTTCAGATGCCGTTTCCCATCCCCGTTCAGAGGGAAAGGGTTTCTCAGCTTCGTCAGAGTCTCTCGATGTCTCTGTACTTTTTGCGCAGTATCGATACCTGGTCCTTGAACAGGACGGGATCCAGTCTCATCTGCGAATGGACCAGGGGCATGGTGCCAAACCAGCTGGCAAATTTGTTCATGCACGTCTGCCGCTGGGCAAAGTGGTCAGGATCTGCCCAGCGTGATGCCCGGGACGTCTGCGGATGAAAGAGAGAGCTAGTTAGCTGCTATATCCACATTATTTTTAACATAACAGCAGATGCGGTCATTTGTAACTTGAATGCGCAAGACATCAGTGTCATTTGCTTCAAATTATTTTAGCTGCACAAACCTGTTATTAAACAGATTGATTAAAACACTCAATACTGTTATATAAAAGCTATTTTATATATTTATATATAATTTGTCACAAACAAAAATTGGCTTGTAATTTGCTTACAAATATAATTTTAGCAAATTTAAATTGGACTATCAAAAAAGACTTACATTAGTTTACATTACATGAATGAAAATGTAGGAGGAGAATTTAATAAATTTTCATGAAAAAAAAAAAACGTCTCAATTAAATTTTTTTTTCCCAAAACAAGCTTTATTTACTACCTATATAAAATAAAATCTTTTGATGTTGATGTAAGATATAATGTTCTTGACAGCAGCATTACTACGGTTAACTTAAAAAATATTGTTACTTAAAATAAAATAAACATTACGTGAAATAAAAAATATAAATTAAATAAATATATAATATTATACATAAAGCACTTAATTTAACAACTTCATTTATTTTAGCTTTTAAGCAATTACTAAAACTAAAACCACTAAACTAAAATTAAAATTGGAAAATATAAAAATAAAAACAAATTCAAAATATTCATAAAAACTGTAATAGTATCTAAATGATACTAAAATAACACTGGTTCTTGACAGGTCTCATCATGACATTCACTCATACACCAAAAATAAACCAACTTTGATTTGCAAAAACTGCTGAGAGAAAACACCAGACACATTCAAAATAACACACTCTCAATATGAGAATAGCAGAAGCTGTTGGAGGAAGCTGAAGTATTTCCTCAAGTCATTATAAGCTATTTTTGGGAGGTGAAAACAGTGACGCACTTGTCTCAAACCCTTCCCCAGAATTCCAGATTTAACTCTGCAGGAAATACTAGCGCACACACATCTGAACATATGAGGTGAACACCTGAAACTGAGAATGGTGACAATTACATTGATTTAATGCATTTTGTACCTGTCCCATCATCGTCTCCTTGTACTGCTTCTTTTGAGTGACCTTGATAGGAGGCATCTTAGTAACAGCAGACACCAGGAAGTTCATGAGGATGTCTTCACAGTTTGAGAGCTGGTCAACCATACTCTTTAAGCTGCCGGGCAGGTATTGTGTATACAAGTAGTTATAATACCTGAAGTAAAAAATATAGCTTGTTAACACCTTTATAAATCTCAGGGCCTAGGGAACATTTTGGTACATCAGAGCATTTCAGTTTCAGCAGTATAGGAGGTTGGCAGCTCATTCCACCACAGATAAACAGAGAAGGTGAAGGTTCTGGAAAGCGACTTAGTGTCTTGTCGTGAAGGAAACTTACCTGTGGAGGAAAGCAGCTCCAGTCAGCACCATGGAGTAGTCATTGGTCCACTTGGAAGTGTAGCCCCAGCGCTCCTTGTTAGAGTCCCAGAAATGGCTCCGTGCGGGGTATCCCACGATCCTCTCTGGGAAACTTTGCCAAACCGTAAAGGCAAAATCCACCTACGGAAACAAGTATTCTATAATAAGTACTTACTCAAGCATGCACACATAAACTCTAAGATTTGTCATTGCATTGAACAATTTAAATGGTTTCCAAAAGCTCGGACACAAACGTGATTTCAGAAATACTGAACTCTGAATTCACATTCCTACATAAAAAGAGTATAACTCAAGTTAGTGGTTCAAGATATCGATATCTAGAGAGCAGCATGACTGGTAACAAAATTATTGCTGAAAATACAATTTAAAGCTCTATTTTTTGTTTGAAATTAAAATGTGACGCATTTTGTTAAAACACGAATCAACATAGTTTGCATAGTAATAATGAAAACAATAATAATAGTTTGTAATAACGGAAATCTTGAATCCAGTTACAATTTTAGTGTATTTGTCAATAAATAGTTTTGTTAAGTAAGAGTTTTTATTGTTATCTGATATGAATAGCAATCGTTTTGTCTAAAGTCAGCATTGGCAAACTTTTGTGACATTATTTTAAAATTATATTGATTTCAACAAGTCAAAAAACAAAAAACTCAGAATCGCAAGAAAAAAGTAATTGTAATTTTTTTTTTTTTTTTTTGTGGCAGAAACAAATAAACAGAATTGCGAGATGCAAACTCAGAATTCTGGGGGAAAAAGTCAGAATTGCGAGATATAAACTCAAAATTGAAAAAGTCAGAATTGCGAAGTGTAAACTCAGAATTCCAAGAAAAAATATCTGAATTGTGAGGTGTAAAGCCAGAATTCCAGGGAAAAAAGGTCAGAATTGCAAAATTCTTTAAAATACAATTTAAATTGTGAGATAAACTCAAAATTGTGAGACAAAAAATTGCAATTACCTTTTTTGTTTAAAAAAATTCTATTGTGGAAACAAGTGTAATATTCTTACTTGTTCATAAGACATATTTTTCAGATATCCTCCTCTCATTATCTTGAGTGATTTGATGTTATTAGAGACATTCACACTGATGAGGCAATCATCAAGGTGATCATTACCAAGTAACTTTTGCGTTTATGCTTCATTTTATTGTACTTTTTTTTTTTTGGTACTTTTGCTCATTAAAGTTACACTATGTAAATTTTCGTCCACTAGCAGTTAAAGTTTAACTGGACAAAAATGTACATAGTGTAACTTTAATGAGCAAAAATACCAAAAAAGCACAATAAAATGAGCACTTTTTTAATATAATACTGATGCAAAATTCACAAAAACCTAGAACCGTTCTGATTTGTTGGCTCACCTCTGTAGTTGAGAGCACAGTGTCTTCATCCAGACTCAAGACTGCATCAGTTTTGATGTTCTCATAGGGCAGGAATCGGCTGCTCATCACCTAAACGTAATCAATACATGAAACCTCCAGAAAATGCTCAATATCTTTAACTTTAGTTAAGATAAACATTCCAAGGCAGAGCACAAAACCACGGCAACAGCAAATGTATGCACCATCCATTATTTGTCATCGCAGGCAAGTAACACCAGACACTTCATTTGATATGAAGGGAATATAAAGACAGCACGGTTGAATGAGTGGAGATTCACCTTGCTCTCGCCCTCGATTACGATGACAGGAACAGAGGTGGCGGGCCAGCGGTGCTTCGCAGGGAGAGGCTTGTCACAGTTCCACAGTACAACGATCTAACACAAGCACATAGTGAGACCATCAGATGCTGTGAATTCAGCCTGTACCTGGATCTTTTGTTCTATTCAGTACATTTTATATAATATGTGACCACAAAACCAGTCATAAGGGGCAATTTTTATAAATTGAGATTTATACATCATCTGAAAGCTGAATAAATAAGCTTTCCACTGATGTATGGTTTGTTAGGATAGGACAATATTTGGCCGAGATACAGCTATTTGAAAATCTGGAATCTGAGGGTGCAAAATTTTTTTAAAAAAAATTAGAAAACCGCCTTTAAAGTTGTTCAAATTAAGTTCTTAGCGATGCATATTACTAATCAAAAATTAAGTTTTGATATATTTACGGTAGGAATTTTACAAAATATCTTCACGGAACATGATATTTAATTAATATCCTAATAATTTTTGGCATAAAAGAAAAATAATAATTTATAACGATAATTTTGACCCATACAATGTATTGTTGGCTATTACTACAAATATACTCGTGCTACTTATGACTGGTTTTGTGGTCCAGGGTCACATATTGACTATTGCTCAAAAGTCTGGGGTTGGTAAGTTTCTTTAATGTTTTTGAAAGAAGTCAAAAATGCTTTAAAAATGGTAACACTGCTAAAAACAACAATTTAAAGCAACTGTTTTCTGGTTTAGTATATTTATAAAATGAAATTTATTGCTGTGATGCAAAGCTGAACTTTCAGCTTCATTTCTCCAGTCTTCAGTGTCACATCATCCTTCAGAAATCATTCTAATATGCTGATTTGCTGTTCAATAAACATTTCTGATTATTATCAATGTTGAGAAGAACCAAAATCTTTACTGTTACTTTTAATAAATTTAATTTCTTTCAGTATTTCTTTAAAAAAAAAACAAAAAAACAAAAAAAAAAAACATACTTTTGAATGTAAGTTGATGTCTTAATAAACCAGATTAAATCATAAACTTACAATAATTATGGAAATTAGTTAATTTTATCTTTTATTCCATACTGTCAGTCTTTTCTAAAATGCCTTTAGCACTTGCCAGTTCCTCAATGATATCATCTTCCAGGAAATTACATCATTTTAGAGGGAAAACAACAGGACAAACATCTGTAAGTATAATCAATGGATCTGATGAGGGATGTGATGTCCTTATGAACTTTATCTCTTTATTAATGTTCAGTTAATTTTTTTGCACTTGTGTAAATAATCAAGTTTGAATTCATGAAGATGAAGTGTCTGAACTTGACTAGAGAATATTTCTGTGAATCCAGGCTATAAAACTATACTAGTATCTCAATGATTAAAACTGAAATGAAGTATAAATATTTATTAGATGAAAAATTTAAATTAAAAAAACTTGCCTTTGCAACTAACTGAAATAAAAAGTTGAAGTACTAAAATTACAAAAACTAAACTAAAAATAAATGAAAGTTAAATAGAACTATAAAATCCCCAAAAACTAATAAAACTAACAAAAGCACACAACAAAATGACTAAAACGTAAACTACAATTACAACTGAAAATATAAAAAAATAAAAGCTAATTCAAAATACTATAATAGTGCATAAAAAATACAAAATGAACACTGACCTGGTCACAGTACTGTGATTTGGCCACAGCCACTAGCAACTTGAAAATCGGTTGAGACTGAGATACGAGAGGCGTGACAGCGTGAATGACGGCTGTGAACTTCTGCTGTGGTTTAACACCTGTGAAGATGATCAATATATTTCATCCAGACAATTCATATATATAAACCACTGACTCCATAGCCGTAGCACGTTAGTAGTAAACAGCAATGGCCTGCTTACCGAGTACAGCGTAGAAGAAGGGAAAATCGCCCAGGTAGGACGAGTATTGGGGCAAAGTGAAAAGTCCTCCGGGCAACCGGTTCCACATCAGAGTGCTGCGGGCGTTGTGCTGCAACACACGGTCCTGGATGATCTGGGAAAACCAGTCCAGAAAGAGTTTGGAAAGTTATGAGATGAATTTCATATCACTGGTGTTCATTAGAGGTTATCAGACTCACTTCAAAATTAACAAGGCACAAATCTCACGAGCGTTTAATTTTCATAAACATGAGGCCAGCTGGACTGCAGCTATGTTTATTCGGACATGTATTAATGCTCGGTATCACAGATCCACCCTTCAAGACCTGACCCGGGTGTCCTCTTACACACCAACAGCAATCCAGCACATCTCAGAGCTGCAATGTTTCCTCCAGGGAGAAGTGTGTGAAACCAGAGCCTGAGACCGGCCCGATGTAGCTCCGTTCAGGAATAGCTCCCGACATGACAGACCGCATGCGTTTGTGCAAAACCAGAAATTATCATTTTTCATTTGAAAGAAAATGAAGCTTATTTTTAGGACCATTTAGATTTTTTGCTAGATCTAATTCACATTATGGTAATTACTAGTTATTTAAAATATTTATAAGTAATGACTATTTATGCTAATTTGACTAAAATCATTGCGCCTGGATGATTCTCATTACATTTTTATCATTCGATCAGTTACAATAATGATAATTACAAAGTCATAACTACATCCGATTGTGGATGCATTACAGTAATGAGAACTGTATTGTGAAAATGTGCTTAATAATCATGAAAATCACAGGGCAAAAGTCTTAATGGTTCTAAAATGAGCTTCATTTTCTGCAAAATATCATTTCCCATTTTTTCCCTGTTCATTTTTAGGGTGAAGTACGACCTGGACAAGTTTTTGCGGGATTTATCTGACTAGTTTTTAGGTCTCGATGGCTGCACGTCTTGTTTTAATTGATCAGGAAGTTGCTTACCTCTAATGTAGTGAGCACAATTTTCTCCACAGAAGAGAAATACGCTTCCCACAAGAACTGCGTCTGCTGCCGGAGAGACAGAATACGATCTTGATGGATGGAGCGAACCGTCGATGGAATCTGTGAGGAGACGGGAGCAGTGTGATAATGTATTTTCTACTTGACAGGCCTTTCCAGTCGGAGGCAGAGGCACCAGTTAAAATAACTGAAATTTCTCCCTGCGGACGGATCACTCTGACAGACCAGGCTTTTTCAGACAGTAGACGAATTTTAAGAGTAAGTTTAATGGAACAGTTCACCTCAAAGTGAAAAGCTTTGTTATTCACCCTCATTTCAGACTTTTGCTTGGGTGATTGCTAGGTAGTTTATAGGGTGTTGACAGCTATCTAGTTGCTATGTGGTTACTGAGGTAGTTGCTAAAGTGTTCTAAGTGATTGCTGAGCTACAGTAAAGGTGTTATGAGTGATTGATAGGCAGTCAGACAGATAGATAGAATGACAAAATTATAGATAAAATTATACTATAGAACGATAGAATGACAGACAGACAGATAGACAGATAGATAGATAGATAAAAGAATAGAACGTTCAATAGAATGACAGAACGATAGAACGATAGACAGACAGACAGACAGATAGATAGAATGTCAGAAGGATAGATAGAATGTTAGAACGATAGATAGAATGAACAATAGAACAATAGATAGAACGATACATAGAACGACAGAATGATAGAACGACAGATAGAATGATAGATCGATAGATAGACTGACAAACAGACTGACAGATAGAATGTTAGAATGTTAGAAGGATAGATAGAATGTTAGAAGGATAGATAGAATGTTAGAACGATAGATAGAATGAACAATAGATAGAATGATATATTGAACGAAAGAATGCTAGAACAATAGAACGATAAATAGAACGATAGATAGATAGATAGATAGATAGATAGATAGATAGATAGATAGATAGATAGATAGAAAGACATAGATTGTAGATAGATAGATAGATAGATAGATAGATAGATAGATAGATAGATAGATAGATAGATAGACAGATAGACAGATAGATAGACTACTGCAAGAAACACTGGCACACAGCCTTAGGTGTTGCTCAGTCTGTGGTTCTGTTGCAGTATTTACTGAGAGGAGAAGTGAGTCACAGCAGGTGTGAGCGATTATTAAAGTCTCTCATCACTGTAAACACAAACGGCCCTGGAGGTGGATTTCCATTACAAATATCTCACTGGCCGATTAGTCTCACCTTTTGTTGAGCCAGTCAGTGCCACAGGGGCACGAGAGCATATTAAATGCAGAAATGTGCTACTGCGGCCTGACAGAAGCTGTCTCTCCTCTCACCACAGACTGCCTTCCTGCCGCAGGCCGCTAATCGGAGAGGGCAAGAGGTCCCATTTCAATTACAAAGCAACATGCACTTGCTTTCAGCGTGGAAGTCTCCGGGGGTCTGCAGACCGTCACTGATAGTTGCAAGCTTGTGCCCGGCAAATTAGCATGTGACATTAGAACAGTTTAATTAATGCATGATTAATTAATAGAAAAGGCTTGAGATTGCATGAGGTTAAAACAAATAAAACAAATGTCTCCATTCCAAAACCTTGCAAGCTGACTTTGCAGGCAGCATTTGAAAAGTGCATGATTATACTACTAGGGCCCTATGAGATCGGTTATATTTTTCCCCAAATTCAATTTAATTTTTTTCCAACATGCATTTGTCCATTTAAATTTTTCTGTACTCCATTTTAATGGTTAGATAAAATTATAGCAATCAAAATGCATTTATAAGCAACTGAAATGATTAAACTTACACAATTTAACATCAATTTATTAAAGGTGCAATAGGTGATTGTCTTCAGAAACATTTTTTGTTATGCTGGTTGAAAGTCTCTTCACATCCTGATAGCAATCATTAGGTTACTGTTAGTGGTCAATGTATTCATACTGTATTTATATATTCTGAGGAAGGCGTAGGACCAAGAAATGTTTGTCCAATCAAAACGCTGGGTCCGTTTTATTATGTATTTTAATTTTTCTTGTAATCAAATGAAGGCAAAAAACAGTTTAATCAACTGAAAATGAAACAAAAACTTTAATTTTATGGCAGACAAAGTGCTACTCAACAAGCATTTACTGTTAAAATTGGAAGAAGAATAAAATGGAAATATTTTGATTAAAAAATAAAGTTAAATGTGTGTAAAAATTACTGTAAATAAAAAGAAGGGTTTAAAAAGAAGTGTTTTAAACATTATTATTATTAATATAGAATGTAATAATAGAATGTATTTTAGTTAAGATGCTGCCCATATAGGCAGTAGACAGCAGGCAGCTCACTGAATTTGGGAACAGAGCTGTTGTTTCAGACAGGAACAAGCAACAGAATGAATCACATAAGCTGAGCTAGATTCTATCCTGATATATTCTGGAAGTCGTACCTGTAGAAGAAGTCTCTCATCCCCAATGACAGCGGCCGTGTGCCAGTCGATGATCTCTGAGAAGGGAAGCTCCCAGCCATTACTGAGCATGACGGGAACACAAGCAGCCTGCGCACACACACACACGCGCGCACACACACAGACACACACACACACACACACACAGAGGCGAGTTAAAACAGCCTGAAGAAAAATAAAACAAGCGTCATGAAAATTTTATTAGCGTCTTCGAGTGGAAAGTCTGAAAGCAAGAGGAGCTCTGACTTCAGACTGAGAAATGAGGAATCATGATTTATCAGATCAGCCATGTTTCTGTTCCATCTTGAGCTCTGGGAAATCTGGCAGTGACTGAGGGAAACAAAGCTTGACTCTGCCTGTCTGAACTGAGGCCTCACGGGTCATAGCAATGAAAAAGGATGAGATAATCATCAAGAACAGAGAAGGAGACCAATGCAAAAAGCTACAGAAGAAAAAAAATGTTAATAAATTGTATTTTTTATATTTTTATATATACAGTATATGCACCAATATGGCAATATACAATTACGTGCAATATGGACATTTATTTCAAAAGAAATCAAGCACATTCATGCAGCTCTTCTGTGTATATACACTGTCAAACATGTTCACCATTCAGCTAATTAGCTGTTGTGTCTTGTTCCTGAAGTAGCGCAGTAGCAGCAGGTACCAACAGACAGATGGTGCATTGTTTATAATATCTAATGACTACCTGGTCTCCAATTTGCATATCAGCTGCCATTATTGGTCATTAGTGCAGAGCTGCATTCATTATTTAGGATGGAGTTACAATTCCAAAAGCTCAAAATTTCTCTTATCAACTCAGTACAGTTTTTTTTATTTTTTTTTATTTGTTTGTTCATAAAGCATTATAGTAGCTTGATACCATGTAGTGTTGTTATTGTTTACTAAAACTAAAACTATTTAAAGTAAAATAAAATAAAATAAAATATTAGAGGAAAAAAATTTGAAGTGTTGCCTTGGCAATTAATTGAACTAAAATTAAGTAGTAAAATTACTAACTGAAATAAAATAATCTAAATTTGAAATAACATTAAAAACAAATTCAAAATATTACTAAAATCTAATAAAAATGACAAACTCATATATCAAAATAAATATAACTAAATAACTAACTAAAGTCATACATATAAAAGCAAAAATTCCTAAAACAATAAAATAAAAAAACACTGTTATGGAGATGGAAGATAAAGATGAAATTATTTTATTATTATTATTATTTATTTATTTATTTTTTGTAAATATGGACATGCTACCACTGCAATATTAAGGTTTAATTTTTTTTAACATGGTATCACTATTTCCATGCTTTTTGAGCATGCATCATGGTGATAATACGAAATAAAAAACACATGAATATGAAACAAACAAACAAATTAATAAATACAAATAAAACAACAAAATTACTAAATTACTAAAGCAAAATAAAAATAAAAATGCAAATTTAAACTATTCATAAAATTTTTTTATATAATATGAATAATACTAAATTTTTTTTTTTTCATTTTTATTTATTTTTTTTTAGTTATAACATGCACAAGTGTGGACATGCTACCATATATCAAGTTATTTTGAACATGGTACAACAATATTTTAATGCATCACAGTAATAATGATTTTATTTTTTTTAATAATGTGTTTTTTTTTTTTTTTTTTTCTGGACGTGTACCATAGTATAAAAAAGTGTTTATTGTAGATGAAATCCAATATTTTATAACTGTGTGTGTGTTTGCACAGGCTTGTTGTCCTGTCCCTAATCTGTTAAGCTGCTCCCACCCTCTGACCTCCCCTCATCTCTAATATCATCCCGCTGTTATGGACTAATCCTTGCAGTGTCATTAAACAGCGCTTCAATCTGCTGAAATACATACAGACCAATACAGCCCCCGAGAGCTGAAGACAGACACAAACGCACATACACAGCATAAAAGCCCAGAAAACCTCAGATAGTCAATCCTCAACACCCACACAATTCAAAACACAATATATAATGGTCTGTTAAGCCTCATGTCTACACAACGTCAGACAACCTGAAAGAGCACAGCCGCACTCCCACACAATACACAATAGACGGCCGTCTGACATTACACCGGCATCACAGCATCACAGAATAGTGCTGGTTATGGATAAAGGTGGATTTGACAAAGTAATGAAATACCACAAATGAGATCATTTTAATATCTCAAATGCTGCTTATAAAAAACATTCATTTTAAATTGGATTATTACAGTTTTCATACTATTTTTGATCAATTAATTGCAGCTTTGGTAAGTGTAAGGGACTTCTTTCAAAAATATGAAAAAAATCGAACTGACACCAAACATAGTATGACATCAAGCAATATAAAGGGGCAACATGAATCAATATATGTGATAATAACAATTTTTTATTTAATTATTTTTTTTAATCTAAATTTTAAATTTAGGGTTGGCTATATTTAAAAAAAAAAAAACAATTAAAGTTTCTTATGCTCAGCAAGGCTGCATTTATTTGTTCAAAAATGCAGTAAAATTCTGAAACATTATTACAATTTCAAATACTTGTTTTATATTTGCATACTGTATTAAAATGCAATTTATCCCTGTGATGCAAAGCTGAATTTTAAGCATCATTACTGCAGTCTTCAGTGTCATATGATCATTCAGAAATCATTCTAATGTGCTGATTTCACAAGAAACATTATTATCAATGTTGAAAACAGTTGTGTATCTTAGTGGGTCTATTTTAGTGGAAAGTGATAATTTCTTTAAGATTCTTTAATGAATAGAAAGTTCAAAAGAACAGCATTTTATTGAAATAAAAATCTTTTGTAACATTACATTTGACCAATATAATGTGTCCTTTCTGATATGCAAATATATATTTTTCCATGTATATCACATAGCCTTAGTACTGCAATGATGATGAAGTGTGTGTGTGTGTGTGTGGGTGTGTATATGGGCTGGAAACACAGAACCTGCATGCAACTGCTAAGTGTCTTCCGTTGGCTACCGGTATTGGCAATGGGAAGGAACTGGAAAACTGTACCTGCAGAGCCTCCAGGAAACGGAAAGAGCCCAGGCGGCGTCCTCGAGGCACGAGACAAAAAGTGGAGTTATGCAGCATTTCTTTATAGTCATACCTGTTGATAAAATGAAAAACAAGGAAGCACATATTAAGAACCAAGGTCAGAAAACATCCTGCTGCAGGAAAATAGGAGGTGCACATCCTATTTGCATGGAAACTCAGTTACGCTCATCACATCTGGCGCAGATTGTGAATCAAGCATGTCAATGGTCTGAACACACTCATACATTCACTGTGGAAAAAAGCAACTACATACTTTCCAGTTTACAGGACCTTTTGAGTCACGAATATCACTATAAACTACAGAAAAACCCATGTTAGAGTGACAGAATTCCCCCCAAATGTTGTCTCAACTATTCAAACACAATTGCTGAAGAATTTCAACTATAACTACCACAACTAGTCAAAATAACAAGCTAGATCTCCATTGCAGCAACTGGCAAATAACCAAAATACTCTAGCATCCCATAATAACCAGCCAAAATTCCAACGCCACCAGCCAGAGGCCAAAGTTTCCTGGTAACCAGCCACTCAGCAACTACTCAAAATACCAAAGCAACCATCTAGAGTACCCTAGCAATGTCTATTAACCAGCTACAACATCTGAGCAACCAACTAGACTGCCACAGCAGTGTAGTATACAGAGTATACTGAGCAGAATACTGCATCCCCCCAATGCAGTGAAGCATAGCATGCATTATTATATTAGACAAAAGAATTTAAAGACACTCTTTTTTAAATCTAAAACAATGTGAATGAATGGATTGTACGTGATGTAATTAATTTTTATATCAATCAAGGTGTTTAGACTACAGTTTGTCATAAATAATATAAAATCATTCTAATATGCTGATTTGATGCTCATGAAACATTTCTTATCAGTGTTGAAAACAGTTGTGCTGCTTCACATTTTTGGTGAAAAAAGTGATGCATTTTTACAGGATTCTTTGATGAACAGAACTTTCAACAACAGCTTTTGAAAAAGAAATTGCAACATTATAAATGTCTGAAACGTATGTAAACCTGTTTTTACCACAAAATAAAAAAGACTTTTCAGAGTTTACATCTCACAAAATCTGACTTGTTTCTCGCAATTGAAGTTTATATCTCACAAATCTAAATTTATATCCCACAATTCTGAATTTATATCCCACAATTCTGAATTTATATCCCACAATTCTGAATTTATATCTTACAATTCTGAATTTATATCCCGCAATTCTGAATTTACAGTCAGGTCCATAAATATTGGGACATCGACACAATTCTAACATTTTTGGCTCTATACACCACCACAATGGATTTCAAATGAAACGAACAAGATGTGCTTTAACTGCAGACTGTCAGCTTTAATTTGAGGGTATTTACATCCAAATCAGGTGAACGGTGTAGGAATTACAACAGTTTGCATATGTGCCTCCCACTTGTTAAGGGACCAAAAGTAATGGGACAGAATAATAATCATAAATCAAACTTTCACTTTTTAATACTTGGTTGCAAATCCTTTGCAGTCAATTACAGCCTGAAGTCTGGAACACATAGACATCACCAGACGCTGGGTTTCATCCCTAGTGATGCTCTGCCAGGCCTCTACTGCAACCGTCTTCAGTTCCTGCTTGTTCTTGGGGCATTTTCCCTTCAGTTTTGTCTTCAGCAAGTGAAATGCATGCTCAATCGGATTCAGGTCAGGTGATTGACTTGGCCATTGCATAACAATCCACTTCTTTCCCTTCAAAAACTCTTTGGTTGCTTTTGCAGTATGCTTTGGGTCATTGTCCATCTGCACTGTGAAGCGCCGTCCAATGAGTTCTGAAGCATTTGGCTGAATATAAGCAGATAATATTGCCCGAAACACTTCAGAATTCATCCTGCTGCTTTTGTCAGCAGTCACATCATCAATAAATACAAGAGAACCAGTTCCACTGGTAGCCATACATGCCCACCACCACCATGCTTCACTGATGAGGTGGTATGCTTAGGATCATGAGCAGTTCCTTTCCTTCTCCATACTCTTCTCTTCCCATCACTCTGGTACAAGTTGATCTTGGTCTCATCTGTCCATAGGATGTTGTTCCAGAACTGTGAAGTCGTTTGGCAAACTCTAATCTAGCCTTCCTGTTTTTGAGGCTCACCAATGGTTTACATCTTGTGGTGAACCCTCTGTATTCACTCTGGTGAAGTCTTCTCTTGATTGTTGACTTTGACACACATACACCTGCCTCCTGGAGAGTGTTCTTGATCTGGCCAACTGTTGTGAAGGGTGTTTTCTTCACCAGGGAAAGAATTCTTCGGTCATCCACCACAGTTGTTTTCCGTGGTCTTCCGGGTCTTTTGGTGTTGCTGAGCTCAACGGTGCGTTCCTTCTTTTTAAGAATGTTCCAAACAGTTGTTTTGGCCACGCCTAATGTTTTTGCTATCTCTCTGATGGGTTTGTTTTGTTTTTTCAGCCTAATGATGGCTTGTTTCACTGATAGTGACAGCTCTTAGATCTCATCTTGACAGTTGACAGCAACAGATTCCAAATGCAAATAGCACACTTGAAATGAACTCTGGACCTTCTATCTGCTCATTGTAATTGGGATAATGAGGGAATAACACACCTGGCCATGGAACAGCTGAGAAGCCAATTGTCCCATTACTTTTGGTCCCTTAACAAGTGGGAGGCACATATGCAAACTGTTGTAATTCCTACACCGTTCACCTGATTTGGATGTAAATACCCTCAAATTAAAGCTGACAGTCTGCAGTTAAAGCACATCTTGTTCGTTTCATTTGAAATCCATTGTGGTGGTGTATAGAGCCAAAAATGTTAGAATTGTGTCGATGTCCCAATATTTATGGACCTGACTGTATATCCCACAATTCTGAATTTATATCCCGCAATTCTGAATTTATATCCCGCAATTCTGAATTTATATCCCGCAATTCTGAATTTATATCCCACAATTCTGAATTTATATCTTACAATTCTGAATTTATATCCCACAATTCTGAATTTATATCCCACAATTCTGAGTTTATATCTTACAATTCTGAATTTATATCCCACAATTCTGAATTTATATCTTAGAATTCTGAATTTATATCCCGCAATTCTGAATTTATATCCCGCAATTCTGAATTTATATACCACAATTCTGAATTTATATCTTACAATTCTGAATTTATATCCCACAATTCTGAATTTATATCCCACAATTCTGAATTTATATCTTACAATTCTGAATTTATATCCCCCAATTCTGAATTTATATCCCACAATTCTGAATTTATATCCCACAATTCTGAATTTATATCTTACAATTCTGAATTTATATCCCGCAATTCTGAATTTATATCTCACAATTCTGAATTTATATCCCGCAATTCTGAATTTATATCCCACAATTCTGAATTTATATCTTACAATTCTGAATTTATATCCCACAATTCTGAATTTATATCTTACAATTCTGAATTTATATCCCGCAATTCTGAATTTATATCCCACAATTCTGAATTTATATCCCGCAATTCTGATCTGAGTTTATATCTTACAATTCTGAATTTATATCCCGCAATTCTGAATGTATATCCCACAGTTCTGAATTTATATCTTACAATTCTGAATTTATATCCCGCAATTCTGAATTTATATCCCGCAATTCTGAATTTATATCCCACAATTCTGAATTTATATCCCACAATTCTGAATTTATATCCCACAATTCTGAATTTAAATCTTGCAATGCTGTCAAAAAGTCAGAATGGTGAGATAAAGTCACAATTACTTTTTTGTGTTTTTATTTCATGGCAAAAACAAAAAAAAATGTCTACTGTTTGTCCTAATGCCAGTTTGATTTATAGAAACCACATATCAGTCTAACCTGCTTCGAGTAAAGGGGGTTACAGACATTTAGCATCATAGTATGAATCACACCCGAGTGTGCACAGACAGTCAGAAGCGAGCTCTTAGAAATCCCTGTTCACGCTCTTGACCTCTCGACCTCTGCTTTGTAGGCTGCTCTTGCACTATTGTGGGATAAAAGCTTCAGCAAATGCTTTGAGCAGTGTTTCAGTCAGCACTTGGATTAAGGGGCTGTTTGGAATTCCTAATGCGACATTCCTGCTTTTTTCGCCCGTCTCGCCCTCCCTTCTCCTCTCTTACACATTCTCCACCATGTTCTGTGCTCCTTCTCCTCCTCCTCTCCAATGAGTAATTGGTGATGCTGTGCATTCCAATGTGAAGCCCCTGAGGTCTTCCTTCACCTCTGCTCTTCAGCGCGGATGAAGGAACAGGCCAGGACGCCTGCGGACAGTGAGACAGAAACTGCCCGGGCTTCGGCCCTGATGCTCTCCGGGTTTGAGATGAGTGGTAAAGCTCGAGGTTGAGAGTCGGCAGGTGTTGCAGGATGCTGTAATAACCTCAGATGACCTGTTGGCTCAGTGGGCAACCTGATATGGGTTGTCTGAAAATAGGACGGGATAATGCACTCGAAAGACTTCATAATTCGGCAGCACCACATGGCTTATCCTACTGGCTCACTGTGTGCAGACTAATATTTTTAATATGACTCTCAAGCAGATATTAAAAAAAATGTTTTGTGTATTTTCAATACGGTTGTGCTGTTCTTAAACGCTGTCTGCAATTCATTTAATGAGCAAAAAAAATCTTGGGTGGGACAATTTAATTCATCAGAAAAATCACCGGTTCTGGAAAAGTGAGCACACATACTAGAATGGAGTTGAAAATGTTTTTCATTTATGATTATAAATGAATGGACTGGGTTCAACTTAAGCTCTACGTGCAGCATCTGTGGCATGTCAATTTTCATAGACTATTTCAACTTGCCCCTCTGTAAAAAACATAAAATAAATAAAGTAAAAAATATATATATATAATGTATAAAAACTTAAAATAAAACTAAAATAATTTTAAATATAATCATAAAATATGAAATAAAATAAAATACAATAAAATGTCAATATTTGCCTTTAAAATAAAATAATTTTGCATTTGGTTCTAAAATAAAATAAAACAAAAACATATAAAATAAAATAGTAAAATGTCTATAGACCAAGGCTTAGTTTTAGGCAAAAATTAGAAATAATGATATAATCTCTCTCTCTCTCTCTCTCTGTGTGTGTTTGTGTGTGTTTAAGATGAATCACTAGATCTATTAAAACTGAAATAAAAGGAAATTAAAGCTAAATATACATAAAAAATCTAATAAAATGACAAAAAAACAAATTGACTAATTACTAACACTACTAAAACTTAAACTAATGATATAAAACATAAAAATGATATAAAATAAAGTTCAATTACAAAAATTTCTAAAACTAAAATAAAATAAAAAAACTGACAATAGAACATAAAATTACTATATTTACTAAGATTACTAACACTTAAATAAACAAAATAATAAAATTTAAAATATAAACATGAAACCCAATTCATAATTCTAATAACTACTATAATATTCAGAAAACAATACTAAAATAACACTATCACAAGTCAAAAAGTTCTCAATTGGTGCATTTTATGCTTTAAGCACCTGTTGTCCAAGATTTGATACAAGCAGTTTTGATTTGAAACTTGTTTGTTATGTATGAAATACAATTGTGTACAGGCAGGGCTGTGGACAATAAGCCTCTAGTTTATTTCTTGAAGCCGGATGGCAGACGAGAGCACAGCACAGCACACGGCTCCTGTTATAATGAATAGCAGCGAGTTCACACATGCAGGTCAGGAATAACTGCAACCCTGCGCCATTACTCAAACACAAGCAGCCAGTCGAGCGCAGTGCAACCTGCTCCTATAACATGCTCGGGCCGGGGCGAGGAAGTTCACTGCACGCAGGAAGTGATGAAGTGGGCTGTGGGACAGAACTTTCTGTTGGAATAAACACATCCATAATTCAGCTCCACAGGCCACCACGCTGATGATGACCACACGCAACTCCACGACATACTACACTCCTACTAATAAAGCTTCTTTACTGGCATCGCTGGTTCCATGAAGAACCTTTACCATCCATGGAAACTTTACACTGCACAAAAGGTACTTTATAGTGGAAAAGAAGGTTCTTTAGATTATTAAAATGTTCTTCAGACTATAAGAAATCATGGTTGTTTTAAGAACTGTTTACTGAAAGGTTTTTGGGGGAACCAAAAATGGTTCTTCTATGGTTTTGAAAATTTATTTCTGGAACCTTCACTTTTAAGTGTACATGGAAACCGATGTAAACAAATAGTCTGTGTGTGATAAGATCAGGACCGTACAGTAAATACAGTCAACTTGGAATTCATGCTGACTTTAAATGAATGTTCTGCATTCAATGCAGCTTGCGCTCTATTAGAAGCATCTGTTGCATGTTTATTTCCACAAAAAATAAATAAATATATATATATATATATATATATATATATATATATATATATATATATATATATATATATATATATATATATATAATAAAAAAAATAATAATTTAAATTTTTAAATAACTGTCAACCCTCTGTTTGTAAAAAAAAACAAAACAAAAAAAAACAAGTAAAATAAATATATTACATAAAAAGTAAATAAAATGTATAAAATAATTATATATGAAATAATTTAATATAACAGATGTAATAAAATAATAATAATAAAAAAAAAATAATTTAACATTAGGCTATAAAATAAAACAATAAAATAAAATAAAAAATACAACTGTGTGATGACGACCCGAGCAGCCACAAAGAGGTTCACAAACACTGGAGCGAAGTTGGCATCCAAAAAGATGTTTATTTAGAGCAGATGTGCAAAAACGTGCAAATATATAGGTTTAAGAGCTTAAAACACAGATTGATATAAAAACAGTCTAAACTGCTATGTACTAAGAACAGTACTAACTCCCCTTCAATTCACTGAGGCTAGAGTTTTACATGCTTCTCACAGCGCAATCTCATTCACAAGCTCTTTACAGAGATTTTCTTAATATAGGGAAATGATAGGGTCTGTATTACTAACTATTAGAGAAAGCGTAACATCTAACTTGGATCATGTGTGCCTTAACCAATCACATTACAGCCTTGACGTCACTGAATTTCAGTCGGAGATGTGCGACACTCAATCGCCGTTTACGGATACCTTAGGAATGAATGGGAAATGCCGTAAGCTGAATACCACCTGTCGCAAAAAGTCAGTGACTTCTCTTATAAAACAGCATTTTTTTCTTGGTAAACTCTAAAAATAGTTAAATCCAAAAGTATTGTTTAGTGTAAAACATGTTGAAGATTAGCAGATAGGCTGTTGATTCATTAAATGATGAGCTGTTTCCTCTAAAAAGCTGTTTATTCAGCGTAGTGAAGCCTCTCCTCCATTGAGCAAGCAAAACCAACACCAACACAGTAAAGCAGTGATGGAAGGCAAATAAGGTCTCTCCATCACAAACTGGTTCAAAATTAATAAAAAAAAAAAAATAAATAAATAAAATAACTACAAGTCTGTATAGAGCAAGGCGTAGTTAAAATATGTGCTAATTTGAAAGTATTGAAAGCCAAATGAATATATATATATATATATATATATATATATATGCAAAACATTATGGCTATCTATCGCCAGTGGTGCTATACTGTTAACTAAAACTATTTAAATAGTTTTCACTAACTGAAGTAAAGCTGAAATAAAACAAATTCAAATATCAGATGAAAAACAAAAACTGAATTATATTATGTTTATGTTAAAACGACTGAAATAAAAGTAAATCAAGCTCAATAGAAATGACAAAAAACTAAGAAAAATCACTAAAAACATAAAATTATTAAAAGAACTTTGCGACTGTTTGAAGCAGTCGGTTGACGTAAAGAAAGCGTGACGTTGCTGTTGAAGGTGTGTCTTTAAACTGTCGTCATGGGTCGGCAAACGCCACTCACCCGACGCAAATCTGTCAAGTTGACAAGCGTGCAAGATGCATAAGAAAACAGAGGGAACTAGAACGTAGGCAATCAAACTGTTTAAGTTTTCTTTGTTATGTTTATATTTGGCATTGTTGCCATAGCAGCAGGTTGGCATGGGTGGCATCTGTGCCTTAAATCAGATTAGTGGAAATGAGAGCTCACATGGCAACTGCTGGTTTCACCAACGCTGCCAATCTGCTTGTAATGACTGTGTAATCAGAACAAGATTAAACCTGTACTTAACGCCTGTCCCGACACACATAAACACACAACTACACGCACAACTTCATGAGCGTGTTACAACTGTTTTAACATCCATGGGATCAAGAGAAGAGCAGCCTCTGAAGACACTGAAGCAGATCCAGAGGAAAGCAGTAGGTTCGAGTCTCTTGTGGACGGTAGTAAATCCACGACGGCCATCTGGGAGGCAGCATGAGAACATATGCACTTATGATACAGATTTCTGATACCACATTTTGTCCTATTAAAGTCCATTCACATAATATAATAAACTGACTCATAATGCAAAAAGCCACACTGTTAAAAACAGCCCAGCACGGTGCATTTGGAATATTACAATATTTATTTTATTTGTTAAATCCCCTATTTTTTCCTTATTGCAAATGCAAGACCATTGTACTGTGATCTGTTCTTTTATAACAAAAAATAATATTAAAAATGCATGAAAAAGTATTCAAAATGTATCAAGTCATGATATCATAGATATAGATGCAGAAGAAAAGACCATGAACTTGTACCATAGGTTCATGAACCACATTTTTAACACGTACCACGGCAACAAAATACCAAAAAACATGGTATTACCATATTAGACATACTAACTGTAGTGCAATATGAAATGAATGTACCATGGTACGGCATTGTAATCGTTCAGTATAATGGTGTGCATAAACTGGCCAGTATGATTTTTTTGTAGAAAGTAATACTTTTAATCAGCAAGGATGCATTAAATTAATCTAAAGTGAGAGTAAAAATTGTTCCATTTCAAATAAATTGTGTTAATTTTGAACTTTCTATTCATCAAAGAATCCTGAAAAAAAAGTATCAATTTGATACACAACAATATGAAGCAGCACAACTGTTTTCAACACTGATGATAATAATAATAATAAATGTTTCTTGAGCAGCAAATCAGCATATTAGAATGATTTCTGAAGGATCATGTGACACTGAAGACTGGAGTAATGACGCTGAAAATTCAACTTTGCATCACAATTAAATTACATTTTAAAATATATATTCAAATAGAAAACAGTTATTTAAAATTATAATAATATTTCACATTTTTACTGTTTTTATTGTATTTTTAATCAAATCCTGGTGAGAATATAGAGACTTCTTAAACATCTTTCTCTTTAACATTAACACTAACTACAGGTCTTGTAACTGTAGACAAACTGCTTTATGCTTCTGCTGGTTAAACTCAGTCTAATCTAATAGAGATGTTTTTAGAAGAGTCACTACAATGCCAACTACATGCTTCCCCTTTAGCTTGTTAGACAAAAGATGCCATTTGACTTCCACAAACAACAATGCATGTTAAGAGCAAAAGTGCAATGCTTGCACCCGCTGTCTGCACAATCAAGAAAGTAAGACATTAATGGCTTAGGCACAGCTGGTTTGCCAATGCCATTTGTAAAGTCCAGAAGAGCTACTGCAAAATACAGAGGAGTCATGCTAGTGCAAAAAAATAAAAAATAAAACATCAAAAAAAAAACCTATTTCATAGTATGCAGTATACTAAGCACAATTATATTGCATGCAATTATATGGCATGCAGTCATCAAAAAACATGAACATTTTGAAACACAAGTACTCTAAAGGTGAAATGTGTCACTTTAAACACCAAATGGTATTGCAAAACTGCTGACCAGTTTAAAACAGATCATCCCATCTCAAAACACCGGCTGAGCCAATACTGGTTAAGCCTGCCCCATCTACTTACTAGTCACTTTTACAGCCTCGTTTTGTGTTTATAATCATGGCCTTACAAACCATTCTAACTCAAACTTTGAGGGAAAAATATTTTTCAATAAGAACTGAATGAGTTGTTGAGCTTAATGGTGTTGACGTTGAAGTCATGCGACCGTAGCCTATGTTTACAATCTGGTTATTGTACTTAGGCTTTAAAACTCATAAAAAATGGTGTTAATTTGTGAAGATTATCATGATGAACAAAGCATGCAAGAGGCATAAACTTTTGCAGGTCACAGAGTTTATTTTCTGCAGTAATCCAAAAGCCAGTGGAAAATGGGTTTTTGTTGATGGATCCATCGTGATAGTTGGCCTTCAAAAACATATCATCACTGCAGAGCTCTATAGAAAACAACCATCTGGATGGTTAAACTTTCTACATGAACCGAACGCAGGGAATTAGCAGCATCCAAATGAACTAACTTTCAAACACAAAGCACATTTGCTAAGAAACTAGGACACGTCGTCACAAGGTCTTCTGTCTCTCCAGAGTCAGAAAAACTTCCCCGCAGTCGTAACTTTCACTCGAGTTACTTTTGATTGGGCTAAAGGCTAAAGGCTACTGGAAAGTTTATCCGCATTGCTGTGGCAGATGGTCCAAACGGATGTCTGGCCTCAAGGGCAAATACAGCTGATTAATAATCCACTGCAGACTGTGTCATTAATCATAACCGACTCGAGTTAATATCATCCTGTGCTGTCCTGTAATTACGCTGGGAATTCACACTTGGGAACTTGGGATTTATTCTCCGAGATGCCATTATCAAAACAACCCACGTATACGCCACCAATCAACAACACAGAGCCAGGTGTGTTTGTTAGGGAGGATAAAGTGGAATTAAGGCACCGATATACTTCAAGCAAAGTCGAAGAATAAACTGGTGTCATTTAGAAAAAAATTAGGTCAAAGAAAGTTGTTTGGAGTTTGTTTAGGGGGTTTAAGACCGTTTGCCACAACGAACTTAACAGAAAAGTTTGTTCTGGCTGGTAAACACCTCTGAACTCCCATTGGTCAGTGGTGATTATGCAATAGTTAGGTGTGGCTTTGGGGCTCCGCCTTCTTTAACATTGACAATGTTTTTAATTTTTAAAACTGTAAAGCAGTTTGCTTCAAAGCAATCTATTGTTTAATAATGTATGTAAATACATAAAAATACAAAAAATAAATAACAGATGTAAACAACAAAAAAACAACGTACAAATACAAAATAAGATAAAATAAAAGATAAAATGACAGATATAAATAAAACAAAGGCACAATACATCTGAACAAAGCAAACTAACTAAAAATGAATAAAACCATAGTAAAAAAAACAAACAAAATGAAATTATAAACAAAATTAATATAAAAATAAATAACAAACACAACAAACATACAATGTACAAATAAAAAATAATAAATAAAAAATAACTCACGTAAACAAACATACAGTACATACCAACAAAGCAAATAAACTAAATAAATAAAACCATAATAAACTAAATAAATGAAATTATAAATAAACCATAAGTAAACTATAAACAAACAAAAAAAATATAAATAAATATGCAATAAAAAAAACATGCCAAATAATTCTTGTTATTAAAGGTTCAGAGAGAAGGTAAAAAATATATATTAAAAAAGCAGTAAGCTTTTTCTGTATTTTAACTACAAAATGACTAATACAATGATATTGTTATTTAAATCAGCACAAATTAAATATAGAAGAAATTTAATACCTTTACACAGCTTTTAACTCGCTTTTAAGCACTTCATGAATAACGTGATGTGACTTTTCTTGACTGGACTCTCTATGATCGGATGCTTTCTTAACGGCTGTTTTCTCACCTCATCATTTTTGTTGTGCGTTTATTTTATCTTTAAGAGGAAAGGCACAGCACATATTTACTTATACATCTAAACAAAGTTTGCAGCGACGTCAAGATGTCCACTAACAGTATACTGCTATTTCAGATATCTAAGCGAAGAACGTATAAGAACTTTGCAGTGAGTATATTGGATGCTTTAGGTTAAACAAGGAAACTTTCCGTTTTTTCTTGACCCATGCTACAGCGGTGTGGTCCAATGCTCCTGTTTTCTGTCAGGAACTGTCTCTCAGACCTGAGGGTGAAAACACACCACGTTCCACATTTCACGTCTTTGAGATTCCCCATCCTTATTAAAAGGGTATAGAGCGGGAGAGGAAGGGGCAGGGAATCAGTGACCCTGGCAGCGGTGGGTCTGCGGCGCTGGAGGGAGGTGAACGCAGTCACTGAGATGCACTAATGAGCTCACTAGCTCTGCCGGACGACCGCTGAGGCCCGACACAGGCACCGATTCGGTGAGAACTAGTCACAATTAGGAACGCGTCTCTGAGCGCATACACACGTCTACATGACTAAGGTGTTGCTTCCTGAAGAAGGGGTGTGTTTGTTTGTGGCAGGACGGGACATGAGTTTCAGACAGTGTCGTGGCCCATGTTGACCCTGGCCATCTGGCTGGCCCGTAGATGTTGCTCCTGTCCGTGGAGAAAGAGCTAGCAGCTGCCTAAATGTTCTCGCTGGTTGTGCTCAACATGTAGTTAATGTGCATCCAGGGTAAGTGCAGTCTACGGTTTAATTGGACACATTTAATGAGAGAGAAGATTAAACTAGGACAAATAATGTGATATAAATAGCATTGCGGACTACAAATATCAATGAGATACTTTCTTTTAACTTTCTATTCTTTGATCATCACTTTTCATGGAAAATCGGATATTCTTGCTTTTTTAAATAAGAGTATAACGTAGATACACGCTAACATTCACAAGTTCCCTCCTCAGTGAACTGATGAGTCATTCAGAAACTGACTGTCCATATTTAAATTTCAACCCCTATTAAGTTTAAACATAAGAATAAACATAATTAATATATGTAAATAAAAAATAAACAAAAATGTGAATAACGTATGTAAATGAAAAGACAAGCACATAAACTCAAACAAATAATAAAAATAAACAAAATGAAAATAAAACCATAAATATACATTAAACAAATAAACTAAAAAAATAAATAAAAATAAAAAAATAAAAATAAATAAAATAATCCTTTTATTTAAAAACAACAAATAAGAGTTGTAAACAAACATATACAGTAGTTATAAAATAACTATATACTAAATAAACAAAAAAGTAATTAAAATAAATAAAAGCATAAATAAACTAAAAATAAGTTAACTAATAAAAATAACTTTAAATAAATAAATATGAAGTACAAACATTTTAAATAATTATGAGGTAAAAAGGGTCAGAGAGAACATAAAATGATAACTAATAAAAAATGAAAAACAACAACAAACAGTATGCTTTTACTGTATTTTAACAGTATGAAATGACTGTAATACATGATGACTAATGATACCATAATTTAAATCAGCACACAATGAATATAGCTTATGCTATAGGCTAAAAAAAACATCAACATGAAATACTGTTTGCAGCCTATTTTATTTTCCGAGTTAAGATATTCAACAAGAAAAATTGCTCATGTAAAATAAGAGCAGGATCTTGCATTAGGCAGCTTATTCCTAACTGATGTTTACGTTAGATCATTTGCAAAATCATCATACATTTTGTTACATTTTGATATAATCTACCCTCATGTATCCTTCAAAACCAACTATCTTCACTTAAAACGCCAATTTTATTCGATTAGAATGAAATAAGAGATGTGAGCAATCTTCTGTAATCCATCATACACCTCCCTAGAGAAAACATGAAGTTCATTACAGTAAGGTAACAGCATTGGATGCAAACCGGATCTTGTAGATGAGAGAAATCAGAAGAGGGGGCTGGAGAGGTTCGACTTACACGAGATGTGACATGTCATTTTAAATACGCTTTTACTAGGTTGTCGTGACACTGTTATTGTGCTCCGCCGTGAATTAGGAGACAGTTGGGAAGCTAAAAATAAACGAAGCTGGAGTTGAAAGACATTCTCATAAATAAAAAAAGAGCATTGGGATGAATTTGTCTGGCGCTCTAGAAAAAGTCGCTGTGGTTGTGTCAGACTCCCACTGTCTTTAATCCCTCGTGGAGAGTTTTGCGTCGCTAAGCACATGAGTCCAAGCCAAAAGAATGCCAGTCTATGAAACGAATGCACACACACACACACACACACACACACACACACCAACAATCACACTCAACATCTCTGGCTTTCAGCATGCATCTGAGATCCAAATGGCCCCTTCAACCCTGTTGGAAACAGCCAGGCTCATTTCCTCACAGCTATGCGCTAGTTTTAGCTTGCAGGGCCAATGCTGACTGCTGGGAAGATCAGCATTTCCAAAGGTCATAAAAGATCACATCACGAGACAAGACGTCCTTTGAAGACGTGCATTAACAGGCATCTGTCACCGTCTCCCGAAAAAGACTTGCAAGTGCTTGAGACGGCCTGGAAAAATTCTCAGGCATGTGGAAAAATAATTTTTGCATCTAGAAAATGACGTACAGTAAATCTGCACTCCATATAGCACTTCAAACATGCATTAAAAACCTATTTAATGTCATTAGAAACCAAATGCATTAAAAATAATAAATGCAATGGACGACGTAAGCACTGCAGATTAATGACTTACTCTCTCTATTATTAATTTGGTGCATAAAACAATAGTCTCATTGGCTCCGTGCAGCTATTATGCGTATGAAGGAGTGGGTGGAGAAACTCCACAGTCAGAGATTTCTATTATTTTCTCAAGCCTTTGGAAAGGATGGGTCATCACTGATGGAAAACCATCACTGAGCATTTTGTTCCTGTTTATTCTCCTCTCTATTAGTCATTTGTTCTCTTTGCTGCTGGGAATGAAAGTCTTTCCATAAATGGAGAAAAACAAGTCCTTCTAACTCTTACTAGAAGAGACATTTAGTAGAATACATTCTGGGTGGTTATGCACAATATTGGAACAGCTTGTTCTTGACTGAGCAGTAACATTAATGAAGAAACAATAAATAAAACTAAAAAAAACAAACAAATGCAAATATGCTGTAAAATGTTAGTGCACTATCACTTAAAAAGAAAAATCGTTTATAATTTGTTCACCCTCATGTTATTCCAAACCTTTCTTTCTTCTGTGAAACACAAAAAAAGACACTTTGAAGAACATCTCTGTTTATTTGTCCATACAAGTCAATAAAAGTCAATGGGGTCAAACGCTGCTTTTTTACTCTTCAGAAGATGAAGAACATGAAGAACACAAACCCTCCAGAACAAACATGTTTAAGGGGGTTTTCAGTGGCTGATGCATATATATATATATATATATATATATATATATATATATATATATATATATATATATATATGACTGGAAATGTACACTAGATGAACACAAAATTAAATTATTTAACCAAATTATGCTGTAATGTCACAAAAAAAAAGCAAAGTAGAAATGCTTTTCCAACATTTTGAAACCTAGAAAACTAGCAAAGTGGACAAAGTTATTGGTTGTTGCTGTTAACCTAGAAATTATTATTATTTTTTTGAAAATTTGAACTTTTTAAATTCTGTTATTTAAATTTAAATTCTGTTATTATTTACTTGCTCCCAATTTGGGGCAAAACACAAGTGATTAGGAATAACAATGAGATGAAGCATGAAGATCATTAGTGAACTACAAAATTCAGTTTGTACCTCACACAAAACTAATTAATATTAATTACTTTTTATGGTTGTTTTTGTCTTTTTTTTTCAGCTTGACAGCCATGATCACTGCAAACTGTTTTTGTATGGTAAGTCTTTAAAATTTCTCCTTCTGCGCTCCACAGTAAAAACAACAGCATATGGGTTTGAAACAACATGAGAGTAAAAAAAAAAAATAAAAGAGTAAACAATGACAGAATTTTTATTTTTAAGTGAACTACTCCTTTAAACTAAAGGTAAATTAAATTTCAAAAACTATGAAAGACACCATCAAAGACTTCCCACCGGTCATGTGTGATTCGCAGATCCCTCATTTGTTGAGCTGGTTCAAAGGAAGCTTCATTAAACATTTACAGTAGCTCAGAGTGGAGGATCTCGACGCAGCTCTGCTCTCTCTGACCCGGGGTTAATTTATCTAATTACTGCACAAAGCATTCACATTCACAGCCCGTTTCATCCACACCGATTCATCACTCCTTCATTTGCCTTTCATTGCCTCCCTTGCTTCAATCTAATGGGTTTCACATGTACCACTGCTTACAACCATGAATAGAGCAGAGATCTAATGAAATTTCACATTATAGAACTGGTGTTCAGGGACCAGTTATTGTATATAATATTAATCTGAGCAAGATGGGGTAATACAATAGTCTGCAGCCCTTAGATGAGATATATGCATAATATGCATATGCAAGTATTAATTAGGCTATTTCTGAAACTTAGTGTGTGTACATACAATCCAAAATACCAAGTCAGCATATTAGAATGATTTCTGAAGGATCATGCGACACAGAAGACTGGAGTAATGATGCTGAAAATTCAGTTTCTATCACAGGAATAAATTAATTTTACAATATATTCAAACAGAAAGCAGCAATTTTAAATTTCAGTAATATTTCATAATATTACTGTTTTTATTATATTTTTGATTAAATAAATGTAGAATTTTCTTCAAAAAACATTATGAATCTTACCAAACTTGTGTGTGAAGTTCCATTTTCATTCCATTTTTACAACACACAAAACAACTATAAAAAAATATGAGAAATTTACAGCTCAAATAGGTTCCTTGTGAAAATTGGTGTAGTTATTTCCATTTTAAGTGCCTTCTCATAACCTTTTGCAAGTAATGAGCTGACTTTATTTTTTTTGTGGTAATCAACAATATGCAATATGTGTTGATTAAGCTTGACATATGTAGAACCCAGAATATTTCTTTAGTGGATTATTTCATCCAAAAATAAAATTTTTGGCATTAGTCATATAAATCAAATCATAAGTCAACTACAGAAAGGAACTTTCTCCATTTAAAGTACAAAATGACTTGAAAGAGGTCCATCGTCGTTCATACAGCTGTGTGAAATGTAAGTCAGGCTATCTCTACTTCCTGAAAGAGATATGTTTGACTGGACAGATAACTACACAGAAGGCATCCGTCTGAACTTCAGCCAGCTGCGTCCAACACGGCCAACACACTGAAACATCCAACACACTGAAACATCTCAACGGGAAGAACATTCACCTGAATCGCCATGAGCAGCACTTCCTTCCATTACATTTGTATACATAAAGTAACAAAAAAAAAAAAAGTAATTAAGAGAACAGACCACTGATTTATGACTGAAAATGAAATTATTTAAATAAATTTTCACACAAATTACAACTGTCACCCAGTCATTTCCACCACAACCACACTGTAAAAAAAAGTTTTGTTTTTTCTTTTCCCAATCCAGTAAATAAAACAAAGGTTGTATGATTGGAGTTTCTTGCTAATTAAAAATTTCTTGTTTTATCCAATATGTTACCTGATGATTCCTTATAATTATGTGAAATTTACTAGGAATTTCCACACAAAATCTTCTTTAGTGCAACAATTAAATGTGCAAAAATACATGAAAGTTATTTGCATTGTTTACAAAGGAACCAGAAGTGTTTAAAAAAAAAAAAAAAAAAATCAAGGTAAATATAACTATTTTATGGGGTGTCCTTTCCAAATAAACCATCAAATTGCTAATAGTTAAAATATTAATTTAATTCTATGGCTTGCTATTAGGCATAGCAAGATAAATTATAAAATATATTTAAACATGAGTTATTTTAAATTGTAATCATATTTACAGTATAACTGTTTTTACTGTATTTTTGATAAAATAAATGCATCCTTGGTCACCAGAAGACAGTGATTTACGACTAAAATGAAGCCAGAAGTGTCAACAAAGAAAATTCACAATTAACTTTATTTTATGAAGCAGTATTTCCAATAAAGCAGTCAAAAAGAGTGAAAATATAAATTCATTTCTATGCTATGAAACAAACCATAGCAAGATAAAGACATTTTATTGCAAAAATACTGGGAAAAGTCATTTCCAACACAGAATGTTATCAAACATACTTTAATACATTGTGGAAAATACATTTGTTGTCCATTATTGGAAAGTGTTTAGCAGCCAAATAAAAGCGTGAAAAGTTTTTTAAGGCCAAAAGTGAAGAACTAGTTGCGCATAACTTTTTATATAAAGTTGGAGATAGATTTATGTCCAATTTTATCCTCATACGTAAACTACAATATCACCCTGCTCTAATCAGCTAAATGCAACTATAAGATATTATACACACATTTGAAACAAAGAAACACTCAAAATACTCATTGTGTTTTGATGTTTGCAGTTTGCAACAGAACACAGCCAAAAGACAGGCTTCAGGCCGATCGATCCATCAGGATGAGTCACAGAAACCCAAGAACAGCAGCTTGTGTCATCTGCGCTCGGCTCATGTATCGGTGAGACACACAGGGGTCAGCGCTGAAGGCTGATGGAGTGATTGGTAAGGTCACCGCTGGGCTAAAGCTCATTCTGCCCTCTCTGGTCAGCACTACAACTGCTACAGTCCCTGGATGAACCGGCCGCATGCATAATTCATCACAAAGGAAACCGTGTTGACAAAGAGACAAGCCAAGACATGCAAATATTGATTCCACTGTCCTGTAGCGCACAACACGCTCACTCGACTGCTTAAGTCACTCTGCTTCGCCAAACACTACAGCACCAGAGTCAGAAATCAACTAGGGCTTAGGGCACAAATGCCAACAAAATTACAGAAATACCCTATATTAATAATCAAACTAAAAAGTGGTGGCTATGAGGTTATGATAGCTTTATATACAGGAACTTTTGTACTTTGTTAATTTGCTTTTGAATATTAACAGCCAGAATTCTTCAGAATGAAAATGAATTTGAATTAATTGATTAAATTATGGAACATCAATGAGATACTGTGAATTTTTATATGAAAAAACTGAAAAAAAGAGAAAAAAAATTACAAAATATATATATTGTAATACATATTGAAAAATTATATAGGTCAACACATCTATGGAAAAAATTAAGAGTAAAATGCAATTTTTTCGTTATATTCTGTAAACTACTGATGACATTTCTTTCATATTTTAAATAAAAATGTTGTCGTTTAGAGCATGAAATGACAATTGGTCAAAATAACAAAAACAGATGTCATGTTTTGAGACATGTTTATAGTTTATATTCATTTTTAGACAACACAATACCAATCTTTAAACTTCAGAAGAGTTAAAAAAATATATATTTGGTGGAATTACCCTCATTTTCAGTCACAACAAATGAAAACATTTGTTATTTTGACAAATTGTCATTTTCTGCAAAAATACCCCTCAATATTTATTGCAATTTTATATGTACACATTTCCAATAAATACTTTTTTTTTTTTTTTACTTTATATTCATTTAGAAAGCTGAAAAAATATTATCACAGTTTACAAAAAACAATAAAAAATAATCAAAAAATAACAACAAATGTCTCCTGAGCAGCAAATTAGCATATTGGAATGATTTCTGAAGGATCATGTGACTGAAGACTGAAGCTGAAAATTCAGATTTGCATCACAGGAATAAATTGCATTTTAAAATATAATAAAACAGAAAACAGTTATTTCAAACTGTAATAATATTTCAGAATTTTACTTTTTGATCAAATTAATGCAGCCCTGGTGAGTGTAAAAAAAAAAAAAAAATCAATCTTTCATGTCCATTTATGTGTTTGCTTCATAAGCCACATATGACAGCTAATGTGCAGAGAGCCATTTTTATGATCAAGTAAAACTACAATTTTCACAGTAAGACAACACGTGGATGGATTACTACACCTCTAACAACCATTAACCTATTCAACCAGTAATCAAGCACCATACAGACCATAATAACTACAGGTTATATCGAGTTTCTGACCTACCAGGGGTGAAAAAGCACCACATTAGAAGCGGCAAAGAGATCTCAAGGAATGCATTCACACTAGAACGCCATAATCCTCTTGGGTCAGGGAGAGGCCATTGGGTTTAATGAGGTATGATGGGAACACAGGGGTCCTGCCGAGTGGAATATAATGACGAGTTCCCAGTTCTCCAGAGCAGGAAGTGCACAAGCTCGCATCCACATGAGAATTCCGAGTATGGAACGGATCCAACGAAGAACCAACTGCTTCAACACCCGGATAGAGCGAAACTCCAGCAGAGAGGACGGCAAAAACAGGAGCGTGGGGACTAATGCCAGACTGGATTTCTAATTGCATTTGATTTCACTTGAGCCGCACTCAACCAAGCCCATTTGCACTAATTCCTGCACAACCGACACGAGTACAAAAACAGCAAAGACCTGGAGTTGAAAGCGGCCAGCAAATCATGCCAAGTAAGCCTGGTTAACGCTCTCCCCGGCCAAAACTGTGGGCAGGTAATTAGTTTAACAGCGGGTGGGATTAAAAAGTGAGCTTCCAGCCGAGGTCTTTGGTTATAGCCTCACACAGGGGAGCCCGCAGCGGAGCTGGCAGAGCGAACACATCGTTTTTATGAAGCACGGCCAATTTCGAGTGCGGGATCAGACCCTCGTGCTAAGAGACCAGGAGCAGAAACCACCTGGTTTCTCTTCAGTCTTACAGCAAACACGAGAAAATATTATATATTCAGTTTTTAGAGAAATTCATATACACTTAATATGATGTCCAGAAGCCACATAACGGTCTTTGTGAGAGTTTAAATATTTACGATGAATAATTTATTTTTTTAATACGTATAATGAATTCATAATAATTATTTTCAGATAGGCTATATGATATATGACATCAATTCTGGGACAACTGACAAGCATAATATTGGTGAAAATGATTCACCAGGATTCTGTTCCAAAATGGCAGACAAAACAACAGAGAACTAATTTTATAAACATTTAAAGGTGCACTAAGTGATTTTTGCCAAATGATGTTGATATTTGAAAGCAACAAAACAAACACGCCCATACCACAACAAGACCTCGTCCCTATTTTGATCTCTCCACCCCACACGTACGTGCACAACCCTGGCATAACGACGATCGCGAAAACAAGCGAAGATGACACACAAGCATATTCAAACAAAAGCCAACACGGATAAGTTGTGTGAAACAATGCAAAATTAACGTTACTCACCTATCAAGAAGAAACAACGCAACCTCGGCATCCGATTCGGGCCCTTCCCGCTCCTTGAGTTTCTCTCCACCGCTGGAAAGCTGCTCTGATATTTACGCGGGTCCTACCGCTTGCCTGATCATAACCCTTCTTTTTAATGTTTTGTTCCTCCGATATTTTCCTCTTTTTTATCTTCCAATTCTCTCTATCTATAGTCGATCTGCTAATATCCGTCTGTGCACTCAAATTGAGCGCTTTCTTCTCTCTATCATTAAAAGACACGCCCTCTTACTGCTGATTGGCTACAAGTGTGTTTTGGCACTCGGTCCGACACTGCGGTCAAAAGCGTTTTTCAAAAATTGCTTAGTTCACCTTTAAGGGACTGTAAAAGTGTTTTTATGTTTTTGAAGTATTTTCATATTTATATGATCAAAAACAATTTATGAGTAAAAACAGTAATATTGTGAAATATTATTGCAATTGAACTCTTTCCCCGCCAAACACTTCCCCTCAAAATGCAGCTGCCTATGTAGTCAGCAAGGCAGCTCACTAGGATTTGGAAAAGATTTGCAATAAACATTAAGAGGGCCATCAGCTTTAATATGGCATTAGCACTAAAGGTTTTTCTAAGGTTTATAAAAATATTTTATAATATTTTAGCTCAAAAATGGTACTTTGGATAAGAAATAGACACACAAAACAATACTAAACTAATTATATTAGATTATTAGCCTAAATGCCACGATGAATGCATTCAGTTTTGATTGTCAGATCAACATGTGAGAGCGCTGAGAAACACTAAAACCCCACACAAAAATGTTCCATCTGCAAAAGAAAATGAGATTGATATCGTAAAGAAGTGTTTATTCAGCCTGTGCCATTGTGGTGATGTTCAGACAGGTTTGGGAGACGCACCAAGTGGCCACAGCGCCAAACAAACTCGGGAAAGGTGCAACCCGATCTCCAGCAATCACCAGCATCACCAGAAAGTGGACAAAGGCCAAGACAAGTCCAGGCAAAAGGCAACAAAACTCCAGTGGTGGGAGGCAAAGCAGGTTATCAGAGACAAAGTAGAAAAATGAAGAAACTATGCATGCAATTCAACCTCCAAATAAAATTCTTAGAGACTAGTTCATCCAAAAAAGAAAGTTTTGTTATTGTTACCCAAAAATAAAACTTTTTTAAAAAACATTTTTGTTAATTAAAATGTGACCCTGGCAAAATGAGTCGGAATGCACAAATGTTCAAAAATAAGTTCCTTTTATTTTCACATTCTCCATTAAAATATCTTCAAAATGATATATGACTTGTTGGAATCGGACAAAAAATGACTGAGCTACAGCCGTTTGAAGGCAGCAGATCTGATTTTGAGAAAAATTGAGTTAAAGAGTCCAAAGCAGAATCACCAAGCAATGTTGCATATTTTCCTCCAATTCTTTTCTTAATAATATTTACTATATTATTAATCACAATATAGCTATTTTTATTTTATATTTGTTATTAAAAATAAGAACAAAGATGCAAATAAACAGTATTTAATCAAGAGCAGCGAGTGATTCCGTCTTTTCTTTTAATGTATGATTAACATTGAGACAGATCTAGTTTAAGACCTACTGTAATGCATGGATCAAATATAATGTTACACATCAGATTTTAATCCAACCATTAACTAAACGTTCATGTAAGACATAACAGATTATGACTGTGTGAATCTCGGCAATACATATTTCGCAATAAAGTACTTTATAAGGGAGATCGCGCGCTCGCGGAAAGGCACGTCTTATGCAGGCGCTTTGCAAATGTCAGTCAGCGCTCAGCGCGATGTTTTGTTTTCATAAGCATGGGTTTAAAAATAATATTTCACTGATTTGGACTCATGTCATCGAGAATTCGATATGAATATTCACACGGCTGGAATGCTGCACTTTGCAACAATAGACTTGCAACTTGCGGTGAGAAGCAGCAGCAGTCGTCCAGAAGTGAGCGAAGGTGCTCCTCTCAGAAAATGTACAAACAAAGATCATTTTAGATGTTTAATTACTACTTGGAGCATTTGGGATCGCTAGAAGAGGGCTTAATGAACTCATTTTTGTGAAAACCTCAAATTCAACCAAAACTGACATTTTTCACTACTTTTGCCTGTAGCTCAAAATTAGTCAGTGCGCATTCCGACTCATTTTGCCAGCAGGGGTCACAAATAAAGCCAAAATAAAATAAAATGTAAATACTACATGAAAAATTTCTTTAAAAAAAAAAAAAAATGAAAATGATAAATCTTGCTCTGACAACTAACTGAAATAAGTTTAAGTACTAAAATGACAAAAACTGAAATAAAAATAAAGCTATAAAAATATTAAAAAATATAAAAGTATAAAAATGACTAAAACCTCCTAAAATTAAAAATATAAAACTGAAAACAAAACAAAAAAAAGCTGATACAAATTATTAATATATAATATAATAATCTATAAATAATACTGAAATATCACTGAATGCCTCCACTGTTACTCTCTAAACAATGACCTTTGATTTGATTGACCTTTAAAAGCCTTTATATCTTTCAAATGACATTATTCCTATTGACTATTTTTCTTATACTTTTATGGTGTTACTGTGTCTCTTTGCAGAGCTTGACAGCACTCATTCATATTCATACAGAATATGTCTTCAACTCATTTCAGGTTTGGAATGACATGAGGGTGAGTAAACGACAGAAGTTTAATTTTCCTGTGAACTACATTTAAATATGAGAACTAATTGCTATTATTTGGGTAAAGAATCCATAACTAACTTATAAGACCTTTAATGCCTTTGAAGAACCGTTTTTGGTTCTCCAAAGAACCTTGTGAGCAGTTCTTAAAAAGAAAACATTATCCATTATATAGAATATTTTGTGGCATGAAAAGGTTCCATGGATGTCCAAAGATACCGATAAAGAATCTTTATTTTTAAGAGTGCAAGGCATTACCGTTGATTTTCTACACTACTCGGATGTGCATATCTGCGGCCCAGGATGCATCAGCCCACACCGGCGTGTTTTTTGGCCGCCTGCATGTGAACCAGCACAGAACCCTCACAGGCTCTTATCATCGCAGATGAAGTGAAGCCTCTGAGAGAGCAGATAAGTGTATTTTTAAGAGTGCAGAAGTGGCTATCTTCAGAGCAGTCAGAGCTTTTCCCACGCAAAGGCCCTGGATTTGGGCACCGGGTTATCATGGCACCTTTCGTCTTTGTAGAAGGTGCAGCCATTATCAGAATATGCCAACTTTTCATCTATGAAACCAAGAGATCCCTGTGAGTGAGCATGAAAATGGGTGACTATATACAAATATTAGCATTGAAAGGAATATTTCACACCAAAATGAAAATGCTGACATCATTTACTCTGTATGTCTTATTCTTCTGTGGAACACAAAAGATGTCTTGAAAAATGCTCACCCTGTTCTGTTCTAAACAATAAAAGTAGCTCCAAAAAGTACAGTACAAAAAAAGTCATTCCATATTATGAATGTTGCGAATTTGGATATACAGAAATATGCATAAGATCCAACAGGCAAGATTTTCTCACCATATTATTGTTAACTTTCATCCTCTGTCTCCTATTTGTACAAAGCACATAACTGCTTTACTGCATTTAAAGACTGATTTTAGCACAACCAAACACCAATTGAATTGGTTGAAGGAATGATTCAATGGCCACTGAACAAATCTGAATGAATCTTTTTACTAAACGTCTTGAACAGTGGCGGTGTTTCACAAAACCATAGGGTATGGCTTTTTTTTTAAGGGGGGGGGGGGGGGGGGGGGGGGGTAGATAGAAAGGGAGGAATAATTTCAATAATTAAACAACACTGCGTTGTCAGCGTTTTTATTGTATTAGACACTTGCATTTAACATTATATGAAAATCAAGTTCAAATGGAAATAACAGGGTTTTTGACCAGCGAATGACAGAGATGGAGTGTTTTGACTGTCAATAGAATGGCTGTAACTGTTATCTGAGGCAGCAAGTGCATCGCATTATGCTTTCATCAACTTTTACAGGTTATATAACATTTATTGTAGCTATATGGGCGCTTAGTTTTTCTTGTTGTTTAATACACTTAGCCAAAATCTCAAATGAAGTGCTTATGCACAGGATATTTAAAACGTACTATTGGCTACGACAGATAACCTACTTCTTGTCCGCTCTTCAAACACACAAAAACATTAGCTTTTACAGACATAGTGTTTGAGTAAAGAAAACGCTGTACTATTCAAACATCAATTATTTATTTACCCTTGCATTGCGAAAAAGCGGAGATCTGTCTCCTCCAGACTGTGCGCAGCGTGTCAATCTGAAGGAGGCGGGGTGAAGTTACGAGCTTTCACTGAGAGCTTGATGATCCAATGGCGTTACGAAGTTTCACTGACAAGCTCTTTAATGCTTATCATTGGTTAAATATTTTTAAAACCCTCTGATTTAAAATAATAATATCGAATTACAATAGAGATATGAAGTTTGGATAGTTTTTCACGGCACACCCAACTGGGCTAGGATATGGCAACTGCCATACTCTGCCATACGGAAACGCCACCCCTGGTCTTGAAGAATGTTCATGCTGCTTTATTATATACAATAAAGCAGCTCCAAAAAGGACAACAAAGCACCAAAAATTAGTTTGAATATGCAAATAAGATTCAAGAGCTTCATCAGGGAAAAATTACTCAGAAAATTATTGTTCACTTTCATTTCTAGTCTCATTTTTGAAGCAGGTAACTGCTTTAATACTTTTAATGAGCATTAGCAAACAGGGAGTAAATTGGTTGAGGGAATAATTCAATGGCTTCTGAACAAATCAGCTTGAGCTGAGAACTGTTTCAGATGGTTTAGTCTGATTTGGTGAACTAGTTCTATAGTTTACTAAAAAAGAACCGGTTCAAAAGAATGATTCGTTCGCGAACCAGACATCACTCCAGACCATTTGCCTGAGGCTCTGGATCAATAATTTTGTAAAAAATATTCAGTTTCTTGCACAGACCGATCGTTTCATAAGAGCTCAAAATATCGTCAGGAGCCATGGGTATTAATTTTGTGTTCCTAAGATTCAAGAGCTATGCCAGGCAAGAGTTTCTCTGAAAATTATTGTTCACTTTCTCATACTTTCTAAGCATGTAACTGCTTTATTACTTTCAAAGACTGACTAAAGCGCAAGCAAACAGCATGTGCATGTGAATCAGAGGGAATGATTCAGTGCGTCTGAATCTGAATGAATCTTTTCAGTGATTCTGATTCAAAAGAGTCAAGTAAATAGGGTGAATCAAAAACACTATTTTTGGGTGAACGATTCCTCTACACAGCCTCAGTTCTGCTGAAACTAACTGAGCCAAATTTATGATGCCTTCAGGCTCCTTGTAACCGATTAGTAATTAAAGCATATAATTGCCTTTGGAATGTAAAGTCATTTTTTAACATGACAATAAGCAATTCAGAGGCACTGATAATGTAGTATTTGATTAAAATTCAAAATTGTCTAATAGCATGATGATATTAATTTCAAAATCCTAATACTTCTCTCAGCGGGAGACAAGGAAGAGCTTGAGGCAGGATCATTATCAAATATTTTTGGAACGAGCGCTGAAGCACATTTCCATGCACCACAGAAACTGACAGTAATGATTCCAAACAGGTCAGAATGACTCAAATTGACTCATAACCCGCATACAGAATCGGCAGCTGTGGTTGCAGATTAATGGCCGGGATTTGCTCTGTGCGGGTCGTTCTACTTAATTCTCCTTGTAGCTTTCAAAACATATTTCAGCGTACAAGTAGAAAAAAAATTGCAAATGCCTTGTCATACCAAGGAAGCAAGTCATCATTGGCTCCGGAGCGCCGGCAGAAGCAGCGCTGTGGTCACACGCAGGACAAGCCCAGCGCGCACTGGAAATATCTGCTCTCAGCATTCCTCGTCAAATATATCACCTGCACAACGCTGCCAAGGTCTACAAATACATCATCCTGTCAGAACACCTGGAACGCTTGGTAAACAAATGACAATGGCCTACAGCCCAAAGGAGTGGCAGCCTGAGCAGGAGGAAAATATTCACTGGTTTTGGGCTAAGGGTGTAGGAAACATACACAGTCTAAAACTTAACCTAACCATGAAATACAACTAGTTTGCTTTAACCGGTTCGGTTCATAAAAACATACAAGCCAATGGTGTCAGAAATGACCTTTGAATGCTTGAATTTGATTTTTGAAGACATTTCTACTTTTAAGTACAAAGGTGTCGATTTGGTAGGGGGAAAAAAAATATTGAAATGCAATTTTAAATGCAATAAAAATTGTGATTGCAATCTAAAATGTGATTTAAAAAATTCCAGGTTTACTGTGCTTGTTTGTCGGGCTGCACAATTTGGCCAAAATGTAGTAATTATATATGGCTTAAATAAATAAATAAAAATAAGAATAATAAAATACTAAATAAAACAACATAATAAATACGGCTAGTGTAATGTTTCAGTATAAAAAAAGTCTAATATCAATATAGCTAATAATAATAAATTATTATTATTATTATTATTATTATTATTATTACATAAATTTAAAAAAAAAGTATTTAAACAATAATAACATACTAAAACAAAATATAGAATACATAGAACTACTGCTGTTGTAATATGTCACTGTAAATAAAAAAAATCAAATATATCAATACAGCTAATAATAATAATAATAATAATAATAATATTTATTATTAAATGAAATTAAAAATGCTAAAAACAAAATAAATATTGCTGAGTATTTATAATTTAATGACATTAAAAAGATTGTATAGCCAATCTGATTACAATATATATACACACATATATATACACATATATATATATACACATATATATATACACACATATATACATACATATATACATACATACACATATATACTGTAAAAACTATATATTATATATTATATATATATATATATATATATATATATATATATATATATATATATATATATATATATATATATATATATATATATATATATATAGTTTTTACAGTTTAATAATTTAAATGGATCAGAAATATGAAGTTCATCATGCACAGAGCTGAGGAACATTAACCTTCCCTCCTCATTAATGTGCATCAGCTGCACACAATAGGTCCATTAGTCAGAGGCGGCAGTCTGTTAATCCATGTTTTTTTTAAGGGTCTGCTTGTTCACCAATCACCCATTTACCCTCCTACACGCGCATATGGAAATTGTTGATTCAGCTAACATTAAACAAGGTGAAAAGTTCTGAATATTCAAATGGCTTACTCTTAAACTGAGAGAAGGAAACACATGCATAATGCAGAAGCTGAGGTGGACTGACATGAGTCGGGTCAAACATTTTGAGCTCACACAACTGCTATCTTGTCACTTTATGGGAGGAAGTACTTCAAAATGCTTGTGACGGCACAGGTCGGTCTTGAGTTAATTTATTTATTTTTTCTCGTAGCCCACTTCAGTCGAAATTCAGTATTTGCCACTGCCACTTTGACCCAAAATAGGGCTGTTCCAATTATTGAACGATATGATCATGCGCCTCTAGTCAGTAAAGCCGGTTTCGTGATTAGGCTAAATCTCCATCACCTGTTTTCAAATAGAGCGCCATTTAATACACAGAGCCGTAGATCACTGACAAGCTACGCAATATCACATTCATTATCGAAAGGCGATTCATCTGCTATAATGAACTCGATATAGCATAGCTTGTCAGTGAACACACAGCCCTAACCCAAACATACTTGTCTGAATCAGGAGAGAAATCTGCACAAATCAAGCACCGTTTACAAGTGAAAACAGTCCAAATCATCTCTAAAGAAACATGTTGGTGGACTTTGATGTGAGAGGACAACAGAGGATTTTTTTACTTGAGGAAGCGTTATTATTGATTATGGACTCATATCTATGTTTCTTACAAACATTTCACAGCTTTTCACTTCAAATGTTAACTGATGGACTGGAATGGTGTGGATTACTTGTGATTTATTGTGATGTTTTTATCAGCTGTTTGTACTCTCATTCTGACGGCACCCATTCACTTCAGAAGATCCATTGGTGAGCAAGTGATGGAATGGTACACTGTTAGACATTTCAAAGGGTTTTTACAGTAACTTACTGGCAACACTGTTGCCAGTAACTACTGTAAGATTTACAGTAGCAAACTGTACTCTTTTACAGTAAATTACTGTAAAAATAATCCAATTCATCAGTATACTACTGTAATTCATTCATTTTAATATAGATTTCATTAGATTATCATTTTTATATAGAATTCATTTTATTTTTACTCTACATAGGTACTACTGGCATTCAATTAAAACACAATAAATTACAAAATATCAAATTCTTTATTTAAAACATTGTATGTATAACACTTAAAAGTCTTCCAATGCTGGAACAGTGCATCTTCACCATTTCTCCTGTCTTAGGACATTTTGCAATGCATTTTGTATCCTCTGGATTTATCCTCACAAAAATACATAGCCATCTGCAAAACCCAGGTGCTGCTCCAAAACGTGGCCACCACCTTTGCTCACCATCCACTTTGTTAGTGACAGAATTGTCTTCTCTGAAAAACAAGAAGCAGAAATGACACACTTTTAAAAGGCAAACCCCATATAAAATACACAAACCTCTCAACCTCTTGATGCTTCATTGCAGTTGCCTTTAAAACAAATACAAAAAAATGCAGTAAATCTTAAATTCTATTAAAAACTATAACGGCAGCTAGCCATAAAACTTGTTTAAGCTAGTTAACATACAATTTTATTTTCTCAATAGGCCAACATTAACTACTAACACCTGAACAAAATTTCACATTAGTTAACTTAATGTTAATATAAGATAAGCGTTGCTCCTTAAAAATAATTTTAATTCAGTAACTTAATTCAATAAGCTGACACAGTTTACCATAGTAAAGTTTGTTACCGCCATGTTGACGGGTAAATGTTACTAGGTTAAACTGGTGTGCAAAAAATATGACACAAACACAGACAAACGTACATATATTTTTTACCTTGCTTTCTGGTCTTACTCTCTCGTAAGGTGCATCGACACACAGCGCAGATGTTCTCCGGAGCTCTTCCACTCTCACGGGTTCATCCCCGGACAAAACCCGCGGCGCTGCCCCGCTGCTTCCATGTCTTCCTCGGACGCGAGTGGCGCGGCGCGACGCAGCGAGACTCAAAGACAATATAGAACCTATTATACTATCTACAGTGGATGCGGACAGTAAAGTGATGCCCCGGTATATTTCTGACGTAGCCTACAGATGTACTCCAAGCTCTCACGCTGTTTCTGACATGAAGGACAAACGGATTTTCCAGTCATTACAAGCGATGTAACATGTCCAGTGCTACAGTCTATGGTCCAGTGTAGTCAGTCCCAAGCTGTTGCGGCGTTGTAGAAATGATGTTGTGCAAATCGTGTCAATCCAAATGTAAGAAATGAGGAAAACAACCTTAATAAAATGGTGCCAAAGAGGCCGTTACGGGAAATGCAGTAGTATACAGCAATTTTAACAAATACAGTAAGTCTCTGTATGTGGGGTTTGACGTCACAGAAAATTCCCATGATACAAAAGGTGTTACAGTTATTTACTGTAAAGGGAATTTGCAGTATTATACTGGGTGATATACAGTAAATAACTGTAGAAATTACAGAAATGTCTAACAGTGTACATTTCTCCAAATCTTTTCTGATGAAGAAACAAACTAGTCTTGAGCCCTGAGGGTGAGTACATTTTCAGCAAAATTTCATTTTTGAGAGAACTGTTTCTTTTGTAGCCCATGTAAAAGCAAATGCTATGATTTAATTCATGCATCACTGCATTCTGAAATGCACCAACTGCAATTCATAACAGTGAAAATATGAAAAGGTGAACTATAGTCAATATTAACAAAAGCTTTTATGGCTTCAATTCAATGCTAATGGCTCAGCAAAAGAATCTGAATTGAATTAAACTGTTGAAACATTTACACCAACAGGCCTGAATCAGCCTGTGTTTAATGCTACAGTCAAGGTACTTTAAATCTGAAGTTTGTCCGATTCCCACCACAGCATGTTTACAACATGTTGACCAAGCATTTGCATCTGTATACTTGCATTGGGTATATATTCGGCCGGGGTTTTTATTTATTTTTATTTATTTATTTTTTACTGTAAATGATCGGCTGACCTCTTTGCTTGCAAAACGAGTTGTAACACTTTCACCAAGTTGCTAAATACTGAATCTGCATTATGTAAATGTAGTGGTAATATGTTAATTTGCTGAAAATGCAAACTTGATTTAAAAAAAAAAAAAAAAAAAAAAAAAAAAAAAAAATGGCATTAAAAGCATTTAGTATATGAGGCACAACTATTTGCCCGACTATTTAAAGAACATCTGAAAATGCCAGCAAGACCCATACTGCTTTCCAAGCCTTTTAACCTTGCCTTGTTCCGTTCCTCAGGAGACACAAGAACATCTGTTCACTCCCACAGCCTCTTTCCATCAGTAAGAAATATGGCTATTAAGCTGCATCTGGAAAGCACACCTCAGTTTTCAGCAACCAAAAGCTAAGAAAAGCAACTTTAGGACCACTTTTCCCTTTTTTAGGAGGGGTGGCTACTTATTAAAGCAATAAAATAGAAAAACCAGTATTTTCAAGTTAATCCAGTTTTGCAATTGACATAAGATTTCAAAGAAAGAAAGAAAGAAAGAAAGAAAGAAAGAAAGAAAAAGAAAATTCTTTAAAAGCAATGAAGAAAAAATTCAAGGCCTGCCTTTTTTGGACAGAATTTTACAATTTAGCATTTGTTTCTGAAGTACAAGAATTCAGACTTCATTTATAATGTGACAAAAGTCTAATATTTCAAATTACATTTTAAAATATATGTAAATAGAAAACAGTTATTTTAATTTATAATATTATTTCACAATATTACTGAGTTACAGTATTTTTGGTCAAATAAATGCAGCCTTGGTGAGCAGAAGAAACTTCTTCCAAAAACATCTTATTGACCCCAGACTTTTGAAGTGTATTTGTGTTGACAAGAGACTAGTGTGATAAAATCCCTTACTAACCTTGCCTGTGGAAAGTTATGCAATCTTTCAACTTCAATGCAGTAACGCATGACCAGAAATTCATTAACCTAGTAAAGTATTCCCACATCAAAAGCACTATTTAGAAAACTTTGCAGCTCAAAGAATAAATGAGTTTTGCTGAATAATTCATGCAAATGTTTTAACAAAAATACAAGCTTTTAAAAAGCCCACAACGTTGACACAATTTATATCCATTCACAGAGTGCTACTTTAACTGCGATATCTGGGAAGAAAACAAAACAAAACTAGGTCAATATAATATTCTGTAATGACTGACATCCCACAAATACTAGAAAAACTTAACTTTTCTAAACATTCAAGTCTATAAGACTTTTTTAAAATTCGCTTTTAAATCTGCCTGATAAAAATTTGATTTTTGATATGTAAATTGTTTCTGACCTCTATTTGTTATAATGTTAAAAAGCAGATAATTCTCTTGAAAAACTAATGAACTAGTTATGAACTAGAGCTGGCACAGTGACAGTCTCGTCAATAACACATGTTGTTAACAAATGTTGATCAAGAAACCAAAGAGACCATGGGGGAAGCCCGAACATTTAATGTGTCAAGGGAAAATAAGTTTTATGGGAAAACATCTGTATGGTCTGTAATTAAACATGTTGACTAATATCATACTTCAAAACCCCAGAAGAACCCTTCATAAACTCTGGTTATAGGACCACATCAAACAGAAACCATAGCAAACATCACAACTATCAGATAACCAGGTTAAAGGTCAATACTGTTTTGCCATTTTTTTTGTTCTTTTTTATGTTTCCAGGACCTATTGAAAGATCCCTCACCCATTTCACTCACATAATGAGCCCAAAACATTGAAAAATCACTGAATTAATCAAAGACAAAAACCTCGTTTGGTTTCAGAAAACCAAGCTACTTCCAGAAAACGAATGTTAATCTGCAAAATAAATAGATGAATCAGAGCTCTAAAGAGCAACCCAACATGAATGTACTGGAGAAACATCAATTGAAAACAAGAATGATGTCCATTCATGTTCCCTACTTATTGTCTAATGCTAAAGTACAAACAGTGTCATTGCATAAATCTAGCGCAAAGTCCCTGATCTCAACAAGCTCTGAACGGTCATCCAACGAGGGGAAGAGACTATCAGCCACGGCCAGAAGGGATCAAATGCTCACCGTAAAACCGAAAGCTCACGTCACGCTTCTAATTAAGAAGCAGTGCCAAACGAGAGATGAGAAAAACACATGCTAGCCGTATGATATGAGGACAGCCTGACGTCGACATACAAGATGTATTTATAGAGAGGATTTAATCCACGTCTCTGGCTTAGCTGCGGTGAGATGCAAGCCAGCACGTTTGCTCTAACCCATTCCCAGTAACTGTAGGGAACGAGACAAGAAAATGACATGCAAAACAACATGGGGAACAAATAAAACCCATTTGGTTACTGTTCTACAGTGGGTACGGAAAGTATTCAGACCCCCTTAAATTTTTCACTCTTTGTTATATTGCAGCCATTTGCTAAAATCATTTAAGTTCATTTTTTTTCCTCATTAATGTACACACAGCACCCCATATTGACAGAAATACACATAATTGTTGACATTTTTGCAGATTTATTAAAAAATAAAAACTGAAATATCACATGGTCCTAAGTATTCAGACCCTTTGCTGTGACACTCATATTTAACTCAGGTGCTGTCCATTTCTTCTGATCATCCTTGAGATGGTTCTACACCTTCATTTGAGTCCAGCTGTGTTTGATTATACTGATTGGACTTGATTAGGAAAGCCACACACCTGTCTATATAAGACCTTACAGCTCACAGTGCATGTCAGAGCAAATGAGAATCATGAGGTCAAAGGAACTGCCTGAAGAGCTCAGAGACAGAATTGTGGCAAGGCACAGATCTGGCCAAGGTTAGAAAAAAATTTCTGCTGCACTTAAGGTTCCTAAGAGCACAGTGGCCTCCATAATCCTTAAATGGAAGACGTTTTGGGACGACCAGAACCCTTCCTAGAGCTGGCCGTCCGGCCAAACTGAGCTATCGGGGGAGAAGAGCCTTGGTGAGAGAGGTAAAGAAGAACCCAAAGATCACTGTGGCTGAGCTCCAGAGATGCAGTCGGGAGATGGGAGAAAGTTGTAGAAAGTCAACAATCACTGCAGCCCTCCACCAGTCGGGGCTTTATGGCAGAGTGGCCCGACGGAAGCCTCTCCTCAGTGCAAGACACATGAAACCCCGCATGAAGGACTCCAAGATGGTGAGAAATAAGATTCTCTGGTCTGATGAGACCAAGATAGAACTTTTTGGCCTTAATTCTAAGCGGTATGTGTGGAGAAAACCAGGCACTGCTCATCACCTGTCCAATACAGTCCCAACAGTGAAGCATGGTGGTGGCAGCATCATGCTGTGGGGGTGTTTTTCAGCTGCAGGGACAGGACGACTGGTTGCAATCGAGGGAAAGATGAATGTGGCCAAGTACAGGGATATCCTGGACGAAAACCTTCTCCAGAGAGCTCAGGACCTCAGACTGGGGCGAAGGTTTACCTTCCAACAAGACAATGACCCTAAGCACACAGCTAAAATAACGAAGGAGTGGCTTCACAACAACTCCGTGACTGTTCTTGAATGGCCCAGCCAGAGCCCTGACTTAAACCCAATTGAACATCTCTGGAGAGACCTAAAAATGGCTGTCCACCAACGTTTACCATCCAGCCTGACAGAACTGGAGAGGATCTGCAAGGAGGAATGGCAGAGGATCCCCAAATCCAGGTGTGAAAAACTTGTTGCATCTTTCCCAAAAAGACTCATGGCTGTATTAGATCAAAAGGGTGCTTCTACTAAATACTGAGCAAAGGGTCTGAATACTTAGGACCATGTGATATTTCAGTTTTTCTTTTTTAATCTGCAAAAATGTCAACAATTCTGTGTTTTTCTGTCAATATGGGGTGCTGTGTGTACATTGAGGAAAAAAAAAATGAACAAATGATTTTAGCAAATGGCTGCAATATAACAAAGAGTGAAAAATTTAAGGGGGTCTGAATACTTTCCGTACCCACTGTATGTTATTCATTAGATGTTGTCTTGTCCAAAGCAAACTATAAGGATTGAGTTTATTGTGGGTTTAATAATATGGCAATCAACAATTCCTTGATTCAGAGTTTTGAATCGATTCACTGGAATGAACTAATTCACATAAATGAATCAAACTTACCAACTCTGTTGTTTTTCTACAACAACTGCTTTAACGTTTCATATCAGTGAGTTGAACGATTGCAAAATTTGATAAACGTAGCCTTTGGGTCTTTTTTGCAACTCAAACCAATTTCAACAGCAAAAGTCATATTTTAACTCCAAAAAAGCTTGAATCACAGCTTTGGACTAATTCGCATAAATGAATCAAACTTACCAACTCTGATGCTGTTTTTGAAACCCAAATCAATTTCAACAGCAAAAGTCATATTTTAACTTCAAAAATAGCTCAAACTCACTCAAGTTCTCTTGAAAATTCTCTTTAAAAAAAAATTGTCCGTTATGTTCTTTATACTGATTCTGCGCCAACATCAGTTGACTTTGGGTTTGACTGACTCTTGTGGCTGGTATGTCATTCGAGTCATTAGCATTCTCCTCTACTGGCTCAATGCAATTTGAACAAACAGATAACATTTAATCTATACGAAAACTGATAAAACCAGCCATTCCTACATGGCTGTTTGATCGTATAGTTTATCTGTTAGTTTAACACACAACTCTGTGGTTGTGGAAAGAACGTTCCCAAAACACCGATGTAAACACTGCTGATTGTAAAAATGGCTGATTACAAGTGAGAAAGCAACCACAAAGACTCATCGGTGGTGTTTGTGAAGGCCAGAATGACTAATACTTTTGCTAATAAGAAATTCATAGTCATTACTATTAAATTGTGAGGGAATATTTAGATCGGGTGGCGTCTGTTTATTTGTTAATCTAGCCACTGTGCTAAATAAAAACCTTGGATTGTTTTGGTTATTTTCTATGAGTTTGTGGATATGCTCTGCCCTGGCAGCTTTTAAAGCCTGTCTATAGTTGGACATACTGTTTTTCCATGCAATTCTAAAAACTTCCAAGTTAGTTTTTCTCCATTTGCGCTCAAGTTTACGAGTTTCTTTCTTGAGAGAATGGGTATTACTGTTGTACCATGGCGCAGTACGTTTTTCTCTAACCTTTTTCAATTTGATGGGCGCAACAGCTTCTAATGTATTAGAGAAGATAGTGCCCATGTTGCTACACAGAGCAGTTGAGATAAATCAGGCAGGTTATTTCTGAATCTATCTCTAGTGGTTGGAACAATAGTTCTTCCTGGACGATAACGCGGAGCCATATAGTTAATATCAGTAATACTCAGCATGCACGATACTAGGAAATGGTCAGTAACATCATCACTTTGAGGTACGATATCTATGTCAGTAAGATCAATTCCATGCGATATAATTAAATCTAGCGTATGATTAAAACGATGAGTGGGCCCGGTGACATTTTGCTTGACTCCAAAAGAATTTATTATGTCAGTAAACGCAAGTCCTAATGCATCATTTGTATTATCAGCATGAATGTTAAAATCTCCAACAATTAGCGCTTTATCAACAGTAACCAATAGGTCTGAGAGGAAATCTGCAAATTCTTTTAAGAAATCTGTATTCGGCCCTGGCGGTCTATACACAGTAGCCAGAGCAAGAGATAGGAGAGATTTCTTTTGCATATCTGACAGTGTAACATTAAGCAGAAGTAATTCAAATGAGTTAAACCTGTATCCTGTTTTCTGGGTAACATTGAGAATATCACTATATATTGTTGCAACACCGCCGCCACGGCCAGTCTGACGGGGCTCATGCTTATAACAGTAGCTTGGTGGAGTAGACTCATTTAGACCAATATAATCATTTGGTTTGAGCCAGGTTTCAGTCAAGCAGAGCACATCAAAACTATTATCTGTGATCATTTCATTTACAATAACTGCTTTGGGTGCGAGTGATCTAATGTTTAGGAGCCCAAGCTTTAAAAATTGCTTTTGTTTATTTGTTTTGCATTTTTCTGGTTTAATCACGATCAGATTATTTCTAGATTATTTCCTGCATTAAATTTATATTTTGGCTTCACTGTTCGGGGAACAGACACAGTCTTTATAGATTGGACAGCACAAGTATTTCTATCATTTAAGTGGGTAGAACAAAAGTCATCATAGCAGTTATTTGAGAATGGGCTTACTAGTCAGATGGAGCGTAGAGTCCTGGAGATGTTGTCCGACAGGAGTTCTGCTCCGACAGGAGTTCTGCTCCGAGAGGAGTTCAGAATCTTGAGTTCAGAATTTTGAAGCTCCTTTATAAATGAGACTTGTATCTGAACGCTCCACTTCAAGTGCAATGCTGTACCAGGTGCGCTATCGAGCAAGTTCACATCAGAAAATATATATGGAGCTCATTATTGTAATGCAAACATCAAACTGCACTATGGTAAAAGTGTTTTGAGGTCAACACATAGTATTGTGCAAGGAACCATCTGAAAATAATTTTTATTAATTGATAATCTGCCCCGTAATTATAATTTGCATGGAATACAATTTGTTGGTATTTTACTGCCTCTAGTGTTCATATCAATTGGAAACTGCAGTGAATTGGTACATTTTGGGAGTTTTGCAAAAATGTAGGTATGCACATTTTTCCAATAAGCCATTGTTAGATTTTTGCCTGTGAGTTGATAAAGGGCTTTGTATTTCAAGGGAAGTAAGCTACATCTTCAAACTAGTCCCTTTTCAACTGCCATGCCACATCTGGAGAGTTGTTAGGTGGAAAAATACAATAACCGACTCCCAAAAAAAAACCAAAAAAAAAACCACACATCTGAACAGGTTAATCAAGGTCTTTAGGATTACTATGCGAGATTGATCAGGGTTGGAGCTGAACCCTGTAGAAAAGTTGATCTCGTGGGTCTTGAAAACACACAATCAAATGACTTGTAAACAACGATATGGCATGTTTATTTGTGGGCAGATTACGTTCACCATTTGGTCAGTGGAAACATGGGCAGATCAGAGAATCGCAAATCCCTCCCCGAGCATTTTGGAAGAAAAGGGGTAAAACAAATTTGGAGATGTGATTATTTGACTTGGGTCAGCAAACAACCACCTAGAAACCAGATAGCAACATGATAAACTACTCAGTAACACGCTGACATGCAACTAACAATGTAGTGGAACATTTTGCATTGAAAAGCACCATATAAAGCACAAAATGTATTTGTCAGTGAAAAATAAAAAAACATTCTGTGGCATTCCAACAAAAAATAGTTTTTGCAAAATGATTCAAATCAAAACGTCCATCACAGAATCACTTTGCCAGTTCATGTCTATTCAGAAAAGGAGATTCTGAGCCCTGGCGTGTTTTCCCACACATCTGAATGGCTTTTCCCCATCTAGTTTCCACATACATGGTGTGAAACAGTCTAAACTATCATTACATTCGACTCGCACATTAGCTGAACACTTGACCCAGGACACATCAGCCTGTGAATACTATGTTCATGTTACCATGTAATGGCAACACCACTAACAAAGCTGAACTGAGCCATATCCAACACATGAATCAAGTCCTTCAAAAATAATTAAAAAATAAAAATAACGGACTCGATTTTAGTGGTGTTTGCCCATGCAAAACTCATCCTCTCAATCGCTTATGCTTCAAACAGAAATCAAGACTGACTACAAAAACTAAAATATGAGAGGCTACAACGAGAACAATGATGCTCTCGACTTATTGAGCTTACAGCCTAATTTGAGAGGTTTATAAACACGACACTCAGATACGAGCCCTTAAAGACGCTTGGTCTTATCAACAGGGTTTTGATTAATAAAAGGGAATGTTTTATTATTATCGCCAACTGAATGCTCTCACCAAAATGTTTTCATATCCCAGTATATTACGATCTCCAGAGCTTGTGAGATACTTGGGTCGTAATTGAGCAGCGAGGAAGAAGTGGAGAAGCCGTTGATTTGCAAATAGTCCGCCGTCTGCTGAAGTGTGCTATCTTATTAAAGCTGCTGTAGAGCCTGAGTACATAATTACAGCTGCTCGTGCGGGTTAAAGTAGTCAAATCTGCATTACAGAAGTGAGACAAGAGCCTTCAAATTAGTACTTCCTTTATAGAGGACACAATAACATGGGTAAAGCTCTGGAAGAGGCACAGATCCGCTGTGAGAAAGCAAAAAGAAGAGACTGTAAAAAAATCTGAGATGATATATTTAGATATTTGAGATAAGTCAAATGATACTTGCAGAATTCTTGAATACAAAAGCCAAAAAGATCAGATAAAATTGAATGTTAATTTAAAGGTATAAACTTGATCAACTCAAGCTATGAAAAACTGCATCAAGGATATGTATAACTGGAATTACTGGAAAATCACTGGAAAATCTGGCTAGTACACCTTAAAGAAATATCAATATCTGTACGATATATTGAATATTGTTGTGATTTTCATACACTTTTTGTCCCCTGGAAGTCTACAAAAAATAATAAAAGTGAAAATAAAAATAAAATAAAATAAAATACAAACAGATAGAAAATAAAATGTATTTTAATTTTTTTATTAAATTGAAAAATTAAATTAATTCAAATTTAAGATTAAATCTGATAAAACATACATTTGATTAAATTGTATTAATTTCATAATTTTAAATAAAATTTAATTTAAATAAATTACAATAAAAAGAAAACTAACATGAGGCTCAAAATTGTCAGTTTATTCAGTGACACAAAGTCCAAATACAGTTAAATCAAATCCGTGTGAACAGAAGCTTAAGACGAATTGTTCAAATCTCAACATCATCGAGAACAGACTCGTGACGTTTTGCACGGCTGGTGTTTTCAGTGGCTGAATCGAGACAATCACATCTTCCTTGTTATTAGTGACAGATAAAGACTGGATTTTCCACATAATAGGCAGTGGAAAATGGGGAGAGGATTACTTCCACTTTATTTAACCACAGATGGCACTGTTGTGTCCGCTGCGACGGCGTTTAATTTGCAAGTATATGAGCTAAATGTACATGAGCTAAAAATGCTGAAAAGGGTTTGGCATTTTGCATTCTGCACTTAAGCATTGTACACTTCAACAGAGATTGTCTTACTATAGGGAGATGAGAAGGTCGGTATTACTTACTATTGGAGAAAGCGTAAAGGTCAACTTGGATCACGTGTCCCTTAATAACCAATCAGATTACAGCCTTGACGTCATAGAATTTCAGTCCGAGATGTGCGACACTCATTGGTTGTTTACGGATACCATAGGAATGAATGGGAATTTGTTTTTTTAAAGCAACGCCTCTACATACTAATTCACTTCCTTCCACAATAATTTCATTAAATTTTCACAAAAATAAATTAGTCAACAACCCATCAACTAATTGATTTTTTTAAAACTGTTTTAAACAACAAAAATGTCGGTAACACTTCACTTGAAATCTTTATATATAACGCATTCTAAAAGTATCTTTTAAAGCATTAATTATGCTTTGTAATGCACCTTGTAATGTACTGTATGATCTCATGATTAATTGTCACTTATACAACATTATCTATTCAGTGTTACACCTTTAGTGCATTAAAACACATGACAACCCTTTATAAAGCATTATACATAATGGCTTAAAGTGTTTTTTTTTAATTATTATTTATTCAAAAAAGACAAGAAACAAATTAGTTCCACCAACCAACATGAAGCAGCAGACGGGTTTAATCACATAAACTGCATATGTATGTCAGCTGTCGGCCCCGGTGTCATTTTCTTTTGTCAATGACAGCATATAAGCCACTTCCTCAGAGCCTCAATTAAGAAGCAGCCTAATAAAGGATCGGGATTGGTTTAAGATGATTAGCTGCGTTAACAGGGCACCAGAGTAAATCCAAGGTTATGTAACCTAACAGGCATTGTCATCAACCAGTGTCCAAGTTCCTTCGAAACGAGAACTCACCAATCAGATTATAGCGAGCGGCTCAACAGACACACGGCCTGAGCACGACAACTTCTGGCCAGATCATCAAGTACTTTGTGTGCTTTGTTTTTTACATCTGTGGAAACACTCAAACTTAACACTTTCTCATCATTCTTCCTAGTTTCTGTAGAGCAGAGCTATTTATTTCATGACTTTCAGAAAGCTACACAGGAACAAACATTACATTTTGGATTTGGAGAAATTTAGCATCAATTTGCATCACTTTCTCATCAATGGATCCTCTGCAGTGAATGAGTCCCGTCAGAACGAGAGTCCAAACAGCTGATAAAAACATAATAATCCACAAGTAACCCACTCCAGTCCAGTCCAGTCCATCAATTAACATCTTGTGAAGTGAAAAGCTGTGTGTTTGTAAGAAACAAATCCATCATTAAGACATTAAAACTTCAAATCACTGCTTCTGGTCAAATACCAGTCAATAATCCACAATAACGCTTCCTCCAGTGAAAAAGTCATTTGTTGTCCTCTCACATCAAAAACCACCCACATATTTGTTTAGAACTGTTTTGGACTGTTTTCACTTGTAAACTGTGCTTGATCTGTGCATATTTCTCTCCAGATTCAGACGGGATGACTTTTTCGCTGGAGAAAGCAGTATTATGGGTACAGAACTCTCATTTGGACTCTCATCCTGACGGCACCCATTCACTGAAGAGGATCCATTGGTGAGCAAGTGATGTAATGCTAATTTTCTCCAAATCGGTTTTGATGAAGAAATAAACTCATCTACATCTTGGATGGCCTGGGGGTGAGTACATTTTAATCAAATTTTCATTTTTAGGTGAACTGTTCTTTTAAAGACTCATGTGCACAATAACTGCATGAAAATACATTCAAAAACAATACAACCCATGCAGTTCAATTTGGTCAATTTCAGGCTATTCATTTTGTTTCATAATCTTTCGTGAGCAAATCTGAAATGCTGGACAGGAATGATGCAGATGATTTTGTGCTCATGAATAATTCATGAACACCCTGAAATTTTCAAGCAGAGAAAAAATATAACATGAATAAAACACATCTGATCAATTATTCAGCGCCACAGCCGTCAGCATTTCACATTCACAAGAACGGTCATGTTCAACAACTTCAGCATCCGTCCTCGCAGAGCGCAAGCGGAGAGAAGGCCTATGGCTACAGCGGGAAATGAGAACGGAATGAACATCCGCCTCCAATGGAAATACACCATGCATTTTTCAAAGTTGTCATACGACACTTTGAGGAATATCGTCCATACTGAAAGTGTGCAAAAATTTTGCTTTAAATGTTTGAGGCATTTTCCCTCAGGATGTCAAAAGATGTTTACTACATCACAACTCCATGATCAAAGTGAATTTGGTTCATATGAATATTAATGCCACAATTTATAGTTTTAAACAAGTATGAGTGGATTTCAATCGCATCAAATTCTAGGTGTAACTTGCAAGTATAAATGACATCAACATTTGCAAATGGTTCTCTCTGCATAAAAACACTCCTAGTTTAAACATCATAAAAACAACATAAAAATACAGTAAAAACTGAAAACTTTCCACTACTGTTCTTGCACCCAATATCAAAACACACGTGAGTAATTCTGAAACTGTCTCTACACAACTGTAACACAGATACTATACTGATGCATCAAGCTGCTACTGCATACAGTAATACAGTATGTACTGTAAAGGTAACTATTTATGAACACTGGTGTCTTTATAAAACGTCCTAACCAATAACACCATGTATTACAATGATTTCACCAAAGTTAAGGTAATTTTATGCATTCAGCTTCTTGTTATGCCCAAAAAACACTGCTTACCCATGGTGAAATCATTGTAATTTGTGGTCTTTCTTGAGAGGCTTACTTTTTAAAATTAAGATGAAAAGGAACATTCACCATTTTTGGTTTTCTCTACATGCTTTTAAGATGAACTTCAAAGTGACAACAGAAATGTTTTCAAATGGTGGTAGACGTATTAATCAGCCAAATTTAGCCAATTTGAGATTCTAACAATCACGGCAGCTTGACTGATTAAAAAAAAAATCTGCATGCATCAATTCCAAAATGAACCCTGTCAACTGAAAATAAACTATTCTGAATAAATATTTCATAAAATAAATGTTTATTTGACTTCAGAAATTACATGCATCTAATTTGACATTAGAAAATGAGAGAGATGTAAAAATTACATATTAAAAATTGTATAGGATTTAAACTATTTTTGTTCAGAAATTGCTAGTAAAATTCACAATTACAAAGAAATGACAAGCAACACACTGAATTAAATATGAAACTAACCAGAAAGACTAAAATAGTATTTTCTTGTAAAACACATTCCAATTAATTTTGCTATATTTATTATTGATTTTGATTTACAGTTTACACTATAAAAACATGATTTTTCAAAAGTTTTAAATATAGATCTAGAGTACATTTTACAAGAAAATTTCATTTTTATACATTTTCATATATTTATATATAATTTTTTTTCTACTTCAAAATTTCATGTTTATTTCAATGTGCTATGTGTTTTTCTGTAAAATTTCTAAGTGAAAATTGTTTATACCTAAACTCTTTTTCAGTGTACATCAGTCATCTTGCCATCTAGATATTAGCATCAAACCATTTTAAAAATACTAAACCAGTTAACCACCATCCACACCAAATTCAAAGGGTGAATAAAATTTCAGAGACGTCTCATTGTTAAGTGCATGAATGCTGAAGCACACAGCTGTGTTTCGGCAGGGTTATGTTGTTAACTGTGTGAGTAGCATGTGAGTATCTCTTCAAGTCACCCAGAACAGCCTGTCGGTAGGCGGGTTGACACTGAGGTCATGCTGCCAGAGACGAGAGGTCAACCGGGACACAGGCATTCCTGGGTGATGGAGTGGGGTCTGGGAAAGGGCTGTTTAAACAGAGGGAAGGCTGCTTTCCCCCCACTGGCACCAGGGGCATTGTTTCCACTAATCCTTCAGAGCCCCCCGTCCCACCGAGCGCCTCAGCCACCGGGAAAAAAAACACAGCAGGAAACCGGGGCCCGAGGCACCCATGACAGAGACGGAGATCACTGTTTGTTCAGTAGCGAAGTAAAGGGGATGCAAGAGTTTGACTTCTTAACACTTGCCACTAGAATCACAGGGGCGTAATAACAATCGAAGGGGAAAATTACACAGCATAATGTTTATTGCAATCTTAGTTCAGATGCAAACAGATAAAGCTGCATGACACAGACATACTGACAAACGCATTTGGGATATATCCTGATTGTGTGCGGTAGATATTCCGGGTGCATTCAGGGTTATGGCATACACACTGAAAGCTTTTGCTTCCTATGAATGGTACATCTTAATGCATTAAAGCCAGAGCAGCTTTTTCATGTGCACTTCAATTAGAAATGATATGTTACGATAAGCATCAGCTTAGGATTTAAAAACCATTGCATTAGAAAAAAATATTTTTTTATCATCATTTGAAACAAGCTCAACATGAAACAAACTGATATCTGGTGCAAGATCTGCATTTCAGAATGTAACAACTTTCAGTGTTTTTTTTCTACCAGAATGACAGCATATATGTTTGGTAACACTTTATAATGACATTAATTTACATATGAAATGATTGTTAGATTATTTATTTGAATTCTTAACAAATCATTAAAATATATTCAAATAGTTAAGAGATACTTCATATTTTTACACATACAGTGGCCCCCAAAAGTGTTTTGGACTGAAATATCAAATCAAGTAACACTTATTTGAAAGAAAGAGCACATGCACAATATTCCAGCAAAGCAAAAAGAACTCATTTTTTCCATTTTTTCTCATTTTTTCATGACACCAGTTGCTTAAGTCAATGCAAACACATCAGAAAAGTGAAATTTTGCCTTTTTTTCCCAGTTTCTTTAATATTTCACTGTCTAATGCAATGGTATTTACACATTTAAAAGTCTTTAAATACTTCATAATGAACAATATATCTATTGTTTTAATCATGACAAATCTAAAAAGAACATATTTTGTGAAATGGTTTGGCTAAAACAAACACAATTCTTTGACATCTTCAAAACATCTTTAATCCATCTTTAATAGAATGAAAGTCATGAACATCTTTTTTTGAAATGTTTTGGTTTAAAAACATAAAATATCAAATTTAAATTTAATTATTAGAACAAATTTAATTAATACGTCACATCTTTAATATGTCTATAATAGAATGGATGTCATAAAAACAATGTCTTTTTTAATGTTTTGGTTTTAGAACAAATAAAATATAACAATTAAATTAATTAAAAATCTTTATTTAACATTAATAACACTTGTTGATATTTTGTTATTTACCCCAATGGCATTAATAAATTCTAAGTGTCCAAATACTTTTTAGGGCCACTGCACATGATCTACTGATCTGTTTAGCATAATATAAGAATATTTAGTATATATTAGTTAGTTATAATGTGTCTGCATTTTTGACAGAAGAAATCCATCTGTTCTTACCTGTCATATTCAGCGTTGTCCTTGTCACAGCGAGCATCTTTATGTTTCTGCCAGTCTTTGCCATGTTTGCACGTGGTGAGGAGAACCACGTCTTCAGCATTATGGATGTGATGCAGCGCATTCCTGGTATCAGATCCAATCCCAGTCAGATAGCGCTTGCCTTTAAAAACCAGCACATATTTCCTAAAGGGAGGGATGGTGTTGTATTTTAAATACCCCCTTTCTCCTCCAGTCCGGGGGTGATCTTTGGAGAACAAGGGGATGGAGATGTCAAAATTGGGTCTGAAGTTCTCAGTGCTGATGCTGGCTTTGGCCAACATGGCTTGTCCAATATCAAACCCCAAATCCTCCGTGTAATCCGGCCATGTGCCCGAGTACAGGTTAAAGATCAGGTGGTTCCTCCCGTTATTCCACAGGTTCAGGTTCTGGATCTTAGTTTTGAGGTTGTGGACGTACTGAGGAGACAGCTGGTCTCGGTCCAGCGTGTCAAGGTTCAACACAAAGAGACAAGCCTGTCCCGGGTCAGAAGTGTAGAATCTGGAGCCCTCAATGGAGGACAAGATATTTTGGTAGCTTTCTGAGATCTTCTCACCTTTCTGTTGAGGGTAGACGTAGACTTTGAAGCCGTTCCTCCTGCACAAGGAGAAGTCGAAGCAGGAGTCCATTCTGCACTTGTACGCTCCAGAGTTGTCATCTCTTTTATGTCTCGGAGAAACGCGGACATTGTAGTCCTCCGTTTCGGTCTGATCCCAAGGAATAAAAGCACGTAAGGTGTCTGAGAAGTGGGGCCAGTGTGGATGGGGGTCATCCCCTCGGTTTGGAGTCCTTCTGGAAGCTGGTCCCTGCAGGTAAAAGAGGAGAATGAGAGACACACCTGCAGAGAAGAGAATTAAATAGCGTTTTTTGGCCTGCATGTGTCCTTAGATCCAGATGGAGCTGGTTGCTGATGAATCCAAAGGTCTCAACTCCTGCTGGACAGCATCTTCCACAGACCTGCAGGGATTTGATGCTCTCAACTTCCACCTTGTGATTCCAATCCCAAATCCAGAGCATGTGGGCGACTTAACCTTAAACCCTTTTTATGGATCTACCTCTCTCCTCTCCGGTGCCTGGTTCACGTTAGACAGCATCTAAACTACCGACAGATGACATCTGAACCCTGCTGGCCATCGGGACTGTTCTGGATCGATGAAAACCATCAGAAAGTACTTTCAGAGAAGACTTCTTCGAATCCAGCTTGGAGAAATCACAAACGGCAGAAGCAGCCAGAGAAATGTCCAAGAGCTGGATCTCATGTGATGCGCGTGAGTCAGAAAGACCCTGTCACAAACTTCCCGAGCGGATAAATCCCCACAAATCCGTGTGTTCTCACATCTTTTTCTCTGATAAATCCTCCAAAGGCTGGTTGTCTTTACAGTCGTTCCGTTGTTTTGTAGCCTCTCCTAAACACATCACAAACCGACACGTTGTTCTATTCCTTGCTACGCTGAAAACGCGTTTGAGACGCCGATGATACAACGTTACATTCCAGCGCTTTAATCTGAAGCGTCCAGCTGCGATTGTTACATTGTAGCATTCCAATCCCCGCACGACGCCTGCTGACGTCACGCGCCGCCGCCGTACACCGCGCGCCGTGATTGGGTCGCGTCGTTTCCGAGCGGGCCGACGCTCCTGTAACCCTTTCACGGCCACAGTCGAGCGTGGAGGTATTTTAAAGCACCAACAACAAACGTATTTCTCTAAATATAGTGACGAACAGAATTATTTAGACACTCTAAAGGTCACACTTTAAAATGTCTGAGAGTCTTTGTATTAGATAACAGAATGGCACAGCAAGTGGTGCTGATTTTAAACTTACTTTTCAATCAAATCGTATTACTGAAAGAGGTTTGAGAGTAAACAATTTAGGTTGTCAAACGTTCGAGTGTGAAATGGCTGGTTCTTATTAAATTAAGATTTATGCAAAACGTATTTATGTAAAAGAACCCCCCCCCCCCCCCCCCCCCCCCCAATTATAATTATATTCTGAAATGTAAAATTTGTGAACAGTTTCAGTGGCATAACTCACACTTCAGTCAAAAATGCCACTGAAAGTATAAAAAATGGCACAAAATTCTAATAGTATAACTATAATGTACGGTGGCCGAGAGAGCTCAACGTGCTGCAACTTCAGAAAACACATGCAAATAGAAACAGCACCAGCAAATCAAGAAAACATCTTCATCAGTTTGACAGCAGGTGCTGTAAAAGCTCACAACACAACCAAATAAAGAATTTTATTTGCAGTGTGTTTCTTTATTTAGTTGTGTTGTGAGCTTTTGCATCGCGTGTGTTGTCAAATTGATGAAGTTGTTTCTTAATTTGCAGGTGTTTTTCTATTTGCAGCGGGTTGAGCTCTCTTGGCCACCGTAATACTGGTTTTTGAAAATTGATGTTGAAAAGACAATCAAACTGATGTCAAAAACTTGGCATGACATTGATTTGATGTAAATTGAACGTCAAACATATTGGCCAACATATACATTCAACCAATTTCAGTGTGGGATTAACTTCCTATTTTCACCCAATTACCACTGGAAGAAATTGCCATCCAAAGTGAATTTAAAATGATGTTACAGCATCTTGATCATGTCTTGACTAATATTTGACTTCAAATTGATATCAAGGTGTCCACTGGGTAGGAAAAGAGCTCTGTGAAGATTTTCATTCCATGGAAATCTAACAACATACAAGTTTAGAAAAATGTGGGTGAGTAAATAAGCACAGAAAATTAATTTGGGTGAACTATTCCTTTAAAAAAAGGCCATAATTGCACATTTTTAACTTATAATAGTTATTTTAAGAGTAACATCGCAATAAACTCACAATAAAGAGTAAAGAACACTTATGTTCACATGTATATTATCTGAATGAAATATATCAGTCGAGGCCATCAAATGTTTCTTTGAATTATTTGTACTGCTGCAGGGGTCTGAGAGGAGAGAGAGCTGAGACGAGGAGGTGCAGAGGAGGTGCAAAGGAGGCATTTGAAACCGCATTCCTCGGAAGTTGTGGAGCCGTATCCGTATTCGGGTGCTCTTATGGGCCAGCGATCAAAGTGGAGGTCTTGCCTCCTCTCCTTTCTGTCCAGCATTCCTTCCATCCTCTCATTCTTTCCTTTGGAGCTAATATCGCAAGTCACATTTATATTCACAAATGTGGTCCTTTGAGCGTGTTTGATTGGCACACATGGAACTTTTTTCTTTAATTTTCTGTGCTGATTTTAGATGGAAATTATGTAAAATTGATTTGAATATGGTAAAATGTGATTGTTTAATGCAATCACAATGACACCAGACTTGCTTTGATTGTCACATCAGGACTTATCACTTTCTGTTCATTGTGCAGCTTCATAATAGACATTTGAAATATTTAATTAAACTTTTATCTACATTAAATGATACCTGAGTTTGATCCATTGATCTTACAGGGAGATTTATTAGAGTTTTTTTCAATAAAGATGTGACTAGATTTTGATGAGATAAAATCATATTCTGCAAAAAATGGAACCAATCAACGGCTGACTTTGAGACTTTTTGAAAAGAAATTAATAGATTTATTCATCAAGGATACATTAAATTGATCAAAGGTGACAGTAAAAGCATTAATAATGTAACAAAAGATGTATTATGAAAAAAAAAATGGATCATGGTTTCCATAAAAATAATAAGTAGCACAACATTGATAATCATGTTTCTTGAGCAGCAGATCAGCATATTAGAATGATTTCTGAAGGATCATGTGACACTGAAGACTGGAGTAATGATGCTGAAAATTCAGCTTTGATCACAGGAATAAATTACATATTACAATATATATTCAAACAGAAAACAGTTCTTTTAAATTGTAAAAATATTTCACAAAATTACTGTATTTTTGATCACCTTAGTGAGCATAAGATACTTCTTTTAAAAACATTAAAACATTTAACCAACCCCAAACTTTTGAACGGCATTCAACCATTGAAATTCAATGAAATTACATATATTATGTGTATTATGATCTACATCTAGCATATTTATCAATGCTATCAATTATTTTTGAAAACTTCTTACCCTGCAGATTGATACATCACCTATCATGGATATACTGACCGTTTGGCAGAGGGAGAAGATTCTGTTTTTGTTTGTCTAGACTAGAGAAAGTAAATGTAATGATGTATCAATAATTAAATAAAGCCCTTTACTGAGGAGAATGCAGGCTCAAAATGAATCTGTGGAGGTCTGGAAGTTACCCTCAGAACAACATGACCAATGCAGAGCCATTTAAATTCCCCAACAGCCTCAGCAGAACCTAAAAAGCTATTATATCCAGTGGGGCCATCATCATTAAGCATCATTAGCATACTTTTGCCACTGTGGGCTGTTGACATGTCGTGTAGATTTTAGACTAGGCCTATAGTCTCTGCCTCACACCCACGGACCACCACAATCCGTTTACTGACCGTCTGATGCACACTGCACACAAAATACCCCAAATCCCACCCTCAAGCCCATGCTCTTTTTACTTTTGGATGAACAGAATTTTATGACAAAGTCTACACACATTTCTACTTATCTGCCATTTTTAATTGTGTTCTTCGATTTTAACTTTTTTTTTTTTTTTTTTTTTTTTTAATGGAGGTTTATTACTGGGGAATGTACTACACGCTCAAAAATAAAGGTCCCAAAAGGGTTTTTTTTTTTGCACTGATGCCATTGAAGAACCATTTTTGGTTCCTCAAAGAACCTTTCAGTGAACAGTTATTAAAAGAACCATAATTTTCTTAGTGTGAAGAGCATCAATAATCTAAAGAAACATTGTTCCACTGTAAAGAACCTTTTGTATAATGAAAAGTTTCCGTTGTTATTAAGCGTTCTTCATCAATGCGACTAAAGAATTATTTCATCACTCAAAACTAAAAAAACAACAACAACAACAACAAAAAACCTCGATTGAAGTTATATGGACACGACTGAATTAAGTTTCATGTCTAATTAAAAAAAATAATAATAATACAAAAAATAAAACATTAAACATTAATAAGTCTCTCTATTTTCTAATATTGAAAAATTTATTTTGAGCTAATTCATTGAATGTTTTTTTTATTTTTTTATTTTTCAAAATGAAAATATTGACTTAAGCCAAAAACTAACCATTTCAAGACAGTTTAACATGATGCAATCTCTTTTAAATGAGAAAACTGATACAATGGTGTTAAATCAAAACAAATTGTTTAAATAAAGTGAACAGCATCTAAAAATAATTTTTAAAAGGGATGTTAAAACAAAACAAACTGTGATATGTCACTTTACATGGTGGTGTCTTCTGGTCTAATGAGGCAGTGCATGGCTAGAAAAGTTGTAAAGTAGTGCAATAAGGCTTGAAACTTGCGATTACATGTGGTAACAAATCTTGAACAATCCAAATGATATATGCTATCTTTACATACGCAAACACAAAAAAAATCTTGCTCAAGTACACGTGTACACATGAAGGAATTCTTTCTCATGGTTTTCCCTCCAGCAATATTTAACAGTTCATTGAGTTCATTTCCTTTCTTAACTGAGAATGTATTCTGTTATGGTTGGTTTATGTCAACTTTACCTTAATTTCTGCTCTTCTGGCTCAATTATCACTCAGAAACAGCACTCTGATCTCCAGCAGATATATTGTATGGGGAAACCACAGGAGTAATGTAACATATAGCTCATCAGTTGACAGATTGTTTGAAGTCTGACAATATTGCTGGAGGAAAAGAGCTGACAACTACTTCATCAAATATTCTTTGAATTACAGTGAAAGAGTCTGTTATTAATAATACAGCAAATGAGCCAGAACAAAAATAAGTGTCAAACTCTGAGTGAATGCCGATGGGATGGTTACTATGATTCAATATGATTAAATATTGCCTCATACTTCACGTGATTGTTGAGACAAGGAACGAAACAGGCTACTGGACTGCAAACATAAAAGTTAAGAGGTTTGCTTTAATTTTTTTAGTGTTCATTTTGATTTTAGTTTAATTCTAGTTTTAATTTAATTTTAGTTAACATTTATTTAACATTTTTAAATGTATTTATTTATTTATTTTAGTTTAACATTTATGTATTTGCCAGAAGAACCTTTTTATCTGACTTATATTGCATTCAAGGTAAACAATTTATCAGTTCATATAGTAATTTTGTCAATTTTGTCAATGTGCTTTTGTCATTTTTATTGTTTTGTTTGTTTTATATTTCTATTGAGCTTTAATTTATTTATTTACTTAAACCTAAGGTTATTTTATTTGTTATTTGCCAAGGCAATTTTAATTTACATTTTTTTAAGTTAATGTTTCCATTCATTTTTTTTCATTTATATTTTATTTTTTCAGCTTTATTTAAATTACCAAAAAATATCAATATCAGTTTAGTTTTAGTTAACGATAAAAACACTTATCACAAATTGTGTTTTTTTTTGTTTGTTTGTTTATTTGTTTGTTTTTTTTGCTTCCTGTCACTCCAAGTGTCACTGTATTTTGCCAGGCATAACCCAGTTAGCTGTCTTGTGAATCAATACGAGTTTGACATCCACATGTTGCTAAACTAGTGATGTGCTACTCTAATAAGCATACACATGCACAGCACATGTAAATGTCTAAGAGTAAAATATTTAAATTCAACTTGACTGAACTTCATTGAACATTCACTGAGCTCACTGCAATGCATTCTGGGATTGTATACTGTATGATGCTGTTTACATAGGCAGCTCAAAGCTCATATGTTTGGCAACAGAAGCCCTTTTTAAAAAAAAGGAAATACATCAACACTACAGAGCATGGGTTTGTCAAAGCATTTCACAGAGTTTGCTGATATTCATGGAGCGATGAATAGTTTGCAATGACGCTCCAACTGCTTGACAAAGAGGCAAATCTGATGTGAAAATTTGTCAAAACACTTCGCTTGAGTTGACATTCATATTCAGTGGTTGTTTAACCAGGGATGTTTACACTAGTGCATGTCATTCGTTTTCAACTGAATGTTCAACCTATTGCGAAAGTGCATTACATGGTGCCATGAGCACATCAAAACACTGAAACGAGATACAATTAACAAGCAACCACCTGCAATGATATATACTGCGCTGTGTGAACAATCTGTCCTAGATATGAATGACTACATAAGCATATGGAAAGATGTAAAGACAACGTGCCTTTGTGTTATAATCCTCAGAGATCTGGGATGGTCTAGATCTTTCCGTAGATAAAATCTATAGCAGATTCTTTTGCGCAGTCATCCGTCAATACAGAGGTTTAATTGATGTAGAAATAATCTGACTGTCAAAGGCGAGTTAATACCATCTTCCCTAGCTGCTTACTTATGACAGTGCAGGGAGAATAGCATCATATCAACAGTGCTGAATTCCTAAAGGCTTCATCTAATCTCTATGTGCTGTTTGCAATCAGAGGTTGCAGAATAAACAGGCTGATACACGTAGCGACACCAATGACAAGACGATGAGGGATCTGATAGGATCTGAGTCTGTTAGACGTGGTAAAACTACTGTCAACTTTCTGAGCAAGGCAGGAACTATTTTTGAGTTTACTGAATCAAAGATTGACACGTTGCTTTCACACTTAGAAGCGAGGAGCCTATAAACTTTAAGCACAATATGAGAAGATTCAAACTTTTCATCAAGAAAAGTAATAGCATGCCTATTCTCAACAAGACATGATTTGAAGTTGCTGTAAGTATTTTTTTGGACTGTACTAAAGCATAGAAATACCATAATATGTTTGCAGACATTTAGGTAGGAGGTTCACATACATACCTGTTTCTTGATCCGAAAAACAATGCTACAGCCAGTTATTCTTCTTTGAAACGTGTTCTGTGTCTGAATGTCTGTTTTTGTTTTGGTCTGTGTGACTCCGTCCGCTGCCTATATACCTAATAGGATTTCAACACCCTGGGTTGCCAGTAAGCAGAAAACACAGTGTATTGTAGCCATGACAGGCCCTATAAAAAGCCTTAAAACATGCATTAAAACACGGATAAATCAACTCAACCACTTAAGCTTGTCGCCTTCCATTGACATTTTGACCCTTCATTGTGAGTTTGATTGACAGGCGATCTGACCAATCATAAAGCCGAATCTGCCATTTCTGTCCGACAAACAAACCAAACAGTTGAGTAGATTAACGTCGGTGGACTTGAACTTGAAAAATTGTGTGTATTGACGTCTTTCCATGCTTGCAACAAGATACCTTCTGATGTTCACTCTTGTAAAGAGATGATCGGTTCACGTGCCGCTTGAACTGAGGGTCTACAGTGATCTATCAGGACACAAAGAGCCACAAAACGGTATTTATTGTTTGAATTTCTTAAAAATGACAAAATTTGAAAGCTGAGACTTTGTTTCATAGCTAAAGTAACCTGCTCTGTTTTGTCTGTCGGCATGTTGTCAGTTTTCTCTTTGCTCCGCGATGTATTTTTCACTGTGTGAGAACATGATGTGAGTGCCATGGCTTGTTGGACATAGCAACAGTAACGAAGAGGGGCAGATCTTTGCGAAGGGTCAGTTGCGTTCATTCCAGTTGCATGTTCTCAAAACGGTATTTATTGTTTGAATTTCTTAAAAATGACAAAATTTGAAAGCTGAGACTTTGTTTCATAGCTAAAGTAACCTGCTCTGTTTTGTCTGTCGGCATGTTGTCAGTTTTCTCTTTGCTCCGCAATGTATTTTTCACTGTGTGAGAACATGATGTGAGTGCCATGGCTTGTTGGACATAGCAGCAGTAACAAAGGGGGGCGGGTCTTTGCGAAGGGTCAATTGCGTTCATTCCAGTTGCATGTTCTCAAACTGGCAACCCGCGTGAGCGTCATTTCTGAGGAGGAGGCGGTGGGAGAAACAACACTCTCCAATATTTTCAATTTGGACCCATTTCAACCGCTAGCTGTCAATATTACCTACTACTACATGTGAGGCATCATTCATGATGACCATAGCATGAGCAACATGGAAAAATTTAGGGTTAGTTAGGGGTTTGTTCAAATCACTAATGAGCATGTGCTGCAGGGATTATGTATTTTTGAAGGCCAAAACATTGAAAGGTGTTTGCATTTTAGAGAATGAGAATGAGAATGAGCTTTATTGCCAGGTATGTTTACACATACAAGGAATTTGTTATAGTGACAGAAGCTCCACAGTACAACAGAATTACAGTGAAAGGACAGGACACAGATAATAAAAAGATTAATATACAAATATACAAAATAGACAATGTACAAAATAGCAAAAACACAATATATAATATAAACAATTATGTATGTACAGGTACGACAAATTTGAAATGTAAATAAGTATGTGTGTTAAATAAATAATGTATAATAGTGTTGTGTGTTCCACGTTTATTGTCAAGTGTTCATGAGATGGATTGCCTGAGGGAAGAAACTGTTCCTGTTCCTTCTCTTGAAGTCCACGATCATCTCCACAGTTTTGAGCGTGTTAAGCTCCAGGTTAAGACTGCACCAGACAGCCAGCTCTTCAGTCTCCTCTCTGTAAGCAGACTCGTCACCGTCCTGAATGAGGCCAATGAGTGTGGTGTCATCTGCAAACTTTAGGAGTTTGACAGAGGGGTCTTTAGATGTGCAGTCGTTGGTGTAGAGGGAGAAGAGCAGTGGGGAGAGGGTGCAACCCTGTGGGACGCCAGTGCTGATCGTACGGGTGCTGGATGAGAATTTTCCAAGCTTTACTAGCTGCTGCCTGTCTGTCAGGAAGCTAGTGATCCACTGACAGACAGAGGTGGGGACGGATAGCTGAGTTAATTTGGGCTGGAGGAGTGATGGGATGATGGTGTTAAAAGCGGAGCTGAAGGAGGTGTGAATGGTGTTTTTTCAAACCTGCATTAAAACTCGTTCAGATCATCTGCCAGTTGTTGATTCTCCACAGTGCTGGGGGATGGTGTCTTGTAATTGGTGATGTCTTTCAGACCTTTCCACACTGAAGCAGGATCACTGGAAGAGAATTGGTTCCTTAGCCTTCCAGAATAATTCCTCTTTGCCACTCTGATCTCCTTTTCCAGTGTGTATTTGGCCTGTTTATACAAGAATCTGTCCCTATTCCTGCAAGCATCTTCTTTGGCCTGACGGAGCTGTCTGAGTTTTGCAGTGAACCATGGTTTGTCATTGTTGTAGGTTAAATGAGAACTGGTAGGAATGAACATATCCTCACAGAAACTGATATAAGATGTTACAGTCTCTGTGAGCTCATCCAGATCGGTGGCAGCAGCATCAAAAACACTCCAATCAGTGAGAAAGAAACAGGCCTTTTAAATCCTGCTCTGCTTCCATCTTTTTACAGTCCTTAATACAGGTTTAGCTGATTTCAGTTTCTGCCTGTAGGTTTGTTGCGTCTTTACTTTTTTAACAGAACACACTCCATCCAGTGTATCACGCTTAACTTCACTTTATTCTTGTTCTTTATCATTACTCAACACAATTTCCTACTAGAGCCCCTAGTGGTGCAGTTTCACATTACATGTATTATAGTAAGCAATTACTATGAATTGAACATCAAGTATTGTATACTTCTCAACACAACAAGGTTGGTATAAGATGAACCAAACATCTCTGGTGGGACATGTAACATGCTGTCAGTATTTTAATTCACGGGAGAGATTTGCATTATTAAAGTCCCCGAGAATGATTAAAACAGAGTCTGGGTGTTATAGTTCTGTCTCTGTGATTTGATCAGCCAGTTTCTGTAAAGTTGAGCTCACGTGCGCTTGCGGAGGAATGTAAACACTCGCGAGAATGAACGAGCAAAACTCCCACGGCGAACAGAACGGCTTACAGTTAATGAAGAGCGCTTCTAGATCGGAACAGCACATCTTCTTTAACACAGTTACATCTGTACACCACCTTCCGTTGATGTAAAAGCATGTCTCTCCGCCACGCGATTTCCCCGTTGATTCTGCGTCGCGATCCGCTCTGAACAGCTGAAAGCCCGGGAGATGGAGCGCGCTGTCCGGAATTCAGCCAGGTTTCCGTGAAACACAGAGCAGCAGAGTTTGAAAAGTCCTTGTTTAACCGGGAGAGCAGAAGGAGTTCGTCCGTTTTGTTGGGTAAAGAGCAGAGATTCGCCAGATGGATGCTAGGAAACCCGAGCTGTCTGAGCTTAACGAGCGCACCGTCTCGCTTCCCCCGCCTGCGCGTCCTGAAGCGTCTGAACAGTGCCGCTGCTCCACTGACTACTATGTTCAGCAAAACATCAGAATAATCGAAAACCGGTAAAAGATTTTGTGGCGTGTTCTGCCGAATGTTCAGCAGTTCATCCCTGGTAAAACTGATTGTGTTTGAGAAACAAAAAACAGGAAAAACTAACAAAAACAGTACAAACACTGGAGAGCCAAGCACTGTGGCTGCCATGTGCGGCGCCATCTTTGTTGCTTAAAATTTTAGCACTTCTGGTTCCATTATCTTGAAATCAATGTTTAAATGCCTGCAATAAGGTCTATTGAAAACATAAGCTCAAGATGTTTTCCCATTTTATTCTACAACATAAAATACATCAGTAATTACCCCATCAGATTTTTTAAAGCTTTAACATTTTTTGGAAAAGGCAGCTGTCAACAAGTGGCTAAATGTGACTACAGAGATTGTCAGGGACGTTAAACGTCATCATAGCTTTCACAGCCTTGTTGTGTTCATAATCACACTCTTCAAACTTTCAGGGAAGATGTTTTTTTTTTTTTAAATAAAAACTAAAAGAATTTAGTGATGGTGAGGTTGAAGTCATGCGACTGTGTAGTTCTTTATAGCCTACGTTTAGCTTTTACTTGGCGATAGGCTTCAAAATTGATAAAAGATGTGTTCTTTTGTGAATATTATCATGATGAACAAAGATTTATCAACTTTTTATTGGTCAGAGAGTTTATTTTCCGCAATATTCCAAAGGCTAATGGATAAATCCTATAGGGTTAATATTGAGGGAACCAGCGTGATGCTAACTTCTGGGTTGGTCTAAAAATACGTCATGCTGTATAGTAGCCTATTAGGAATGCTTGGTTTACAAAAAGACTCATAATGACAGACTTTCTGTGCAATGCCAATAAAAAAGGTGTTTTGAAAGGTGTGTTTGCTACATACCTAAAAATAGAAAAGAAATGAACTGTTTTCAGCCTTGCCATCAGGCCTGCCAGCCCTGCGGTCTCACGGCAGGCCATGGAGACCATTTATATGCAAATACATCTGACAGTTTCAATGTGTTCACATAATAAAAGACAGACGTTTGATCAAGAAGAATTTCAGATCAGAGCGTTTAGGTCTCCAGTTGCGTCTTTTCATCTGACACTCACCTATAAATGCTCAGAACCTCCTCTCTCCGTTTTTGTCTCATTTCTTATGCTTCGCTCAATTTGAGCTTCATTTAGATTGTGCTGAGATTCACATGTTTATGTGCATCTGAGATTAATGAAATAAATCATATTGATGCATGATATTTACATAAGGTTGCATATACTTGATTAAACCTGATATCTCTTTAATATTTCAGTGTTTCTCCTTGGGCTCCTTCACATGTTTTTTTTTTTTTTTTCTGAAAAAAACAAACAAAAAAATCAAAACACCAAAGTCTGAAATCAAACATCTCAATATGAACATTTTGCATCTAATTCTCCTAAAACCAAATAATCTGAGCCACATTTCTAACAAAGCTCTCTGAAATGCTACACATTTACTGGAAAATACTACATTTCCCAGTCAGATATTTTCAAATGCATTTCCTTTAGTCATTAAAATGATTCACAATGTGCCTTTGTAGGAAAAACAGTTCATGTTTCATCTTATTTTTTTATATATATATAACGTCTCAAATCAAGTTTTATTACAAAATTCAAACAATGGCATTTTGACGCTTTTAAATGTGATGTAACGGATCACTAATGCAAACAGCAAAACGGAGCCCGAATGAAAGGATTGATCATGTTTTCCGTTAGTTATAGCTTGAAATAAACATAAACATAAGAGTATTTGTTAAGAATATGAAATACAACTTAGTGAAATGTATGATCTCTAATGTAATCGCACAATCAGTGTTTCAACCACAGAAAATGATAATAAATCAGCTTGTGAACCGGCCATCACACAGAAGACTCATTCAATGTCCATAGCTCATTAATTAGAAAAGGTTAGATTGTTAAAATTGTAAAATATATGCATTAGATCATAAATGCATTGTATTTAATTTGTAAATAAATCTTGTCATTAAAAAGAAACTTTAAAAACGTTTGAATTCTTTAGACGCCATTTTTTTCAAAAGCAAGACTAACTTAAATGATTATCACCATTTAAGTGATTATCTCCACAATGATTTGGAGTTGGTTAGAAATATACTGTATATAGAAAGCCAGAGACTTTCCCCCAACTCATTGATGTGCTTCTGCCACAATGACTCAGAATCATGGATCAGGTCACATAAATGTTTATGTATGGCCTTACTGCAAAGTCAGTTTGACAATATCTTTATTCATGAGTAAACATATGAGATACAAATTCATGCTGAATGTAGTGTTTCTGTGCTCCCTGGATAATGTACAACAGAGATTTTACATTTAATAGCTAAAAAGGCAGACCACATGTCACGGTGATATCTTGCACCTTTTTAAATATGAGACTGTGGACCCTAGGTGGCTGACACATTTTTCAATTGAACCTGAGCCTGTGTGGAATTTCAATTGGATAAAATGGAATCAATTCACCAAGTGTTTTAATTTGCACATTTTGATTAGTCCCATTTCTCAGAGCTGTTCTCAGTGAATACAAACCACGTCTGATATGCTAAGCAATGCCATCACCTTTTCTCATTACCATGCCAAACAGACATGAGAGGAGGGCAAGGGGATTGTACACGTCGACCTGTAGCACTTAAGGGGTTTGTTAACTCTGAGGCATACCAAAGGCCCTTTTAGGCGAGCCAGTTCGATTTGTTTCCATTTTAGTCAGCTGTTGTCAAGGCTCTGTCCCAAATGGTGTCCCAAAAATACACTAAATTCTAAAGGAATAGTTCACTAAAAAAATGATAATGTGGTGAAAATGTACTCACCCCCAGCCCATTCAAGATGTAGATGAGTTTGTTACTTCTTCTGAACAGATTTGGAGAAATGTAACATTACATCACTTGCTCACCAATGGATCCTCTGCAGTGAATGGGTGCCGTCAGAATGAGAGTCCAAACAGCTGATAAAAACATCACAATAATCCACAAGAAATCCACACCACTCCAATCCTTTAATTAATATCTTGTAAAGTGAAATGCTGCATGTTTGTAAGAAACAAATCCATCATGTTCATCAAATCCGTCGACAAACAATGCCTCCTCCAGTGAAGAAATCCATCCCGTTGTCCAATAGCATATTTGTTTAGAAATGTTTTGGCTTGTAAACGGTGCATATTTTCTCAGATTCAGACAAGATGACTTTTTCACTGGAGACAGCAATATTATGGCTAGAGGACTCATATTTTAGCTGGAAGCAATAATATGAAGTTAAAAATTATGCATTTGTTTCTTTCAAATATGCAGCTTTTCTCATACTTGTGGATTATTGTGATGTTTTTATCAGCTGTTTGGACTTTCATTCTGACGGTACCCATCCACTACAGATGATCCATTGGTGAGCACGTGATGTAATGCTAAATTCAGATGAAGAAACAATCCACATCTCATCTTGGATGGCCTGAGGGTGAGTCAATTTTCACCAGTTTTTCATTTTTTGATGAACTATTCATTTAATACTGAGAATACAATGCATACTTGATGCACTAATGCATGAAATCAAGCCTGTGTAGCTAGAAGAATCTACGTTCACATAGAGTATGTTTTTAGGGCATACACATTTACATGTTTATAACTATTATGCAATTTCACATTATGGTGTTTCAATAAAGCACTGCATTTCTAATGTGACACAGGGCCTTCCACGGTGAAATCTAAAATTGTTTCCTCTGAAAATTCCTGTGTGCCTAGTGAGATCTAAATTCATTTAGTCTCTGTATCAAAGGAGCAGTAGATCAATGGCAGAGAATAGCTTCGGGTCTGTGCGGCAAACGCCCCTTAATCACCTCTCCCAGTTTAAATCAACCTAGCACCATGAAAGAGACTCAGGCCTTTAATGACTAGCCTTTGGTAACTGAGTCAACTCCTTCTTAATAGAAGCCAATCAAGGCCTGCAGCAAACTACACGCAAGGAGAGAAATCAATTATTCCTGACCGCACATCGATCAGTTTAAATATTTGAGGGTCATGTTTATATGTTGATCATGAGAATAGACTAATGTTATGAATTTTTCATTTTCTTTTGCCTATTTATGTATAAGGGAAAGCAGTAGGGTTATTTTTTGTTGCTGAATATTTCAAATTTTATAGGCAGAAAATTTTATATATATATATATATATATATATATATATATATATATATATATATATATATATGTGTGTGTATATACATATTTAGCATACAAAAAAAACAAGAACCATTACACTCTTAAAAATAAATAAATAAGGGTGCTTAAAAGGTTCTTCACAGCGATGCCATAGAAGAACTAATTTTGTTTCCACAAAAAAAAAAAAAACATTCAGTCAAAGGTTCTTTAAAGAAGCATCTCTTTCTTACCTTTTTATGATCTGAAGAACCTTCTTTCGCCATAAAGAACCTTTTGTGAAAAAGAAGGTTCTTCAGATGTTAAAGGTTCTTTATGGAACCATTTAGACAAAAAAGGTTCTTCTATGGCATCGTGAAGCACCTTTATTTTTAAGAGTGTAGAGTCAGACCACCAGACCATTATTAATTGGCCTGCATAATTTTATATCATTACTCTGTCTGTAAATTTACGCATTTGGCAGACGGTTTTTATCCAAAGCATTTGACTACAGTCCATTCAAAAGTACACCTTTTATGAGCACATCATAAAATGTACATCTACTTTATCTGTTCATGCACACAAAAGAGACTGTATATACATATAGGAACTATAGATTCACTCGACTTCCTCTCTCTCATTGTTGAGCTTCAAACCCCGCATTCGTTTAGTAACACAACACCGCCCTCTGCCAACCGCACAGCGCGCTGTCATTGGGCTCCACTACAGCCACGTCCTGTCAATCACCAGCTAAGCCCCTCCCACCACCAGCCTCCCCTGTAGCCGCTTCCTGTCAATCACTGGCCAAGCACCGCCCACCGCCAAATTTTGACTGTAAACATCCCGCCGAGAGCGCGCGCCATCTTTGTCGGATTCAATGAGGGGAAACGGTTGCTAACTTCTCTCCGCAGGAGGGGAGAGAATAAACTAGCCGCAATCAACACGGATAACATATTTTGAATGGTACGTTCTCAAAAAGGTGTGTTGTTGCGGATAAATGTGCTTGTGAAGTGGAATATTTTAGCGGGAGGGTGAAATTTGACGCTTGCCTTGCTTACGTGCTGTTGCTAATCAACAGTTGGCTAGTGCTAATTGCTAACGATAGCTTTAAAATAATTTGGCTTTGCAGGAGTTATTAAAATCATAAGTATTATTGGTTTCTAACTTTTATTCGTTATTTGTGAACGAGAAAAATAAACTCTGTCATGTATAGCTTATAAGTGATATATATCGGCTATTTTAGGTTTAAGTAGCGCTGTTTGCTAATCTGAAACTTAGCCAAACGCTTGTGGGAAAATTAACGCAACTCTTTTGCATCTTTATTAAATGCATTTTTCTGTATTTTGCTGGTATTCAACTTTTTAAAGTTTTGCATTGGATAATACGTGGTTTTGGTGGTGTGCAATTGTGTTTTTCCTCGCCTTCATGTTTTAATGTTGGTGTAAAGGCGGGCAATGCTTATAAACGCTGTTAATGTAATACATCTGACTAGTAACGTGACTAAGTGTACAATACTTAATGCAAATCTAAACCTGTGTTTTTGGTGTCTTGCGTAAGATTTGACTTTTGCATTTTTGTGCATTTCATTGGCTGGTTGTGGATTAATTTGCATTAGAAATAATGCATTCTATGGATCTCATGTGTTCTGAATCTCAAAGCCTATTGAGTTGCTTGTGATGCTTAAATTGCTGCCTAGGTAGACATGTTCCGGTGCATAGATTTTGAGACATTACTATACTGAAGTTTTGAACGGAATACTCTTTTGACTCCTTCCAGGTGTAGCAGAGAGATCTCGGAGCCTTGACCAGACACCAGGGCAATGTTTTACGCCCACTTCGTTCTCAGTAAACGTGGGCCGCTGGCCAAGATCTGGCTGGCGGCCCATTGGGACAAAAAGCTGACCAAAGCACACGTCTTTGAATGCAACCTGGAGAGCAGCGTGGAAAGCATCATTTCACCAAAGGTGAGCCTGCAATGCTACTGCTGTTTTGCTTTTGAATGTTGTGTTCCTGCATATGCTAATACTGTTTTGTTACTGTTAAAATAGGTGAAAATGGCTCTGCGTACATCTGGCCATCTTCTCTTGGGTGTGGTGAGGATCTACCACAGAAAAGCCAAATATCTTCTGGCTGATTGTAATGAAGCGTTTATCAAGATCAAAATGGCTTTCCGCCCAGGTAGTGAATCTAAACGCACATTTTCGTAAAATCTATAGATTTCAAAGTCACCTGGGTTTGACTGTCTGTATGTACTAGAATGCATTGTATTTTTTAGGTGTCGTCGATCTGCCAGAAGACAACCGCGAGGCTGCATACAATGCCATCACTTTACCAGAGGAATTCCACGATTTTGACCAGCCCCTTCCTGATTTGGAGTAAGAAACACTTGTTGTCTTTTATTTTCAACACAAAATGCTTGATGTACACACACAGACTGTGTATGAAATACACTTAGTTTATTTAGCATTTCTGATTCATAAATTAAAATCCTCTATTTCAGTGATATAGATGTAGCACAGCAGTTCACCCTGAACCAGAGTCGTGTTGAAGAGATCACCATGAGGGAGGAAGTAGGAAACATCAGTCTCATGGCTGACAATGACTTTGGTAAAAACTCATAAATTTTTCATTTTTATCAGTTTTCCCCTCCAGATCTGAATTATACTTGTTTTGGATGATTTGAGTAATTCTAGTAAACTATAAATTATATTAAAACTTATAATGATATCTATTCATAGTTTATTAAAATCTTATCGCAATAAATTATATAAAAGGAATAGTTCCCCAAAAAATTAAAAACTGCATGCTTGTAATAAACAAAACCATCACTAAGAAGTTTTTAATTTCAAACCATTGCTTTCAGCCAAAATATGGGTCCCTATCCAAAATATTGCTTTCTCCAGTGAAAATGTTGCCTTGTTTGAATCAGTAGAGAAATATTCACAGATCAAGCACCATTTTCAAGTGAAAAAACAAACATGTTGGTGGATTTTGATGTGTAAGGACAACAGTTGACTGGAGGAAGCGTTATGGATTATGGATAGGTATTTTGTAAGTCGCTTTGGATAAAAGTGTCTGCTAAGTGACTAAATGTAATGTATTTTGGCTGATAGTTTGAGGTTAAATGCCTAATGATGAATTTGTTTTTTACAAACACACAGGTTTTCACTTCACAAGATGTTAATTGATGGACTGGAGTCGTGTGGATTATTATAATGTTTTGAACAGCTGTTTGAACTACAGATGATAGTTACCAGATATACTTGGGTGGCCCATCTAAGTAGTCGAACACTACTTATTCTAGTGACTCGTGTGATCCATGTAACATTATGCTAGTAATGTCATATCAGGTGACTTCGGCATGGATGATCGTGAGATGATGAGGGAGGAGAATGCTTTTGAGGTGGACATCATCCATGGATCCTCTGCCTCCACCCTGCTTCTGGAAGCTGAGCCTGAGCCTGGTCCCGCTCACCTCCCTGACAAATCCACCAACCTTGGCTATGACGACTTTGGGGATAACAACCTGGAAAACCCTGATGGTGGAATTCTGAGTAAGTTCTAATTTGATTTGAACTGTATATTGTTCATATGATGATGTGATACTAAACCTGGTATCTGCTCAATTTTAGTGGATAAGATTCTGAGCAATGAGGATGGTGGTGGTATATTTGATGATCCTCCAGCTATCACTGACAGTGTGATGATGCCTCAAGACCATGGCGATGATGACGACGACTTTGATGCTTTTTCTCGTAAGTAAATCCTACAGAATTTCTTAGCTGTTACTTGTCTTTATGAAATAACTAGAAATGTAGAATATAAATTTAAAAAAAAATTTACCACTGAAATTTTCCCTTGCTTGTCAAGTTTTTACAGAAATATATAAACAAAGAATTTTTGTATTCATGTTATTTCCTACATAAAAAAAAACTTTATTTGGTGGTTTGTTACATGTAGCGTATAACAAGGATATTGTTAAATAGTGTTACCAAGTATTTGTCTTACTAACAAATCATTTCTTGGTGTCTTACTATTGGATAATTTGAACAAACCTTGCCAAGAAATTTTTGTTTTTTTTCCGATGCACAATCATGAGGGTATAAAGTAAGAGGTCTTTTCTGTAATATCGCTTTCTGATGAATTTTTGATCAAGAAAGAAATCTATATTAATTGCATTTTATGCATTTTTAAACAAATATGAGCAGAAATTATTAGTGTAAACTAACGTGTGTGCATTATCATTTCAGCCGCTGCCGGTCCTGACAGTCCAGACTCTGGACCAGTGGAGCCTCTTCCCAACACCACAGACCAGACAGAGCAGACCACTCTGGTACCCAATGAAGACGAAGCTTTCGCTCTTGAGCCCATCGACATTACTGGTAAAACTGAACAATAAAGTTACATTGAATTGATTGATCAAATGCATCTCAGCCGCGTAGCTTGTTTCAATGATCTATATTAAGATTGTTATGTCTTAAATATAAATTACTAAAAAACTTGTGGTGTGTCCTCAGTGAAAGAAACCAAAGCTAAGAGAAAGAGAAAGCTCATTGTCGACAGTCTGAAGGAGTTGGACAGTAAGACTATCCGCGCTCAGTTGAGCGACTACTCTGATATCGTCACCACGCTGGATTTGGCTCCTCCTACTAAGAAGCTGATGATGTGGAAGGAGACTGGAGGTGTGGAGAAGCTGTTCTCATTGCCTGCTCAGCCTCTCTGGAACGGCAGACTGCTGAAGGTGATGGTTTGATCTTACGTCACTGTAATATCACTGTGTTACAGCTCAGGGCTGAAATAATGGGAAATGTGTGTTTTGTAGATGTTTACTCGCTGCTTGACTCCACTGGTGCCTGATGACCTGAGGAAGAGGAGGAAGGGAGGAGAGGCCGACAGCCTGGAGGACTTCTTGAAAGAGCTGGAGAACCCAGAAGTGCCCAGAGAGGAGGCGCTCGGTCACAGGAGTGAAGTGATTGGTAAGCTCTTGACTTGCTGTTGAGTTGCTAGGTAAGCACGACTACTGCAGCTTAACACACAGGTTTTTAAACTGGTGTCCACAGGGACCACAAATAAGTGATATGGTGTCTCCGGAAAAGTTAGAGAAAAGCAGTGTAAAAATGTGAAAACAAATAAAGAAAACAAGTAAAACTGAATAAAAAAATTCAAATAAATAAATACAAATGTATTTGAAGAAATAGATCTAATAGTACAGTACTATAGTTAATACAATAGGAAATTATTTCCACGGTGTGGAAGTGTTTTCAAAATGTAAAAAATAAAGATGAGAAAATTATAAAAAAAAAAATAAATAACATTGAATTGAAATATGTAAATAATAAAAATATTTCAAATACACCTAATATTACAGTACTATAGGGAGTAGAAAACACATAATAATGGATCAAAATATTATCCCAAATAATATTTATTATCTTATAAATTGGGTTTTTACCAGTTATTTTAGTATTATATACACACTAGAGTTTTATTTTAAAGTTTTAGTAATGTTGTGTGTTTGTCATTTTTATTCCTTTTTTTTAATGTCCATATAGTATTTATTAATGTTTTAGTACTTCAACTTAAGCCAAACAAAAATTGTAACTAGCTAAAATATTTTTTGTAATTATATACAGTTAATGTTAAATTTTATTTCAAGTAATGAAAACTATTTTTTTTTTGTTTTCATGGTTATAGTTAATGTGAATAACCCCATAAGATACATACATTTAAAAATATAGTTCCCTTTTAAATTTTAGAATGGGATCTCTTAAATGGGGAAGATCATATTTGGGGGTCCATGGCTAAAATATTGAAACCCCTTGGCTTAACATTCTTGTGTCACAGTCATTTGAAAGCCTCAAGTGAAAGTCTCCTTGTGCCCTACAGATCAGACCATTATGGAGGAGCCCAGTATGCTGCAGGCTTCCTCTATGGAGGGCAGCAGAACCGCTTTGGACGAGTCCATGATGCCACCTCCGTCTCGCCAACGTGGAGTCAAGCGCAAGTCGCTTGAGAAGGATGCAGCTTTGCCTGTAAGTCAACCAGATAATCATGCTGCCTAGTAAAGGTTTCGGAACAAAGCCTAATGGTGCACAATTGTCATTCCAGCAAATGGTAGTGTTGGATCAGACGCTTCAGCATGTGGATCAGTCGGTCCTTTCCCAACAGCTCGACATGCCCCAGGTGGATCTTCCTCCTGAGGACAGCAACAGCCTCTCAAGACTGGTACCGGAGCTGGACCTGTTAGACGACAGGAACAAGGAGAAAGACAAGGACGACAGCGATGAAGAGGTGAGAGGTTTACAGGTGGAAGAAAATCTCTCATTTTGACTATGCCATTACTATGGAAGCCCATTCCCACCTCTGAAAAAAATCTCACAATTCTAAGAAAAAAAAAGTCAGGATTGTGAGTGAAAAGGTACCAGTTGCCTTGTTTTGTGGTGGAAAAAACGTTTTCAGAGAAAATGTCAGAATTCTGAGCGAGTATTAACTCAATTGCAAATACATTGCAGATGTGCTCACTGAATATAAACCAAACAGACCACTCAGATCATTAGGATCGAGTCAGTTAGAAATACCAAGGGTTCACACAAAACAAGGGGAGTCTGCTTTTAGCTATTATGCCACCTGCAGTTGGAATCAGCTTCCAGAAGAGATCAGATGTGCTAAAACATTCTAAAATTCCAAACTTTTGGAGTCTAAATTCCAAAGGTTTGTCTTTCATCAAAACAAATCATAATTCTGACTTCATATCTCACAATTCTGAGTTTATCTTACAATTCTCAGGAAAAAAAATTCTTGTAAAAGTAGTCAGAATTCTGAGTATCTTTATTTAGAATTGTTTGAAAAATATCTTAATTATCAGAATTGAGAGAAAAAAAGAGTTGTGAGAGAAAGTCACAATTATTTTTCATTTTTTTTAAAATCCCTTTGCAGAAACAAGCTTCCATATGTTACTGATAATTGTTCACTGTGTTTTAATCAACAGGGTGAGGAGGGACAAGGAGGAGACCAGGACCAAGAGGAGCGACGGTGGAACAAGAGAACTCAGCAGATGCTTCACGGTCTTCAGGTTTGTATTTGGACCATATGTTCACAATAAAGACGTTCGAGACAGGTTTCCTCATATTCTTCTGTGTTTTGACAGCGCGTGGTGGCTAAAACCGGAGCCCAGTCCATCAGCCTGCTCGAGCTGTGCAGAAACAACAACAAGAAACAGGCTGCGGCCAAGTTTTACAGCTTCCTGGTGTTGAAGAAGCAGCAGGCCATCGACCTGACGCAGACCGAGCCGTACAGCGACATCATCTCCACGCCAGGACCGCGGTTCCATATTGTATAGATGCATGCTCTATTTTTTTTTTTGTTTTGTTTTTAGTAGTTGTATTTAACAGTTTTGTTTTGCTACTGTTGCTTTTTGTACCAGTTTTTGTCCTTTGGGGCCAATTTGAAAGGTTTTGAGTCAAATCCAATAGATCATGAAGACATTGTACCTACATAGGTGTTATTTGTTAGTACATGTTGGATCTGCATATTTTCTTTTCCCTTGTTCTGTTTTGTTTCTTCATAAACTTTACCCCATTAAGTTTTACATTTGTAGTAGAGTTAGTTATGTGTACATTTTAACCTTTTAATAATATCACAAATGAGAGACAAAGGTTTATTTTTTGGAGACCCAAGTGTATTTAATGACACAATAGTTCAGTGTTTTGTATCTCTCTTTTAATGGCAATTATGATTATTAAAGGTTTGTTAAACTCCTACATACAATTGGAATTTTTATGCACTTGTGATTAAATTTTGATATTGATTGAAAAAATGTTTCCTATATTCCTCTCGTTTTACATTGCTCTTTAGTATTTTTACTGAATGTGATCTATAGTATGCTTAGCACCAATACAAATTTCATCCTTGGTCAGAGGTTGGGAACCTTTTTTGACCAAACAGCCATTTTCCCCCCATTTTTGGTTAACGCTTTTTTCTAAAAAGTGCCACAGCAGGAAATTATATATGTATTTCAACAGTAACTTTATTAGGTTCCAATAATTACATATATGTAAATAGATGTAAATATTAAAGTTGAAACTAAATATTTTAATATTAAGTTGAAACATCATTTTACATATAAAACAAATGTATGTTTATTATTTATATATACTAGTCATCGTTTGAACTGGATCAAAACCTTTCATCAAAGTTGTCCTAAAACCAAAATGCGTTTTTGTCTTAGGACAATGTTGATTAACTTTTTTTGATCCACTTAAAATTTTGACTACTATATATAATCTGAAAAAAAAAAAAGAAAAAGTTTAATTAGGCCTATACTTTGCACTACACTAAACGTTATAATTACTATTGTGTTATTTTACTTTATATTATGATACTTAATATGGTAATATCTTAAAATATGATGAATGTTCAAGAATGTAATCCATATACTGATCAATATGCTGAATTATTCCAATACTGGATGTCTTACTACAGATTGTGAGTCTTAAAGGGCCATCCACTGGGCAGTACTGGAATTTTCCATTGAGGTGTACCAGTGAACTGAAATAACCCAATGAACTTTGGGTGATTTCCAGAATATGACAGGAACAAGTAAACAAGTTTGATGTATGTCTCATTGGATCACCTCCAACCAATAGGAGGCCGTAAAATAAAAGTTTTTAAAAAATGGCAGATCTGGCCAAATTCCACCATTGAAAAATGGACCAGGTGGGCTTTTGTGGCAATAAATTGTGGCTAACCAGACAGGCAAAGTCAATTAAAAACCGGAACTACCAACTATGGTTCGCTTAGACAGATATAAAAGTGGATGCCCCGACAGACAGAGATTAGATGCGGCGGCCGTCACCTCGGCTTTATTGCTGTGCTCAATAAAGTCTTATTTTGGCATCTGGAACTCTGCTTCTTGAGCTTTATTGACAAATTTGAGAAGACCACTTTTTTGTTCCACAACATTACCAGTGCAATAAAGCACAGTAACCTTTCAGTTTTCAAATACATTCTCCTATCCACTTTAATTTGCTGGTTATAATTATTCCATCTGCAGCCTGACTTCCTGAGGAGTGTGCACACTGTGGTACTGTATCGATACTGTATCCCACAATGCAATGCTCTTCTCAATTTCTTGCACAAAAAGGTTTATGAAGTCACGAGGCTTGACAACAATATAACACCACTGTTCCAATCGTTTGTTGCGTAATGTGCACTGATTCACGTGCTAATGGAAAACAGTATACAGTGTGTAGCCTACTGCTCAGAACACAGTACAGTAGCCTAGTACTACATTTTAAATACAGCCATTGCGCTGTTTGTGGTCAGTTAATTTATAGTGTGAGCTGCTACATTATTATGTGATTAATATCACAATGCAGTAATTTTTTCGTTTAATTTTAGGACGAAATCGTGAGACTCTTATTTTGCCAATGTAAAAGTCTTCACACAGGAAGTGATCGGCTCGTTCCGGAAAAGCCTCCTCACACGTGCTTTGGCCTTTTCCCTCTTCATCTGACAATGGCCAGCCGCAAAGAATCAGCTGCTTCAGGCTCCAGTCCGCTGGATTCCCCGGTGAAACAGATCCAGATCGATGGGCTGGTGAGTGATGTGATGTTGAAGCGTGAAGCGGCGGTGTGTTGTGTTCAGCTCTAGCTCAGCCTTCACCGTTCACTGAATCAGGAAGCGCGCTGAAAACAGACCCTGGCAGGGTGTCCGCGGGTCCTTAAAAAGTCTTAAATAACGGTTTCCTAATAAAAGGCCTTAAAAAGTCTTAAATTTAGATTCGATGTGTCTTAAATATTTTTGGTCACATTACCGCTAAAATATCTTAAGTCTGATGGACCTAAAGACTGTTTATCATTGGATAGACCGACGATTTTTCTTTTCTCCCTAGTTACTGCGTCATCAGACAGAATCACAATATTTCTATAATCTTTGCAGTAACGTCAGCAGAATACAGGTCGAACTATATAATGTTCTCAATGATGATAATAAATATAGGTCGAGCTACAGCTAGCTGATCAAAAGCCTTAGCTAGTATAAAATGTTTTTTTTTTTTTACTTGCCCGACCGGACAAAAGTCCTGATTAAATCTTAAGTGACAAAAAATATAACCAGCGAAGCATCGAAAAAAAAAAAAAAAAATGATACTGCTAATTTTATTACATTCAGCGTAAACAGCGATTGATAATGGGATGGTATTTCTGGTATCCGTCGCGCTGTCTCTCTTTGTGAGAGACTTCAAAACAAATGAGCATAACAGCACACATGAAGAAACACTGAGGTAAAAATTCAAAATATGTAGTTTATTTATAACATGATATAGTTAAGTAACATACCAAGGGAGCTATTTTTCCGAATAGTCTCACAATTGCAACTGTTACATTGATTTTAGTTCAATAAACAAGTAAGGTTAGTTAGTCAAGTAGTTATTAAGTTACTTACATTTTAGACACAATATTTACTGTCTTATTCTGTTTGGAACTATTTTCGTTGGTGAAACAAGGATCACAGCAGAAGTATAGCACATTCTCCAAGCAGCACTCGGCGGTGTTTTGTTACTGAATGATTCAGTGTTTTGAACGAATCAGTTGAATGAATGACTCAATGACTCACTCATTAAGTGATATCCTTTAATATGTTGAAAAGGATGCATTTCCCCCCCAACATTTTTTATTTGTATATTATAAATGTATTTTAAACATTAATTTTATAACATTATTTATTGCAGTTGTAATTTTGCAGTGTAAATTATTTAATCTGACTGCTAACATAATTACAATTTATTGATAAATTGTAATAATTTGACACAAAAGGTGATGCGTACGTTTAAAAAGTTTTAAAAAATAGGCCTTTATAAAGGTAAATAAAAATATGCAGATTTAAGTATATAAAAGCAGATAGAACACTGATGAAAATATTGCTTCAGAATAATTGTTTACACCACCAAAAATCTCGGTGATGTAGTTTTGTGGAGAATATTGTCTGTTGACATGAAAAGTTCACTGTATATTGTAGTAATAAATAGCGATTAATTTTTTTTTCTTTTTACATTAAACATTAAATATTACATATGTATGTAATATAATGTGTATTTCCAATACAGGTTTAGGTCTTAAATTTCATATAGGGTGGTATTAAAAAAATCTTAAAAAGTCTTAAATTTCACTTGTTCATATCTGTAGAAACCCTGCCTAGAAATACTGGGTTTTTGTGGTATTAGTTTTATGGACATGTAGCATGGTAACACCAGGACTTTGAACATGCTACTCCCCGAAAGTGTAAAGTGGTGGTACAACCATCATCTGCCACACTGTACCATGGTACTTTGAGAGTTACTATGGTACTGAAGTTACTATGGTATCTGTTCTTAACTGAAGGAGTACAGTGGATTTTTTTTTGTCAATATACCGTTATACCACCATGGTGTTCTTAGAAATATTTTAAAGTGCGTGAAATGTCATTACCATGGTATATTTCCAAGTACCATACTATTACTTTTCTACCATTCTTCAAGGTACTCAAAAGAAAAACATGGCAGTACAGCTGTAACGTTACATTTTTAGGTATTTTTCTTTAAAAGGGATGACATTATGTACTACTACTACTGCTCTCTCCTACTTTTCAAAAGTTTAGGTTCTGTATAGCCTACTCTTTAAGGCTGCATTTAATTAATCTAAAATACAATAAAACAAATAGTAATATTGTGGGATGTTTTCTATTTGAATATATTTTAAAATGTAATTTATTCCAGTGATTAAAAGCTTATTATTATCAATGTTGAAAACAGTTGTGCTGCTTTATATTTTTTGTGGAAACTGTGATACGTTTTCAGGATTATTTGATGAATTGAGAGCTTAAAAGAACAGAACTTATTTGGAAAAAAACAAAATGTTTTATAACATTATAAATGTATTTACTGTCACTTTTGATCAATTTAATGCATCCTTGCTGAATAAAAACATTTGTCTTACTGACCCCGAACATTTAAATGGCAGTGTACTCTAGTTTTATATGATAATACATGCAAATTTTTATTTTATTTTTTATTTTTCATTTTTTGTAGTACCATTGTAGTGTAATGATATTCTTGGAAGGACTTTTATTTTTTATTTTTAAGGGATAGTTCATTCAAAAATGATAATTCCGTCATTTACTCATCCTCATATTGTTCCAAACCTGTATGAATTCCTCTGTTCTGCTGAACATAAAAGATATTTTGCAGAATATCGATAACCAACCACTTTGTTTCCCTTTGATTTCCATAGTATTCCGAATTTTTTTTTGTTCATATGGCTGTCAGTGGTTACCAGCAACTGTTTGGTTACCAACATTCTGCAAAATATTGAAAATGAATATGGTCTGAGACCAGCACAGTACTTCATTTATTGATTTAAGGCTCATTTTGTCCGTCTGGCTGAAATATATGAATGATCAGCTCAAGTGTTCTTGTGCACTGTGTATGACTTCTGAATGCTAAAACTAACTTTTGTCAGAATTGCTGTTCATTTCTTTAAGTCTAAAACTTTTTCACAGTGGGAAAGTTGCTTATTGCACTTTTACAGCTTTTCATTCTCTTTAGTTGCAGTTGCTGTTTTCTCATTTGTTATTTCTGTAGGGCTGCAACCGCTGGCCTCGTTTTTCACTTCACTTTAGGTGCCGTACATTATTTTTCTGGAATTGTTTTTCGAAATCATTCTACAGCATTAGCCTGCATTCCCTTCCACAGACCAGAGATTCCCGTTAGATAAAGGCTGAAGTCTGAGCACAGAGTTTGTAGTTTGGCATTTGGTCTAAACTCTCCAATTATCATCACGGTAATGCATGTGGACGGTCTTCTGTTTATCTCCTGGTGCTCAGTAGAACTGAAGTGTTTGCTTAATTAAAGAGGTTGTCTGAGTTTGAGGTTGATGCAGTGCTGATGTGTCGTGCACTGCATTATATATCACTGCCAAAAGAGGGCGAAGTTGTCTCAAGAAAGAACACATCCTGTCATTATCTGGTGCAGTTTCTGCATTTTGGACGTAGATTTACCTTGATTGGACTGTTGCTTTCATCTCTCCATTATTTTCGTCCATCCTACGTTTCAATACCTGTCGTAGTGTTTTCTTCTGTGGGCACAAAAGGAGATATTAGGCAGATGGTCAAAGCTGTGCTTTTGTATATAATGAGACTGGATGATTTACATCAGGCTCCCTCAAAAAGCTGCATATTTGAAATATTTTGCTTTATTTTAGATCTTCTTAAACCATAAAATAGCTTTGTAAGAGGAACACACTGAAATACATGATTCAAATTGCTAATTTACAATCATATTTCTCTTCACTGGAGTTCTCAAATCTCATTTGCACTTTGTTAAATTAAAAACAGTGACTTCAGATGTATTATTGATTCCCTGTGCTATTGGTACTCACTTGTCACATGATTGTTTGAAGTTTAAAAACTGCAGATGAGATTTTCTGAGGCAGATGAGATTATCTATAATTAATATCAGTGACTTTTGATGACAATTTAAAATTTAGGTGAAGTTTTTCTTTAATATTTGTGCTAAGAATTGTGGTCATTCTTCTATCTTTATCCCATTTTTATCTAAATTGCATTGTACAGGCATAAAATTACATTTTTGGAACAATATTTTTCTATTTTTATTCTATTAATAGCTTGTGTCCAAAAAGAAGGAATTCAGAGGAAGGAGGAGAGGAAAATTTTTTTTTTTTTTTTTTTTTTTTTTTTTTAGTTAAAATTAGCAAGAAAATTACTGTTCCAGTAATAATTAGTTATGGTTATCAGTACAGTATTTCATCAGTTATGGTTATCAGTACAGATTGTTTTTCTTATTTTTTTCTCAGTCTTTAACATTTCACATTATCTAATAAAAAAAGAAAACTTTAACACATAACTTAAAACATAATTTAAAACATAACTTAAAAATTAAATCTATATATATTAAATCTATACATATATGTGTGTGTATGTATATGTGTGTGTGTGTATATATATATATATATATATATATATATATATATATATATATATATATATATATATATATATATATATATATAACGTATATAATGATATATATATATATGTATATGTTTAAATTAATTTTTTTCTTTAGTTAATATTAATAAGAAAAATTTGTTACAGTAATAATTTAAGGTTATCTGTGTAGTATTTTTTTTAAATATTTTTTTAGGTCATTATCTAACATTTCACATGATCTAAGCCAGTTCTCTTATTAAAAGTGAACTATTAGGCCTTATTTTGAGCTTTTGAGTGCAGCTTTCTCCTCCAGCATTGCAAATCTGAAGTACGAGCTCATTTGTACGCGTGGCGTGAAACTGTTCAATTACGACGTTGTCAAAGGCTGTTCATTTTGAGAGGCGGTTCGGTGTGTGGTTGTTAGAGATCTTGTTTCGTCATTGTTTTATGAAGATGGATCATAGGCCTCGTCGTAGCAGAACGACAGTCATCAGGCTACGGCTGCACGTCCTTGCTCGGCTAACTGACAGGGACAGACGTTCACGTCAGTGTGATCCGTGGGGACCGTGTTAGCACGTTTACCTGATTGCCTCGGGCGTGCGGATTGCATCACCCCTCAGCTGAGGCAAGTTTGAAAGAAAGAAAGCCCACGAACAATTGCAATGCACCGCAGAGAGAATACTAGTCATTGCAAAACGAAAGCGCCTATCAAAAATAGAACTGGCAAGCGTGCAATTCTTCCGAGTTCAGGGGGGATCATTAGACGGAGTGTTGAGGCTGTGTTGTGCTGCTTTGATGAGGCTGTGTAGTCTGCGCCGCTGCCGCTGGAACGCATGCCGCATGCCCTCATTAAGTATTCTGTTACTGTCACCCAGCTGATGGAGGAGGAGAACAGGGGGGTGTGGAGCGCCACTTTGAATCTGTGGTAAAAAGCCAGCCCCCTGAGTTCCCTCGCCCCCTCCGGCCCGCGCTGACGGCTCGTCTGACGGATGGGGTTCAGGGGATCTGAGCTGATTGTGGCATCGCTGTTGCTCTCTGATGGTTGTTATAAGATGCTTTTGCATAAAGCGGACTACAGCTTTTAGAATGTGTCAAAATGTAAAAACTAGCTCCGCCTCAGACGACTTTCCTTTCAGCTGATGTCATCAAGGCCGCACAAGCTAATGGTTAATGCTAACTAATAGCTGTTTTGCCTTTGTTTTAGGCTTCATTTAGAGAAAAGAAAACCCACTTTTTCCAAGTTCCATTAATATTAACAGACTTTTAACTTTATTTTGTCTGACATAACTGTTAGCACGATTAATATATTTAAATTTTTATTAATATCGTAAGTAGGCTAAAATCATTAATTAATGATTTGCAGTGGAAATTCTATATTTAAACAAGTTAGAGATATTCAGAAATTTTCTATTTAGTTTTTTAATTTTGTAATATTTATATTTTTATTTTATTTCAATAAACTTTTAGTGGAAATTGTATGCTAAAATAATCTGATACATTAGAGATATTTAGGAACTTTTGCATAACCGTTAGCTGTAGTAGAACAGTTAATTTTAAAGGCAGTATTTTGTATTTATTAATATTTTTAATTATTATTATTATTTTTTATTTATTTTTATTTAAAATAACGTAATCCTTTTAATGCAAATTGAATAGTTAAAAATATAAATTAGAGATATTTGGGAACGTTAGCATAACTTAGTGGCAATTATTTAGTGTTTAGTATTTTTTATTGTTTTGTCATTAGCTATGTTTCCATCCACCTATTTTTATGCGCATTTTGGACTATCACATAAAAAACTTGCTGGATGGAAACGCCAAGATGCGCATAAATTCTGAAAATGCGCATAAAAAAATTATGCGCACAACTGAGTAGGATAAACTTTTTATCCGATAAGAAAAAATGCGCATAAACTATGATGGAAACACATTTACCGAATAAATTCCTCCATGCGCATCAAAAAAGTTATGTGACTTTGCGCTATGAGACGGAATAACTTGACTAACCAGCTGACCGATCTCGTTCACAGCATCTATAAGTTGTTGTAGTCACTCTGAAAAGCCTGAGCAAAGTCTGTTATCAAAGTATTTCTGTATAATTGTCTTACACGACTGTGTTCCCAAACAGCTGGCATCCTCCGAACGCAGTGACAGCATTTATTGTGTTACGTCTGCGCTCTCTGAGGCACAAGTAATTTATATCATATATGAAAATTATTATATTCAATGGCTTTTCCTATATTCTTAGTGATATTTAGTGCCACAGTTTACCAGGAACTCTTAACTCCAATCCCCCTGTCCCCCTCTGAAACCATGAACACCTCAGCCCTCCCACCCCCCAACTCATTAAAAACTGTTGACAATTTTACTAAGTGCAATTCTGAATGTGCTACACACAGGTGAGTGGGCTATACAAACCACCTGTAGTAACGCACTCATCCCACTATATACACACTAGACACTTTCTACAAACACTCCCTGCCACAAAGACTCTTAAGAAAATATATGTCTACTTGAACATTGCACTACAAAATAATACGTTTACTTGAGCATTGCACTACAAAATCTTTTTGCACTATGCACTGTCTCCCACAAAATCTCTCTTCTGCACAATAATGTACAAAATATATATTTTTTCTGCACAATTTCATGTACATATATCTCTTTCGCACAATTTCATGTACAGTATTTATGTAAAGTTTTTTGTACAGTCTCAGTTTGTGTATGTGTGGACAACTAGGTATAGCAGTTATAGTATTTTTAGTATATGTATAGTCAGATAGTTAACTGTTGTATAGCTCTATTGTTTTTCCTATACTTGCATTGTTGTATGTTTATCTTATGTTTAACTAGTATGTAGCACCGTGGTCCTGCGAGACACGACATTTCGTTCCACTATATGTCCACACATGTAGCAGAATGACAATAAAGCTCGACTTGACTTGACTTGACTTGAAGTGACGATTTTGTTCTCTTTGACTCGTTGGATGGAAACGGTGCTTTATTTGCATATGTTTTATGCGATAATTCCAGTTTTGCTCATAATTTAAATTCGAATCTTTGGATAGAAACATAGCTGTTGTCTTTTTTTATTGTCTTTTTGTAAAAAAAAAAAAAAAGTTAGTCACATTAATTAATCATCGCAGGAAGGTGCACCATTCAGTTTAGTTTCATGCTGAAGAGCCTCTGAGAGGTTATTCGCATCATATTCCCTCTTGTAAAATGTAAATGAGTGTAAATGTCAACATCATTTGTGTCTAAACGTCTGTAGTCTGTCACGCAGAACATGAGCGCCTTGTTGCATCAATATCGAATTTAGACTTATCCTCAAATATATATTTTTTTCTAATATAATTTTGTTTATTTTTAACTCAAATGTCTAGTAATATGAAGCTGTTTTTGTACTGCTGCCAAACTTAATTTAATGGAAAATAAAGAAAAAATCTTTTGATTTGTGTCCAAGTTGCATAAAAGAAAATTAGATGGATGCATTTAATTAATTTACTTTACTATATGCTGTACTAATATTGTCTAAAATTCAGTTATGTATTCAGTTTATATATATATATATATATATATATATATATATATATATATATAAACTGAATTTATTGGGTATGGTTTTGGTACCGCAGGGGGGGAAAACAAAATAGCTTTTTTTTAATTAATAAATTACTCTTTCTTTTTTTTTAAAGAAACAGCAATTTATTATTAAAAAACAATTTTGTGTTTAGTTTTATATAATTAATTTTTATTATGAATAAAAATCTACCTCAGCTTATGTTCTAAACCAGTGGTTTTCAATCCTGTTCCTCGGGACCCACTGCTCTGCACATTTTGCATGTCTCCCTTATCTGACACACTCATTTGAGTTCATGGAGCTCTTTCTTAATGAGCTGATGATCTGAATCAGGTGTGTAAATTAGGGAGACATGCACAATGTGCAGAGCTGTGGGTCCCCACTGTTCTAAACTATCGGGAGCCCTTTTACATTACTATAAGTTTACAGTTAACTATAGAACCCAAACTTAAATTTTATTACTATTTATTTTTAAATATAATAACCAACACTCAACTTAAAATAAATGCAAAAATGTAAATTGCGCACAATGCAGTTTGAATTAACTTCTAAATGATAATTTCTATTTGTTGTTGAAATATATTCATTTACACATTGGCTGTCATAACTTGTTTCATAACAGATTTTTTTTAAATAATATTAAATAATTAAGACATCACTAACAGGTAACGTAAAATATAATAAGTATAATAGACAAATATTTCACAAATTTTCTTTTTAGTCTTCATTTCTCTAATGAGCTAATGAGCTGTGGACACTGATGACCTGACTGAGGTAAATGAAATGCTACGTGACATTTTGTTTACAAGCTGTTTTATTGACATCTTTCCGTGGTTGAAACTGATAAAGCGATTACATGAGGCATGTAATGTTCATATTTATTTTGCATTAAAACTAGCAGTAAAGAGGAAGAGATTTAGTCGCTTAGCTTAGTCGCGCTCCGTGCTGCCGCTTATACAGCGATCTGTCACGCCACATCAAAGAGTGTCAAAACGGCATTTATTGTTTGAATTTCCTGAAAAAAAAAATGGACATAATTTGAAAGATGATACTTTGTCTCTTGTCAAAAGTAACAATTTATAAAACTTGAAGTTTCCTGCGACGTTCCATTCATGCAGTGGTTAAAACAATGCTGTGTTTGTTCGGTACACATGAGTACTGAACCGAAAGACCTGTACCGAAATTTTCAGTACAAAATGAATTTGAATGTTTTTTTTAGTTTAGAAATAGAACCGAATCTGAAAAAAAAATGCCTCATTGACAACAAAGGCTGGTGTTGAATTGCAAGAAACAAACACCACTGAAACAATTAACATCAGCGAGGAGTGGAGCGTTCTAAAACAGCATGTTTAGTCGTTTAATCAGCCGTTAATTGCTTGGAATCAAATGAGCGATGATTCAAACCCTAAGATTGGAACAACGGGAAATTGGATGCTGCTGTTTCCTGTTCTTTTATGCGTTACAACTGCTCAGGCAATTAGTGGCATTCGTATTCCCCCACGTCTCGCTGTTGTATTGAGCGTTTCACCGTGGTTCTGTTTGCGCAGCGCCGTCGTCTTTGCCGATGGCTTTGTGTTGTTTTGCCGCGGCGGTGCCGACTGTATTGCCCAACCAAGCACAGCTCAATTCATTTGAGGAAGCAGGTGTGTGACTTCCCTCCTGAATGATTTAGGGGAACGGGTTTTTTCACAATTCTTCCAAGCACGACGCCTCAACTCGAAATGATCAGATTGGCAGGACTCCGCTCAGAGAGTATTGACTTTACCGCTTTTTTTTTTTTCCTGCTGACCTTAAAGCCTGTTACAAACCCTCAAAGAGGCAACAATAAGCTTTGGAAAACAACATATAGAGCCTCTAGCTCATGTGGAAATGAGGTGCCATGGACGCCCACCATATGTCTGACCACCATCTGTGTGGAGTTTTTAAAGCCAGACAAAGGTTGTAACTTTGTTTACAGGGAGTCCATCCATAATTAATTCAACACGCCGCCTTGAAATGCTTCATATATCTTTACAGCTGGGATGTGGCGAGCTCTGTCAGGTCATTTGGGCTTGACATGTTACTCGCACCCAGAGAATTGTGTGTAATATTGCCTCTAGCACACTGTTTTATGAATGTTGTGGTAAATGATGGCAGATTTGTTCCATGCGGCTCCAGGCTACAGGAGGGGAGCGATGGGAATCGTAAGGTGTTTAATGACTCCGATTCCACTTAATGATTTCGGTGCCTTTGCGATTCCTTTAATGACTCTTAATGCAAAAAAATAATTGATCTAAACTATACTACTCCTTGTTACGCCGCCCTCTGGAATGCTCTTTTCTGATTGGTCAGTTGCAGTGTTTTGTGTAATGGCCGCTGAGCTGCTCTGCATGGGGGTGTATTTTGTGATTGTTGACTGTAAATTATCTTTATTATTTAATATATAACACTTTACCATTCAAACACTTGGGGTCAAGATTTGAATGTTTTTAAGAAGTCTGCATTTATTTGTTATTTTTTGTATTTGAATGAGTATTAAAATGTAGTTTACTCTAGGGCTGCAACTAACGATTATTTTGATAATCGATTAGTTGGCCGATTATTTTTCGATTAATCGGATTAAAAAAAAGGTAAATTTTCTTTTTTATTTTATTGACAAAAACACTTTCACATTCTGCCCATTCCTTCAAACAAACGTGCCAACTGAATGCTATGAAAACATACAGTGCTTAACAATTTATTAGACCACCTGTCGTCATAAAGAGAACACACAAATATTTTAGGAACCTGTCAAAGAATTGTTTAAATCTAAAAATGTGATTGTCATTTATTGGGCAAATAACAAACTGAAACAACTAAATATTTATTCACATAATAATAAAAAAAATAGCTAGCCTCCTGCCTTTCATAACAGCATGCATTCTTGCTGGCATTGTTTAGCTACTTTTTGACTGTAACTGGGTATCTGAAAAATATCTTTCATAGATCTTTCATTCTTTCATAGATAACAGAAATAATTATATTATAGCATTAGAAATAGCCTACTGTTACTAAAGAGCTTACGCATATAGGAGGACTAATCAATACAGATAGCAAAAAAATGATTTTAGTAAACACCAGTACTGTTAGTTTAGAGCAGCAGTGGCACAAAGCTTACAGTATTTGTTATAAACCTTAAATACATTTGTTTTATTAAATTTGTTAAGCACTGTATATAGGCCTATAGTTTAAATCTCTTTATCAAAAATTAAGATAATAATAAAGATAATAAAGATGAATAAAAACTCTTTGATCACCGTCACATTTACTGTAATTTCTTTATCCTGTAAAAGGCGGCTATGAAGCATCTGATATTTATATTCAGACAACTATACGCGGTTATCCCTTTACAGTTCCTACTCTCATAAAATATGTGCACTACATGTTGACTTTTAAACCTTAATTTAACGTTCAACAACAGTTATTTCAGCACAATGAATGTTTTTGTGCTGAATATTAGTCCCTCTCTGACGCACGTTCGCGCTCATTCAGTAAAGATTTAAACAATGCAAACTGTCAGGACGGAACTTTATGCAAAAATGGAAATGCTTGCGTGAATTTGTGACATTTACAGAAAAGGATATGACAGTAAACTAAACGTTTTTGCGCTGAGGACACACACGCATCTGTCAAAGCGCCTGACAGGGCAAGCCATTACGCTAATGCATTAACTTAAAGCTTAAAATAAAGAATTCTCATGTTTTGTGCAGCTTGGATCACGTACTTCTCCCGCAGCATCTCATTCTGTTTCCTCCACTATTTTTAGATGCATTTTGGCCATAGAAATGTGTTATTCAGTGCTGTAACGTTAATTTGACGCGACCGGCTGGAGTTGGACGTGCACTGTGGGCAGATCCGACTAATCGATAATTAGAATCATTGTCAATGATTTTCATTATCGATAATAATCTTTTTTTTTTTTCGATTAGTTGTTGCAGCCCTAGTTTACTCATGTGATCAAAGCTGAATTTTCAGCATCATTACTCCAGTCTTCAGTGTCACATGATCCTTCAGAAATCATTCTAAGATGCTGATTTGCTGCTCAAGAAACATTTATTATTATCGATGTTGAAAACCGTCATGATGCTTCATATTTTTGTAAAAACTGATACAAATTTTTTCAGGATTCTGTTCAAAAGTTCAAACGAACAGCATTTAAAAATAAAAAAAAATAGAAATCTTTTGTGACATCATAAATGCCTTTACTGTCACTTTTGAACTTTTGAATTTAGTGCATTCCTGATGAATACTTTTTAATGTCTTTAAAAAAATTAAAAATCTCATTTTATAAAAAAAAACTGACCCCAACCTTTTGAAAATATATCAAACTTTTATAAATATAATTTTATGTATTTTAATGATATAATTTTATTTTTAAATTCCACAAAATATACTTTTAATATGTCACTCTAATATGTCATTCTAATATTTGAAAAAGAATGAATCAAATTTTCATAACATTTGAATATTTTAATTAAAATTAATTAATATTTTAATTTGTCTAGGCCTCTTATAGTAAACATTCTATAGCTATAGTATTTGTTATTTTAAATTTTTATATTATGGGGTTCTCACTTTTTTTTGTCATCTATACTAAGGTAAAGGCTTTGCTCATGAATATTAATACATTACATGACATTTACGCAGCATGCATAACTTGCTGACTGGTAGAATGATGTTAAGTGTGTGCTAATCAGCTTTAGAATGAACAAATCCTACTGTTGTAAAGGTCTTGGCTCATAAATATTTAATGAGCTACTTGACTGGACACTTCCTCAAGCTTACGCAGTGATGTCTGCATGAGCCAGTTAATATTTACACACTAAACCTTTCTAAAATTTCATGTTAAATGATACATACAGGATAGTTTTTTGATTTAGAAAAATGAACAGAACAGAAGCGTTCTTAAAAGAATCTGCAAAATTTTGCACATTTGCACAACGTCATTTTCACTTTCAAATGCGAGTGCTTGATTACAGTCAGTTGATGTTTTAGCATGTCTTCTGTCCACTTTGGTGAAACAATATAAGCGTTCGAGAACCATTAATGGAACCTAATGTCATAAAATCATATATATATTTTTAAAAATGGCATCCTATAGTGGTGATTTGAGGTTGGAATTGGATTGGCCCACTCTTATCTGCTGAATTAACAGTAAATATGACTTCCGCCTCGTCTGCGCAGCATCCATACGCTCTAAATGCATCTCCTGCCTCGATACTCCGTATGAAATTACAGATGTACTGATGCACTTTAGTTCCCCATCAGATACTGGCGATATGAAATGCTGTGTCCTTTCTGAGAAAAACGAACGTATCCCATCAGGCCTTAGGCAGAGTGAACTGGCTCTCAATGGGGTTGAAGAAGAGTTCTTGCTTCTGTAGGACTTAGCAGAAGAAAAACCCCAGTGGATTGGTATTCAGAGAGGCTGTGCAGATGGCGTAATTAGACAGTGAGTGTATTTGTTCTTCCATTAACCCCAGGTCTTTCTCCATCTTTTTCTGCTCTGAGTGGTCGCAAAGTACCATGTTAAGATGGAGGAGCAATCTTCCATTTAGCTCTCCAACTTGCATTTTAAAGCGACATGCCCCGCTCTTCACATTCATGGCTGTTTTGAGCGCAGACAGATTGATATTTTCCCTCTCTGCCAATCTTGAAATCGAAGCTTGCACATATTAATATTCTCCTGAGAGCCGTCTAAAGCACATGGGCAAACATAAGCCTGGGATTAACATCTGTCTTGGGTCATCTGATAACCAGTGGTCAGCTGAGATGGATTAGTGTTTACTACATCTTAATTACGCATAAAAATGTGCAGAACGTCTGAATATTATTGTTCTCAGATGTATTTTTAATGTAGAAACATGCCTGATTGAAGTCAGGAAATTCAGAGCATTTGAAAGGAATAGAAATTTGCTGAAAATTTACTCACCCTCAGGCCATCCCAGATGTAGAGGAGTTTGTTTCTTCATGGGAACAGATTTGCTGAAATTGCTCACCAATGGATCCTCTGCAGTGAATGGGTGCCGTCAGAATGAGAGTCCAAACAGCTGAGAAAAACATCACAATAATCCACAAGTAATCCACACAACTCCAGTCCAATCAATTAATGTCTTGCGAAATGAAAAGCTACATGTTTGTAATAAACAAATCCATTAAGACATTTTTAACTTAAAACCATTGCTTCTGACTAAAATACTCTATCCATAATTTTTCTCTAAAAACGTTGTCTCATCTGAATCAGGAGAGAAATATGCACAGATGAAGTACCGTTTACAAGCAAAAACAGTTCTAAACAATTTTGGATTTTGGTGTGAGAGGACAACACTGGAGGAAGCGTGATTATGGATTAAGTGATGGTTTAGAGTTAAAATGCTTTGATGGATTTGTTTCTTACAAACGCAGCTTTTCATGTCACAAGACATTATCTGATGGACTGGAGTGATGTGGATTATTTTGTTTTTATCAGCCGTTTGGACTCTCATTCTGATGGCACCCATTCACTGCAGAAGATCCCATTTTAATTTCATCTTTTAATGTTTGAGTCAGAATTCTCTACTTCTGCAGCACTTACGCCAAACTTTATAGGTTTAATCCTATCTGTATTCTGAAAGTTTTTACAGAAGTTTGTTCATGTATCATTTGCCTGATTTATATGACATTTTATTCCTAAAACATAGTGAAAATGTATGTGTTTTCTTTGGATGTTGACAGTGTTTTTTGATTTATAGAGTGACAAAAACAGATCCAAAATCTCCTCTGTAAAAACCTTTAACTCCAATGCCAACAAGAATTTTGAACCTGGCTTCATCCAAAGTTTAGATTGCTGCAAATGCATTCAAATGAATGCATATTTAATAAGATGATGCCTCCTTGCATATTTAAACCTTTTAGAAAACTTGTCATACAAAACAATTGTCTCAGTTAAACTTTTTACCCTATTCACCTGGGTTGTCTTGCATTAAGATCTTGAAAATGTGTTTTTTTTGACATGTCTAGTTAAATTCTAAAAAGCAGTGTGTGTGCGCATGCAATTGCGTACCTGGTTACACCTCGCAAATCTTCATGCAATAAACTCATATAAACGTTATTTCTGCCCACTGTCTCTCCTGCAAAGGCGACACAAAGACACTTTAAATGTCTTTAGGGGGAGAAATTGCATCATATATTATTCAATTTGCTTCTGCAGGCCCAAATTTGGTTTCGCAAGAAATGTTTCCTCTTAGGTTCCTGATCAGGCTGTGTGTTTGTGTGTCTGCAGGTGGTGTTGAAGATCATTAAGCACTACCAGGAGGAGGGCCAGGGTAGTGAGGTGGTTCAGGGTGTTCTGCTTGGCCTGGTGGTTGAAGACCGTCTGGAGATCACGAACTGCTTCCCCTTCCCCCAGCACACCGAAGATGATGTCGACTTCGATGAAGGTGAGGTGCACGGCAATCTCCAGAGCTCCATTCTCTGGACGGTTAATCATTGATGATTGCGCTCGGCGCTCTGGGAAGCGGCGAGAGAGGGATTATTTGGATTTCAGGGCGAGAGAACTGTGAAAAGGGGAATTGCTTTTCGCTTGTATTTTTTTTTTTTTTTTTATCATGTAATCACGATCCGTTTTGATTAATAGAATTTGCATTAAAATCCCTGCTTTGTGTGGGGTGACTATATTTTGTCGCCACACATCCGAAACAAGCTGCGAGTGGTGTTCCTGAATTAATTAATTGCTGTTTTATACATCATTAAATCAAGACAGTGACTAAACGGTCAACTCTGATCCTCTTAGCAGCATGAAAAACAAAACTCTTCATATTTGGAAGAAATTACACAGAAAGCAAGCAGCGCAGCAGTGCTAGAATGCTCCCATTGCAATCACTAAAGCTGTCACTGCAAATTTACAGTTTTAACGCAGCTGTTTGATTCCCACCAACACTCCCATTGCAATAAATGAAGCAGTTTAAACCATTGTTTTTTTTTTTTTAACTGGGAGCTCCAAAGGTTATTTGGGGTTCTGTGGTATAATATATTTATTTATGATAAATATATTTAAAAAATAAATAACAATAATTAATAATAATAATAATAATAATAATAATAATAATAATACTTGTAGTAGTAGGTGGAGTAGCAGTGTTTTATTAAAATACAGTTATTTATTATTGTAAAATTTATTAAATATCAAAATAAATGTTTTACAATAAGTTATTAAACAATTATAGCAAATATAAAATATATTAATATATTTAGTATTTGTTTTTAGAAAGGTTTCTTTAAAATGTTTTAATTGTTTTTTTGTTTTTTAATAAAAATAGTTTTTGCTTTTTCAAGAGTGTTCAGCAGTCATGAGATTAATCACAATGATCATATGATCAATGATCATCACAATTATTGTCAACAGTCCTAGATTTGAACAGTAACTGCACATTATTATTATTATTATTATTATTATTATTATTATTATTATTATTTTATTAAAGTAGTTCCTTTATTTGAATAAAATTAGTTTTATTTTGCTTTTTAAAGAGTGGTCAGCAATCATGAGATTAATCAGTTATTCTATTGACAGTCTTAGATTTTAACAATAAATGCATAGAAAAGAGATGTTCTGTCAGCTTTAATACTCAATAAATCTTTTCCAGTGGTTATTTTAGTAATTTGCTTTGGCTGTGTAAGAACATAAAATCCAATAATTTAATTTTGTAATAATTTTGGATTTTTAAGAAGGGGGTCTCTTGCAAAGGGAGTCCTATTTTAGACGTCCTTGGTATGAAAATGTTTAAAAACCCCTGATCAACACAATTTACATTGTCATGTTTTGTTGCATTGCATGTTGGTTTGTTACATTACATGCTACTTTGTATTTGGCACAACATATAGTGAATCCAAAATAATTCTAATAATTTTATATAATTGTATCATTTGTGCATGATGTGTGTGTGGATCAGACTGCTTGGTTGTCATTTTTGCATACTGGCTAATTTAAACACCTGCATTTAAACAGTTTATTAATTCACTCAATAGTCTTGATTATTTTAATTGATTGTGCATCTCTACCCTTACATTGATTTTCGTGTCATACGCTAAGGGAGGGTTATACTGCAGTTATTTCCAGCTCGCCTTGCGCTTCTTGCCTTTTTCACTCTCCAGCTGTAGTATTGTGTCGTTCTCTCCATGGCAGGAAGTGTTTATTAGTTTTCTGCACTGGCCTGGTCCAGCGGTGGTTGTAATTATCTCCTGGACCTTTATCAGCCTGGCGTCAGGCGTCATGAAGAGGTCAGCCCCTTCCTTGGCACTTTGACTGAGTGAATGACCTTGCCGTTAGAGGCTGCTTGTTAGTGGCGTTGAACCGTTTGGCTGGGCTGAGCGCTAACAAGCTGCAAGTCCAGATGCAGCAGGACCAGAGACCAAACCGGTGATGGTGTCCAAGGACGGCTGCTCAGAGACTCTGCTTTATCTCTGCAGCCAGCGTAAGAAATATCGCTCCCTAATGCTGCCGTGGCTTGAATCAATACAGCAATGCCTGTTCTGTGGATACAGAGATACACTTGCCGTGATAAGAGCAGGCCTGAACTCAGGTACTGTACATCTGCTCATATATTTACCACAGGGATGCGCTCTGTTATTTCAAAGCAGCCAATAGATCAAGAGGCTGGCCTCTTGCTGTTGACTCTCAACAGTACATGAAAGTAGATTAGTAATTCAAGTTTTTGCCAACAGTGAAATTTCTCTGTTCTCCATACTAATTTTGATACTGCAATAAATTATGCTAGTGACCACACTCATTTAACAAATGAAAACTGTCACAACTATAGAGGGATTTAACAGAATAAATTAATTAAATTAACATTGAAATGATTAAATATGTAAGGGAATGTTGCAGTGAAGCACAATGAAATGTAAGCATAAATACATGTCATGTTCTATTTATTTATTCATACTTTCCCTTTTGCTTTTATTTATTGATTTAATTCATGATATATTGATTTGCTTTTCATTTTAAGGGGTGTTTCAGGTGTTTTTCGCATCCATCAGGTGTTATTTCACACCTTATTTATGCTTGCTTTTCATTGTACTTTAATGTTATTATTTCAGCATTCCATTTCAACATTCCATTTCAACTTTAATTCATTTTTATTTAGTTTAGTCTGTTAAATCCTTCCATATTCAAATGTTTCTCAATGAGATAAACATTACAAGTTTTTATTCAAGCAAACAGTCCCCCCAAAAAAAAGCCCAAGAACAAACTACAAGCGCATCATGTTTATCATACTTTGCCCTTTAAAAGATCAGAAATGCTTTAGCTTTCAGAATGGGATTTTGACTCTATCAGCATAAATTTTGTATTTTGTGGCATAAATTCATTAAAGTAACTTGCAATTATCATTAGTTTTGATTACCTAATGCAATATATACACAGTCAGACATGCTCTTTTTGCAGCTGTGATGCCTAATTACCTGATTAAACTCAACCCAAGTTTTTTTGTGATGATTGCTGGTTTAGAGCCACCTTTATAGCATTACTGATTGATTGCCAGGTTTAAGGTTGGTACATAAGACCAATTAAAACCCACTTGAAAGAATGTTTATAAATAGCACTAGTATTTTGTTCTAAATTCATATTTTGTACTAATGAAATATTGTCATTTTTCAATGCAAAGTCATCACAAAAAGAATTTGTTAATATTGTCCAAAACCACACTTTGCTTATGGTGCTTCTGAACTTTACCTAAACTAAGATAACATTGCTGTGGTTATTAGATGTAGGGTTGTGAACTACGAGTAATTTCACTGACATTTAAATGGAAATTTTGTAACTGACTAGTCTAAAAGTAAGAAACCCTTTCCGTCAAACGGTTTAAAAAAAATAGCAGACAGGCTGAATGAAAATGCAAATACACTCTCTGACAGCAGGTGGCACTTTTGAACAAGCAGAAATACAGCTGTTACAATGGTTACTCCTGTAAACAAAGCAGCGCTGTGCATGTACACACTCTTTTATCAGGCACTATATGTCGATTACATGAAAAATGTCAACAAAACCTTTCTGAAGAAAGTCAGTTCCCTTTTATTCATAATGTTTCCCCCTTTAAACCCTTAAATGTGCTCCCACTCCTTACTCGTCTTCCTGGTAGACATTTCTCTGATCCTACAGCGAGTGAACGAAGAAAACTTTGTCATGCAAAGTCTGAGGTAAAATGAAATTTTGTTTTCCGCTCTGGATATTTGCTTTTCAAAATAATGTATTATTTTTAAAAGTAACATTAAAATGACTACATTTCGACTATCTGACTAGCAGCTGCATTTCGGTTTAGTCGACTAACCTCGCACATCCCTAGTTAGAAGAGGCTTGAGTCTCTGTTTTCTTCTATAGATGGTTTGTTGATCTATATTGATAGCTTTGGACCCTCATTCTTCCAATCTGACACGTGTTTTTGTAGTTCCTTATTAAGTTATCGGTCAACTGCTGACTGCATGCAGGGATTTGAAAGCAGCTGTCTGTCACTCAGTTGAGTCGGTTCTTTGTTGTAAAGATATTGTAGAAAAACTAGTGTCATTGCATTTTATTGTTGCTGTCTTTTAATTTAGGGCTGTGCCAATTATCCAACGATATGATCATGAGCCTCTAGTCAGTAAAGCCGGTTTTGTGATTAGCGCTAAATCTCCATCACCTGTTTTCAAATAGAGTGCCATTTAATACACAGAGCCGTAGATCACTGACAAGCTACGCAATATCGAGTTCATTATAGCAGATGAATCGCCTTCGATAATGAACTCGATATTGCGTAGCTTGTCAGTGAACTACGGCTCTGTGTATTAAATGGCGCTCTATTTGAAAACAGGTGATGGAGATTTAGCGCTAATCACGAAACCGGCTTTACTGACTAGATGCGCATGATCATATCGTTCGATAATTGGCACAGCCCTACTTTAATTTCATATAGGCTAGACTTGATCCCAAAGTCCAGGTACTTTTGACATCCCTACATGAAAGAAAAATGCTGCCTGTGTGGTTATGTAGTTTGACTCAACGTGAGCTGCCTGGTAAGTCCTGTCTCATAGACCACACTCGTGGCTCATCAGTCATTCCATCCTATCAAGCACACGGTGTGTTTTTCCTGTCTGTCCGTGCATGATGAGTAATGGGATGTGGATAAGTGGAGCTTAAATTGCAGCAGATTGCCCGTCTATAGGACGCCGAAGGAAAGTTTCTTACGTCTGCTCCTGATATTCTGTTGGGTATTCCCTAAAGTTTTTTAATAGGTGACATTATTGGGTTTCTCTTTTATTGTGGTCCTTTTAAAAATGTAAGATAAGGTGGCGCTCAGGACATAAGGAAGGGCTAAGGGTTTTTTGGGAATGTTAAGCCACTTTCCATGCTTTTTTGTGGGAAATATTTTTAAATGTAAATTTGAAACATCTTCTCTAGCAAATCTATAGCTTACTACTATGTCTGGCATTGAATCCGATGATTATTGTTGGCTCTGACAGATTTCTTGTGATGTTCTTCATTCGTAAGGAACTTTGGATAAATTAATAAAATTGTAAATGAGGAAATGAGCATTTTCTGCAGGTTTACACGTCATAGTGCTGACACTATTTGTCAAGCTCAACCATTCACTCCTATTACCTAAGTTATTGTAAGTGAAAAATATCAAATAAGTGTTTTTTTTTCTTCTGTAATTTGTGAAAAGTTTTAGTACAATCAAACATTTTGACCCAAACTACGTAACACACCTACTGAGTGACCATATCATTCAGGATGAATTTGAATTCATTTTGACATTTACGTAATTGCTAGACAATTACAAAAATGTGTTTTTAATCTACTATTGTCTTTGGGTCAGTTTGACCCACACTCGACATTCAAACTGCTTGAAATACTGGTAAAACTACTTATTTCTTCTTGAAATGTTGTGAATAGTTCTTATTTAGGGCTATTAATGTGCATGCAAAGTTTCAACGTGTTTTGAATGGTGAAATTGGATGGGGTGAAATTAACTCCCATTGGTTCCCATGCAATTTGAAAGAATGAACACTTTGAAAAACTGCAAAGAGTCCGGTGAAAAGCAGTTTGTGAAACTGAAGACTGAATCATCCAAGGTGCATTTACTGTTTCTATATCTAAGTTTCACAGTCAAAAATCTGTCAAAGGTTGATTTTGGTGGTTAGTTTTTTTGGATATCAGTTACTAGACCGTTACGGCACTGAAAAGTGTGAGAAATCCATTTTACCCAAGAGTTTGAGAACCAGACCTAACAAAAAGGCAGAGAAAGTGCAAATAGCATCTTTATACTTGTAGTTATTTGCACCGGAGTAAGCAGATACAAGTAGTAGGGATGTAACAATTCACTCAACTGACGAATTTGATTCATGATTTTGATTTCACAATTCGATTTTCTCAAGATTTTTTCTAACAAAATGAGATTGAAGATATTATAAAGTAAATGAAAAGGTGTCCTTTTTAGGAGATTGCTGCACGTTTCTTTGTGAAATTGAAATATAACAAAACTAAATTGGAACTTTAAAACAATCCCCAAATCAAATAAGTTACACAAATAAATCTCTTCATATAAACAAACTAAGGCTTTGTGCTATTTCCATTTAAAATTAGAGGCAACCACTGCGTTTTAATTATGATCCAAACAGGGATGCAGCATGAGCAGTTTTTAATCTAAATTAAACTGTATAGTTTTGAGATTTGAAGCAAAAACAGAATGGTCTGGCTTTAGTTTTGTGAAACTATACTACATAAAACATGTCTGAACGAAACCGCAGACGAGCTGAATGAGATGCAGATTCACTCTCTGCCAGCAGGTGGCACTTATGAACAGCAATGATATAGTTTTTCCTGGGTTGCCGCTGTAAACAAAGCAGAGCTGCGCTTATGAACACTACTTTAATATGCATCGTTCAGAGGCAAGATGAAATGAAAATTCCATCTAAACTTTTCTAAAGTTCCCCTCAGAGATACATTCATATAAACTCCTATTCCAATTGTATCGCGATTTGTTTGGCATCTCAACCGATTTGAATCGTCACGTATTTGAATCGATTTTCAACTGGCTCGCAGTTCATCATTACATCACTAACAAATAGTCATGACAAGTAAAAAGCATCATTTGTTTTAAAATTTTGTATGTGCATCTAATTTTGAACAAAAATGAGTCAAATTGACCACTAACACAACAAATAACACAAATAGATGGGAATTTCCCGCATTTTATATTTTTAGTCTGACAATCTACAGTAGATGTTTTCTGTTTTTACATGGATCTTTCGTGTTTTTCATAATGTAGATTTTTGGCAAAATTTCATTAATAAACCAATGTACACAAAATTGTACCCAGTTTTTTTTTAACACTCCACGATAGTTAAACTCTATTCAGATGTCCCAAATTTTGATTACAGGGTTTCAAACCTCTGAATGTATAAGTCTAGGATTTTATGCCCTGTTTTGTACCCTGTTTGTGAGCGTTCGGAGGTGGGCTGGCGGTCTGGCAGGCTGACGTGGAAACAGTCAGAGAGCAGATTGATTATGGTGGAGCTCATCCCGGCACCAGCGTGAGCGCTGGGAAGAATAGATGCAGTGCGCTTGATTATTGGTTGAATATCTGCACACATCGCTGAAAGTAGCGACCCTGAACTTGATTCAAGTTTCTGGGGATCTTCTGACATCTGCTGATTCATTGAGCTCATGCGAAGGGAGGTGAGAGATGACAGAGGGGCGTCACGACACGGGAGCTGGGTGAGACGTGGACGCTACAGGCTGAAAGCCTCTGGTGTGTGGCGGTTATCGATTAAGCGGACCCTACAGGGACAAGCACTGCCAGCCATGTGCGCTGCTCCAAGATTAGACCCACAATGTGGCCCTTAGATAAGCTTATCTAGCCCACCGCACCCCTCCGCATTGAATCTAACAAACTTTCTATTTGGCCTGTGCTGTTCACATGTACGGCAGGTCAGGACAGGTGTTTTCACCCCTTTGTAATGAACTTGAGGAACTACAATCCGTTGACATGATGTGTTTTGTCAGGTCAGCTGAACTCTTATGATGTTAAATTACTTGCCTGAAGTACCTCCTGAGATTTCATTTATATTTTTTGAACTGTTGGACTAAAACCTTAAATCACAGTATGAGTAGTTTTATACCAAGTTAATGGTATGTGTAAGAAATAATTGACGATGGAATGTTGCATTATTGATAATTTATGCACACTCCGAGGTGGTAATGCAGCCATGGCATTGAAATTTTTTAAGTGGCATTAATTTTCAATAATTTAGCATTCCTGAATCAATTATTTTTTACTTTTACTGCAGTTACCATATTTTTAGTGGCATTTTCTTAATGCTTTTTCTTGGAACTTACTTGGATCTTACTTAGAAACAGCTCAACTTGTCATTTCTAGCTTGAAAGAGTCACTCGTTCTTCTCTTACTAAATGAATATGAAATAAATATATTGACAACTTGAGTTGCTATTTGAAAAGCATAACTTATTTGGCAGTTAGGTTGTACTATTTAATTTGTTCCAACGAGTGTTTTTTTTAGTATTACTTGTATAGTAATATAGTATTTATTAAAGGGGTCATATGATGTGATTTCTTGTTTTACTTTTGTGTAGTGTGTTATGTAGCTGTTTGTGCATGTATACGATCTGCAAAGTTGCAAAGCTCAAAGTCTCCCATAAAGGGATTTATTCTATCTAAAAGAGAAGGCTGATCCAGACCGGGCTAAAACACTTCATTAAAACGCCCCCACATGTCTGCGTCACGATGTGGAAATATTTGCGCAATGCCGCCCAAATGTGCACGCAAAGAAGGAGGGCGTGGTTTCAGTAACTGCAGTAGTGTTGATGCAGCCATGTTAGGGAGACGCTGTGTGTTTCTATGCGAAAGCAAAAGCACTTTATTTGGCCTTCTGAAAGTAGATGCATTTAGGAATTATTGGTTAAGATTTGTTTACAACAGAACAGCACAACCCAAATGTTCGAATTTGTGCAACGCAATTTATGGACGACAGTTTCGTGAACTTAGAGTACAAGGCTGGCTGTGGTTATTTCTAAAAAAAAATAAAATAAAATAAAATAAATACATAAAATTCTCAACTGATTTTTTTTTTAGGAAATTTGGAAACTACCCTCAGACAACATACAGAACTACCAAATTTCGCCATAAGTTAAATATATTAAGTTTCTACAATATATAAATATATTGTAGAAACTTAATTTCCTGTAAAGCTGCTTTGCAACGATTTGTATTGTGAAAAGCGCTATACAAATAAACTTGAATTGAATTGAATTGAATTTGTTGTATAAACTGAAAACAAGTTGAGAACTCAAAAATCTGCTGAAGCTGGTTTCCTTAAACTTTTAAGTTTGCTCAACATTTTATTTATTTTTTTTACAGTGCTGTAAAAAATCTAAAGTTGAGAGAACTTAAATGTTTAAGGCAACCAGCTTTAGCAGATTTCAGTTTTCTCAACTTGTTGTTTTCAGTTTATACAACAAAAAGTTGAGAGAACTCAAAAATCTGCTGAAGCTGGTTGCCTTAATTTTAAGTTTGCTCAACTTTTTATTTTGTTATTTTTTAACAATGTACTTTGCTATGACAATCTGGCGCTTCTGAATCAGCGACTGTATGTTTTGTTATTAGTTTAAGTATTTGCTATTGACTGTTCAAATGCAGAGTTTTGCGTCGTGTGTGTGTGAGGGGAACAGGGTCACATCGCAGCGGAGTGTACAGCCCGTCAGAAATCGTCTTAACCGTGGCTTGTGTACTGCAAATACATACGAGTATCATCACTGTGTCTGTCACACGACCCTGTTCCCTTTTCGGGCTTGAACTGATGGTAAAACTAACTTGAAAGCTGAAGCTCACAATTATGATAAGGAGCGTTACATTTCCGACACGCACTTGTGGTGGTCAGCTGGCCAATCAGAGCAGACTTTGCTTGTCGGAAGGAGGGGCTTTGTAGAAAACGACACGTTTGAGAGAGGCAGGGTACAGAGGAACTACAATAATGTACAGTATTTGAAAAATAATGTGTTTTTTGAACATTAAATCATGTCAACATATTCTGTTACACCAAATACACAATGATCTTTAAAATAGCATCATATGACCCCTGTAATATTTTGAAATTGTTTTTAATTTTTTAATTTTACGTTGTAGTAATTTTTTGTGGTGTTTTTATTAGCCCCCCCCCCCTTCACATTTTACGTTGTAGTAATTTTTTGTGTTGTGTTTATTTGTTTTTTTTATTATTATTTTGCTTTGTTTTTATTTATTTATTTATTTATTTTTTGTACTTCAGTGTTAGTTGCATTGAATAAGTTCTGGTAATATTTATTTTATTTTAGATCATCTTTATTTAAATTTAATGAAAATTTGCTGTTTGGCAATTAAATATACATTTGGGTGTAAATTTAAGTGGCATTCCCAGTTCTTCATATCGAGTCACATTAAATCAAATATGACTTTTGTTTGTTAAAAAAACCCCACATTTTTCAAATTGAATTGAATTTGACTTTGGCACTTCAACCATGATCTGACGAAACTCCTGCAGTTTCACTGTAAATCTCTAGAGGTTTCATGAACCACCTGCCGGGAGACCTTGAGAACTATCAGACACCTGAACCTCTGGACTCAAATGCGCACCTTAAGGGTAAGTTAATCAGTGAGGAATCACGATCCATTTCCTGCTTGCTTTCTCAAGGGACGTGGCCCGCCATCATGACCCTGGCAGTGTTCCCATCTTCTACTTAAATGGCCTGATTTATGGTCCCTGATGCCACCACTGAATGTCTCCTGTCCAGGGTTTTAGTAGATTGCTTTGCACCTCTCTCAAGGCATAATTAATCACAAATGCAGGAAGATCAGCCACGGTGACTAGCACGTATCTTCCGGGAATCACGCCACTGTGACTCCAGAGTCGGATGAAGGGAAGCGTTTGAAGGTATGAAGTCACATCCCAGGGTGCCACTGATGTCTATATTTTCTACCACTCTTAGGTCCCTCTGCATATACAGCAAACCTGGCTTGTAGGAATTGGGTTTCTTGTTATTTTTGGGCCTAGAAGAATCATGAAAATTTCTATGAATTTTCTAGTTTTGCTCAGATCTAACTCCACCAGGTAGAAACTGTTTTTATGCAAGGATAGTCTCTCAGTCTTTTCTTAGGAAGTATAAATGTAGTGACATTTGACTTAAAATACTTAAGAACTAGTCAATAGTATTTATACAAAAAGAATGTTAGCTAAAATTGGACTGGAATCCAGATGCAGACAGTAATTTTATGTAAAAAAACAAAACAAAAACAAAAATAAAACTACCAAATAAGGTAAACTCCTCTACTCTCCACACTGACATGTTTTGAAAACTGTGATTCATATTGTTGTAAAATGTAAAATTGAGCATTTCAATGGTTGCTTCAATTGGATCATTGCAGACTGAAGGACTGATTTGTCAATAGTGGTTGAAAAAAGTAGTTGCAGGCAGAATGTATTTTCCAAATTAGCATTACAGCTGAACAGCAGCAGAGCTCTTGAAGTTGCACTTTGCCAGCACGTCAACATAATTAAGCGCCATCTGTCAGATTATGAAAGGCTGTGAACTGACATGTCACAATCGTATCACATTGGATAATTAATCTACAAACTAGATTTACATTTGCATGGCAGCTCTTGCATGGCAGCAGAAGAACTGTTATTGTTTAGGAAAGGTTGGATTTTAGGCTTAAGTTTTGGCTAAAAAAAGTGACGTTTAGCATGTCATGTATTATGTAAACTGTGTTTGAGAATTTACACTTTGCAGTGTAAAGGTCAAGTGTTTAAATAGACCAATTGTAATTCAATATTCAGTAGGAATGTATTATTCAAATATTTTTTAAAAATTCAAAAAATTTTAAATTTGTATTGTTAAATGTAATTTTGTTTGTATAAATTTTTTAAGCTTAAATGTTTTTAAGCAATTCCATTTTTCCGGTATGTTAACATTATCTTTCATCAGAAATCTATGTAGGATGGTAAGATTTTGTGTAGTTTTATTGTAATATTCAAAGAAGCCTGTTTATATCCTTGACCTTGATTAGAAATGGCCATTGTTCATTTAATTTTATATAAGTTAAATTCAATTAACAAATATTAAGTAACAATGCATATTAAATGAAAGTTGTAAAAATGAGTTTTTTATTAATTCATGATAGCTTATACATTAACAAAATAAACCTTATTGTAAATTGTTACAATACATTTCAACTAATTCGACCATCATCCAGTTCATTGCAGTTAATTTGGCTAAATCCAGTCAACTGCAAACTTGCTTTGCTTTTCTTTTGTCAAAGCTGCTCAAAGACCCTTCATTGTCCCCCTAATGACATCACAACTACTAAAACACTTTTAAACAAAACTCCTTTTCAGTTCAGAAAATAATTCTTCTTTACCATGCTACTGAACATACTGAATTTAGAAGCTTATTGTAAACTTCAACCGAAATGTTCATAGACATTGCTGCAGTTTCTAGGAGTAAAGATGCCAAACACAAAACTAATAATAATATTAGAATGTAAAACAATGACGGTAGCTATTGTAATGGCTGTTGGCTAATGCTTGTTATAATCTGCTTCTCTGGAGGGCCATATTTCATTCAGCAGGCAGCCATAAGGCACTACTGCGTAAAATACTTAGTGTTTTTCGCCTCCCTAGAGGGTTCCCGCTTAATTGACTACTTGAAATATGATGTTCATGTTGAACCACGTGATTCATTGTTGCATTTGTCCTCATCTGGAGTCCAGATAAGATGCAGTCCTTCTGCAGATGTGAAAAGAGACCCTTTTTTTTGCCTGTTGTTGCATCAAACAATGAGGGACGAGCAAATCCCTTTCCGTTGTAGCATGCCAGAGCGCTTGTCCTTGTTATTCTGATGTTGTGCCAATGTAAGTCGTATTGAATCTTCTTGTAGCGGCACTTGAAATCCTACAGGTAATTAGAGGCTCGCCAGCCGAGCTTTCTGCAGAACAAGTGTGAAATATGAAATCATGCGCCATTTGCAGATGTGCACCATGACGGCATTCAGAGGGAGTGAGCGCATGCGTTTCCTTCTGTTCTTCTTTCTCAGCCAGCGGGAGGGATGGGGATTGCGTGAAATGCAGAGGGAGTGTCGTGGTGACATGCCAGCACACGTGTTTTCTCGCTGTCTTATTGACAGATGCATGTGTGACTGGAAGCAAACAACATATCGAGCTCCCACGTCTCGTCTGGGCGTCGGAGAGGCAATCCAGCTAGCTAATTTTCTCCTCACGCGCAGCTGCATAATAGGATCTGAGGCTTGCTTTGTTCCGTGTTCCACCGGGCATCGCAGATTAGCTGCAATTAATCTTAGTTAAGAGAGCCCTGTGTGTGCTTGACACCCTTCTACGCCGAGAGGGATGCAGCGCTGCCACCGCTGCAGAAAAGCAGAAGGGAAAATAAACATCAGGCTGCTTTATACGAGTCAATATCTTGTGCTCTAATGGGACGAGAGTCAACCAAAACAACCCTTCATTTGACAAATACATCCCATCATTTAAGCTGTTGTGTTTCGGCCATCCGTTTACTTCTCTTTCTTTGCACCGCGCACCTCACCGGTCCCACAGGATTCTTCTCATGGACCATCTTTGGGCACGGGCGCCAACACCGGCTCACTCTTTCTGAGATTTCCCATGCCTTCTAGTTGGCGTCTCATGAAGGAATGTGCTTTTATTATCTTCCCATCGACTATTGAATCCACAATGAACTTGACATGCAGCATCTGCTGTGGAGCTTGGTTGGGGTGGTTGCCTTTTTTCTTGGGTCTTAGTTAAGATATACAAAACTACTTTTTGAAGTCAACTGATTGGTCTTTAGGCTGGTTGCGCGTTCATGTCTTGGTGGACATGTGACATTTCTGTAAGACACATTGTAGATTTGGGGGACTTGGACTGCAATTATGAATGAACTTGGACTCGATTAACTCGAGTGGACTTGGAATCAATTTTGACATACGCAGAAATGTTTCTGAGTACGGATGAATCTGTGTAATGTCTAACATGAAAGAGAGAAAGTCATCAACAACATAAAATTAAGATAAAAAGACAATAATAAACTTCTTCCACTCCAGGTGGTTAAGGACTAGGATTCAACAAGGTGGACTCAGACCCAATGCTATATTAATGTGTGCAAAATGGCTAGATGGAACAAAACCAAATGGAACCAAATGTCTTAAGATTTTTCTTTTTTTTTCTTTTTTTTTTTTTTAAAATAAAGCTTTACTAATACTTTGACTTAAAAATGCTGGTGGTGGGTCATTAAAAACCTTAGGTATGAGGCAGCTAGGGTTGTTGAGCCATTGCACCATGCAAAATTAAATTAAGAATGACTTTTAAATTCAAATTCAGTCCCGGAATTTGTATTGAGTTTATTTGAATGCTGATTGTCTTTGAATGTAATAAGGTGGAATTAAAACAAATTTTAAAAACCTTAACAGAATAACTGAATGGTAACACTGAAACAAGCATTTTCTGTTAAGCTGCTTTGAAATAATATCTTGTGAAAAGTGTCACAAATAAAATTGAATTGAAAAAGCAATGTTTGTCAAGACAAGCTTAATGTTGTCTTTGAATGTTTTGAAAAAATTTAAAAGGTCTTAGGATTCAGGCTAGATATTGAAGTTGGAAATGTCATCTGTTGAAATGTGTACTTAGTTTATGTATTTCATTCATATTTAATGAGTTAGCTTGTTCACTGAGGTGGAAAAACTTTACAAAATGCATTACCTTTCAGTTATTTGAATTGTAGTTCCGTAAATTCTTCTTCCTGTCAATTTCTAACTGAACGTCCTGCTGCCCGAATTCAATTCATATTCGCACTGATGAATTGAGCAGGAGCCAATTCTTCAATTCTGAATTGCGCAGAACTCAACCAGAGAACAATTCTAGATGAACAGATTTTTTGTTGTCTAAAACGGTGGACACCAAAATCTGTCCCTCACAGCCTCATTTTCATTTGCGTTAAATTAAATATGGCGTTTACCCTGACTAATGCCTACAATGTTCTACAGTGAGCTAATGCTGTTGGCCTGCTGTCTCTGTATTAATTCTTGCTGTGGTTTGTGCTTAATGAACCAGGATCCTGTTTTTTTTCCGTACTGCAGCTTCATCTGGTGTTGGCAGACCTTGCCGGGTGGAAGCAGTGACGCAGTAGATTGCCACGACAGGAGGGATCTTGTTATTTCAAATGGAAGAATGGTGGGTGTCAGAGGGTCCGGTGTTGACCTTTGTTGGTTGAACGTGCACAGCAGTAGTTTCAAATCGTCTGGTTTAATTTCTTTTTTTGGGATTAAGCTGGCGCTTTGGATTGTCCGTTTTGCAGTAGCATCATGCAGGCCGCACAGCCGTATCAAATTAGAGAATTGCAGCTTTGAAAGGCTGAGACGCATGCATAATGCAGATCTCTATCCGTTTGATTGTCACCGCTGTGGCCTGAAGGAGCCGTGGCATTGTCTTTCGGTATGGTCGTGGCTTATTCTCAAGGTTCATTGGGAGGAAAATGAAGTTGGAATCCAGGATGATTATCCTTGGAGGTTCTGGTTTTACTTGTCGGGCTGAATATGGTTGTAATTTGTCTAATCGTTAGTGTGGCTCTGATGGTTATTTGAGGCATGAATCTTTGGCTGTGCAATTTAGATGGTGTAGATGAAGCTCTTCACCGTGGTTGTTAGTCTTAGGTGCACCATTTTGAATAGATAACTTTCATATGTTACAACTAATACAACGTCAAACCCCCCCCCCATTATAAGTCTTTTTGTTTTTGTTTTTTTGTTTTTTACTTTTGGTCAATATTATTGAATAGGGCTGCACGATATATCGTTTAAGCATCGATATCGCGATGTGCGCATCCGCGATAGTCACATCGCAGGATGTGCGATGTTTAGCAGGCCTGATCGTTATATTTATACTGATCGTTTTCTTTGCTCACACACAGACACCGTGTCTACTCCAGACGCGACAGCTGCACAGAGCTACCCATTTTTAAATAAATTTAGTAGCAGAGCTACTGCAAGCGATTTTCAGTGCTGGAAATCCATTTATCCTTTGTTGAAACTTCCGCGTCGTCGAGGAGAGCACATCACGGATGTTTAGCAACGGCAGGCGCCAGGAAAGCGCAAGCTCCCGAGCGCTTTGGAAAGGAGGAGGAAGTGGCGCGGCGGGAGTTTTCCACGCGTTTGCAGATGTGAACGGCCCCAAAGTCTTTCTACACTGGATGCGACAAAGCGACCGTTGCCAGTCGTGTCAACTTTGTGTCAGTACGTCATAAATAGAGCGAGGCATATCAGTTTACTGGCGGGGATTCGTCGTGTCGCGCCGCATCCAGTGTAGTACGACACATATGCGCGAAACCGTGTCAAAATGCATGTCTCCAAGTATCCTTGTAAAAAAAAAAAAAAACACAAAACAGTTACTTATGTCTTAGGTAAACAATTGAGAAAGAAAGAGGATAACAATAACAGCAGTTTAATGTCTCTGTTGCTTTCTGTCTCATAATCAAACAACAAAACAGAGAAAAATCACTTTTGTAGCTTTAACACATATTTATTAGATTTAATTTATACAATGAAGACTGTGTTATGCAGTGTTATTTTACATTTTATTATTCAATTTCTGCACCTGAATACTGTTGGACTTGCCTTAAAAATACAAAGCACTGTTTATTTCATTTGTATCTTTGTTCTATTATATTTATCTATGCTTGTAAATTGTTTATTTCCTATGCTGATTTACTCACCTACAAAATCAATATTTTTTTTTTCTCTCCAAATAGAGCTATTCAAGTCATTTGGTGTTTTTTTTTTTTTTTTTTTTGTTTTTTTTTTCATATCGCAATATATATCGCAGAAAAACAAAATATCGCAATGTGAGTTTTTTCCAATATCGTGCAGCCCTATTATTGAACCCAAACAGGTTATTGCTGTTGGAGTGCCTGCAATCGACCATTTATGCAAATTCTCCAAGGACTTCAATGTTCAGCTACTTCTATCTGACATGATCAAGAACATCTTGCCTCGCTGCGGCTCCTAGGCTGGTTCTTGCACTACGGCGAATTGATTGTAAATCAGATGCGTGTCGTGAGTATTTGGAAATGTGTGAGAACACATTACAGATGGACCTGCGGTGCGAAACATGCCTTGATGTTTGATTTCGTATGCTGCTTCTGTTTGGTGGTGCCAGGCTGCTAATGGACGTGCAGAAAAGAGTCGAATGAATTTTCACTTGCATTATACTTCATGTCTTCTAGCCTATGGCTTAGTCTATCAGCCCTGGCCAATAAAAAGTAATCCATTTGCAACTCCAAGCCTTGATGAATTACAATGTGTGCCTGAGCGGTACATGACCCAAGAAGTGGTGGATGTGAAAGCGTGCAATTCCAGACGCCAGTTATTGCTCTCATGTTTGACGGGCCTGTTTGCCAAACGGATTCATAGTTGCCCTGACACTAAGAAATCAGGCCCCACGAAAGGCAATAAATTATTCTCCAGCCTGACACCAGCTCTTATTACCTGTGTCACTCTACATAGAAGACCCGTGTTGGCCTAATGGCGGATTTCGTCAGGGGAAGAATTTTCCAGCACAGTCGCTGACAAATCAAATGTCACCGCTCGTCCAGGTAATGACGTCTTTGCCTCCCACTCGGCTTGTGTTCCACACTCGAGGCTTGACAGCAGAACCCAATGTATCATGAAATTAATGGTCCTTCCCGTGGTGGCGTAACAGAGTCTTAAGTAATTCGGGTCGGGTGGGGTTTGACCCTCAAGTGCCAGGTGTGCACAAAAGCCTTTGAATTATACAGCCACAATGAGAACCTTTAGCCGCCGCAACAATGGGACGCAACGCATTGCAATCCCAGCTTTCGGGGTAAATGAGACTTGGGCTTTCTGTGAAGATCAAGGGAGTGAGTTATCGCCGTGAAATACCCCTGTTCAAAAGATATTTATGCAAAGGGAGCACCCTTGCTCTGAAGTGTTTTCCGTTTTGTTTTGAAACAGAGG